>SJYT01063172.1:2625-25401 GCA_006410635.1 Cephalophus harveyi | reverse complement strand
CAATTTTTTTAAAAGAACTATTTTATTATTACTCTTATATTTATTTTGTGACCCTAGTGATTGATAGATCTTTTCCAAAATATCATTAAACAAGAAACAATCTCATCTCTGGCAGCTTGACATCAAGTTAGTGAGATATGATAAAACATTTGGAAAGTTAAATAACAGTAAAAGACTGTAATAATACAAAAAAGTAATAGCTTCAGCAGATTGTCAGGTGATTTGAAGAAGCACTCATTATTTTGGGAGTCAGAAGAAAGATTGGTTTGGTTAAAACTTGTGAGAGGGAGCTCTACTGTAGTCTTATTTCATCTAGGTCTTGGAGAATGAATAGGATTCAAATATGCCCAAAAGCTTAGGTAAGGAATTTCAATTATGTTGAACAACTTCAGCAAAAGCCCCAAAGCTGAAAAGTACAGAACATTCATGGAACAGTTAAAAATAAATGTTTGTATATAAAAATGGGAAATAAAGATTAGAAGTACCTTTTAAAGCCAAATTATGGGTGATATTAAATGCCAGGTTAAGGAACATGAAGTTAAGTATATAGTATGGGCAACAGGGAACCAAGATAGTGAAGGTTGTTAGACATCTATATAGCATGATAGCACTGAATGTAACCTATGTTTTTCACATCTCTTCCCTCATTAGTATGCTTTGTGTGTTAGTCGCTCAGTCATGTCCAACTCTTTTCAATCCCATGGACTGTAGCCCACCAGGCTCCTCTGTCCATGGAATTCTCCAGGTAAGAATACTAGAGTGGGTAGCCATTCCCTTCTCCAGGGGATCTTTCTGACCAGGGGATCAAACTCAGGTCTCCTGCACTGTAGGCAGATTCCTTACCATCTGAGCCATGAGGGGAGTGCCAGTGTGCTTTGTACTTAGCACATAATAGACCCTCAATAATGGAGAAGGAAATGGCAACCCACTCCAGTGTTCTTGCCTGGAGTATCCCAGGGACGGGGGAGCCTGGTGGGCTACCGTCTATGGGGTCGCACAGAGTCGGACACGACTGAAGCGATGCAGCAGCAGCAGACCCTCAATAAATGTTCCATGAATCAATCAATCATCTGGCTGTGATGTGGTCAATCTATTCAAAGGGGAGAAAAAGAGACATAGAAACCTTTTAGGTACCTATTCCAACAATCTGGTCATGAACTGTAGTGGCCTCAATTCAGATGACAGTAGGAAAAGAGACATTTCTCTGAATAAACTGCTTCTGCCCTATTGTTTCTAAAAAACAATGATATAATGACATTGTACCTTAGAGTAGCAGGGTGACTTTTTTTTCCTGATAGCTCAGGAAGCTACATGTTGTGTTTTCTGATATATTTGCCATTTTTAAACAAATACAAAGAAATAAGCTACTATTCGTGAGGAGGTAGGTTGGTGGTAAAGAATCAGCCTGCCAATGCCTGAGACATGGGTTCAATTCCTGGGTCAAGAAGATTTCCTTGGAGAAAGAAATGGCTGCCCACTCCAGTATTCTTGCCTGGGAAAGCCTATGGACAAAGGAGCCTGGTGGGCTACAGTCCATGGGGTCACAAAATAGTTGGACGTGCCTAACAATTAAACAACAACAACCAATAGTGAAGGATACTAGGTTGCTTAAGATAGCCTGGACATTAAGAACGAAAAAAACTGGGATTTCCCTGGCAGTGGTTAAGACTCCATGCTTCCAACACAGTGGTGCGGGATCAACCCCTGATTGGGGAACTAAGATCCTACAGGCCACAAAGGCACAACCAAAAAATAGAAACAAAAAAACTTCCAAAATAAAAGAAGAATGAAAGAAACCATATGTGACCCTGAGCTGGAACCAGGGAAACCTAGAATTGATACAGAGGAAGTTACAGGAAGGAGGAAAGAACATCTAATAATGATGATATTTAAAGTTGATACAATGTTTTACAGTTTTCACTTCCCTGGTGGCTCAGATGGTAAAGCATCTGTCTACAATGTGGGAAACCCAGGTTCGATCCCTGGGTCAGGAAGATCCTCTGGAGAAGGAAATGGCAATCCACTCCAGTACTATTGCCTGGAAAATCCCATGGACAGAGGAGCTTGGTAGGCTACAGTCCATGGGGTCGCAAAGAGTTGGACACGACTGAGCAACTTCACTTCACTTCACTTTACAGTTTTCAGCTAGAAAATAAAGCATTCCTGAAGAAAATTGATGCTGACCAAGAATATTAATTTTATTCTAATTCCATGTGGGCCCTAAATTGCTGCTTGTTAACCCTGTTATTCATCTCCAATTAACTAGCATCTTTATTCCCATTTTATCTTTGTAGAAATGCTCAGAAATATTGTGTTTTAATCCAGGTCACTAGCAAGTGAGTGACAGATCCAGAACTCAAATCCACCTTGTTGAATTCTGAGTCCAGTGAAGTTTCCTTTCTATACCATTAGTTGTCTCACCTAAGAGGCAAACTATTTTGTAAGAATAGAATTAAAGTGACCATATATTCTCTCCTGGATAAGGACTTAAATTTGGCCTGAAGGGGACTGTCAGACTGATTAACTTAGAAGGGAATAAGCAATGAGATTTCTCAGTAAAGCATGAGAACTGTTCCACTGGTCAAATAATTAAATTTTAGGAAATAAGAAGGAAAAAGAGGGTAGGAACAGGAGGAAGGTGAAGGAGAAGAAGAAAGATGAAAAGGAAAAGCAGCAGTGACTTGTAGTAAGAAAGAGACCATAACACACTGGAAATATCAGCAGGTGAAATAATAATGAGACCCCAAATCAGGTCTTGTTTATCCATGGTTTGTGTGGAGTAAATATGGAGGTCAGTGTCCCTGAAAGCTATATGAAGCCACTGTTGACATTTGCCAGCTCTTTTCAAAATTAGCCTAAATATTGGTTCAGATTAAAATAATACCAGTTTGTTGATGTTAGCATTATTGGTCTAACACTTTAAATACAAAAGTCAACATACAATGTGGGGCTTATAGTCAGTCTAGTTTAGGAAACAGACATTAAACAAATAAACATATAAATATATAAATACAGATGGCAAAAACATGGCATATAAGATTTTGGGGAGTATGTAAAATGTGGCTGGGAATAGCAAGTACTTAAGATTAATTGGAACACAAAGATTGTGGTGAGAATTACCAGGAAAAGACTATAAAAAAGACTTGCGAAACATTGGGAAAAGCTTTAGACTGCTAACTTAAGGAATCTGAGTTCTCTTAGCTTGGCAGAGGGAAGTCAATGAAGGTGTTTTGAGCAGGATAGTACTATTGCCTGGAAAATCCCATGGACAGAGGAGCTTGGTAGGCTACAGTCCATGGGGTCGCAAAGAGTTGGACACGACTGAGCAACTTCACTTCACTTCACTTTACAGTTTTCAGCTAGAAAATAAAGCATTCCTGAAGAAAATTGATGCTGACCAAGAATATTAATTTTATTCTAATTCCATGTGGGCCCTAAATTGCTGCTTGTTAACCCTGTTATTCATCTCCAATTAACTAGCATCTTTATTCCCATTTTATCTTTGTAGAAATGCTCAGAAATATTGTGTTTTAATCCAGGTCACTAGCAAATGAGTGACAGATCCAGAACTCAAATCCACCTTGTTGAATTCTGAGTCCAGTGAAGTTTCCTTTCTATACCATTAGTTGTCTCACCTAAGAGGCAAACTATTTTGTAAGAATAGAATTAAAGTGACCATATATTCTCTCCTGGATAAGGACTTAAATTTGGCCTGAAGGGGACTGTCAGACTGATTAACTTAGAAGGGAATAAGCAATGAGATTTCTCAGTAAAGCATGAGAACTGTTCCACTGGTCAAATAATTAAATTTTAGGAAATAAGAAGGAAAAAGAGGGTAGGAACAGGAGGAAGGTGAAGGAGAAGAAGAAAGATGAAAAGGAAAAGCAGCAGTGACTTGTAGTAAGAAAGAGACCATAACACACTGGAAATATCAGCAGGTGAAATAATAATGAGACCCCAAATCAGGTCTTATTTATCCATGGTTTGTGTGGAGTAAATATGGAGGTCAGTGTCCCTGAAAGCTATATGAAGCCACTGTTGACATTTGCCAGCTCTTTTCAAAATTAGCCTAAATATTGGTTCAGATTAAAATAATACCAGTTTGTTGATGTTAGCATTATTGGTCTAACACTTTAAATACAAAAGTCAACATACAATGTGGGGCTTATAGTCAGTCTAGTTTAGGAAACAGACATTAAACAAATAAACATATAAATATATAAATACAGATGGCAAAAACATGGCATATAAGATTTTGGGGAGTATGTAAAATGTGGCTGGGAATAGCAAGTACTTAAGATTAATTGGAACACAAAGATTGTGGTGAGAATTACCAGGAAAAGACTATAAAAAAGACTTGCGAAACATTGGGAAAAGCTTTAGACTGCTAACTTAAGGAATCTGAGTTCTCTTAGCTTGGCAGAGGGAAGTCAATGAAGGTGTTTTGAGCAGGATAGAAGCATGAAGAAAAGGCCTCTTTGGGGAAGATTAATCAGACAAATGTGTGTGGGATCAATGGGAAAGAGAAATGGAGGCAGAGGATAAATTAGAAGACTATGGCAACATGTGAGAAGGACATGTGAGAAAGTCCTGTAGAGGACACAAGACATCTAGACATCAAGGCTGAATTCCAGCCTGCACTCCATTCACCCGGTCCTGCACCTAAAGGGTTGCAATTTGGGTGCCTTTCAAATTCTCACCAAGGAACCATATGAGTAGTGACCCTAGGCCTGTATTACCCTGTTTCATCTCTCTCCTCAGGTGAGAGAATGGGTCCATTTCAAAGAGACCGAAGTCTAAAGATACTTCTTTTATAGCATTGCAATGTCTAGGGTGAAAATACAAATACCAAAATCAATGACCAGGAAGAATACATGACATTTTATAACAGCTCTTTTAATGTCAGGAAAATTTTGAGCCAATCTTAAAAACAAATCTTCAGAATTGCATTTGTGGAACATCCTCAACCCTTTAGGAATGGAACAAAAATCATGGGTGAGGGATAGAGTTAGGCTCAGAAATGGGGATTTAGGCATCATTTGGGAAGTAAACTATATGCAATCCAGAATAATTTATATGATAATGGGCTTTATTCTGGTTTCAATCTCAAAATGTAATGACAGACACCTATGCTCGATGATAATGCTAACTTTGAAAGTAAAAGTGAAAGTCACTCAGTCGTGTCTAACTCTTTGTGACCCTATGGACTATACAGTCCATGGAATTCTCCAGGCCAGAATACTGGAGTGGGTAGTCTTTCCCTTCCCAACCCAGGGATCGAACCCAGGTCTCCCGCATTGCAGGCAGATTCTTTACCAGCTGAGCCACCAGGGAAGCCCAAGCATACTGGAGTGGGTAGCTTATTCCTTCTCCAGCCAATCTTCCCGACCCAGGAATTGAACCGGGGTCTCCTTCCTTGCAGGCAGATTCTTTACCAGCTGAGCTACCAGGAAAGCAAATGCTAACTTTGAATATATATGAAATACTGATAAACTGGGGGTAGGGAAAGATATTTGAGGAATGGAAAGGAAAATCACGATTAAAACAATATTGAGGACTTCCCTGGTGGCACAGTGGATAGGAATCTGCCTGCTAATGCAGGGGACACAGGTTTGATTCCTGATCTAGGAAGATTCCACATGCGGCAGAGTAGCTAGGCCCATGTGCTGCAACTGCTGAAGGCCATGTGCCTGTGCTCCACAACAAGAGAAGCCACCACAATGAGAAGCCCATGCACCACAACTAAAGAGTAGCCCCTGCTTGCTGCACTTAGAAAAAGCCTGTTGCAAAGCAACGAGGATTCAGCACACCCAAAATAAATAAATAAATAAATAAAATTATTTTTAAAATTGACTTGATTGGCCCTATTACCCAACCCTGCCATATTTCTTCCAGTAAAGAACAACGATAAAATTAGAGGGATTTAGGCATCATTTGGAAAGTAAAGTATATGCAATCCAGAATAATTTATATGATAATGGACTTTATTCTGGTTTCAATCTCAAAATGTAATGACAGACACCTATGCTCGATGATAATGCTAACTTTCAAAGTAAAAGTGCAAGCATGCTGAGTCGCTTCAGCTGTGTCTGACTCTGTGCATCCCCTTGTCTATTGGGTTGCAGTAATCCCACACCCCATTCTAAAGTGATTCGGTCAGGGATAGGCAGTTGTAAGTCAATCAATGTATGGCATTTCCCTTGCATTGGAGATTGGTTTGGGAATGGACATAACCCACTAGGTCAATGAGACATGGTTTGCTGGCAACTTCCAGGAAAGAAATGTTCTCACTCTCTTGAAAGAGCTCGTGGAAGTAACTCTCTGAGTGCTCTGACATAGAAAAGGAGATTGCTGATAGCATACAGTGAATACAAGGGTAAGCCAGGCTTCACTTGAAGGTGACACACCAGAAGGCTTATGGTAAACAGAAAATCACGAGATTTCTGATGGTATTCTTGAACAGCTGAATCAAACCTATCTAATGCCCTCTATCAACATCCAGTTACATGAGTCAATAAATCCCCTTTATAATTTTTCATTATTTTTTGAGATATAATTTACATGTATTAAAATACACAACCTCTAAATGTACAGCTTAATGACTCTCTACATATGTACATACCTATGAGGCCATCACACACATCAAAGTATAGAATATTTCTGTCTTTCCATAAAGTTCCTTTGTATCCCTTTTCAGTCAATATGAATTCCTGCCCGCCCCCTTCCTCCCCGCCTCGCTGCCCGAGACACATTATTCAAGCAGAATCCTATGGTATGAATTCCTTTGTCTGGCTTTTTCCACTAAGCATGTTTTAAGAGTCATCTCTGTTATTCCCACATATCAGCAATTTGTTCAGTTTTAATCCTGAGCAGTAGTCCATTATACAAATGTACCACATGTCCACTTTTCTTTATCCATTCTCCCTTTGATGGACATTTGGCATGTGTGTTAGTCAAGAAGGATTAGATGTGTGAGAGCTTTATTAGAAGTTAAGCTTTATAGGGAACACTGAGAGGAAACTATGAACTAGGGAAAGACTGTGCGAGCTATCAGGGCTCCCCTGGTGGCTGAGCAGTAAAGAAAGTGAAAGTGAAGTCGCCCAGTCGTGTCCGACTCTTTGCAACCCCATGGACTGTAGCCTACCAGGCTCCTCCCTCCATGGGATTCTCCAGGCAGGAGTACTGGAGTGGGTTGCCATTTCCTTCTCCAGGGGATCTTCCCAACCCAGGGATCGAACCAATTGCAGATCGAATCCATCTGCAATTCAGGAGATGCAGGAGATGTGGGTTCGACCCCTGGGTCAGGAAGATCCCCTGGAGGAGGGCATGGAAGCCCACTCCAGTATTCTTGTCCCATGGACAGAGAGCCTGGTGGACTATAGTCCATAGGGTCGCACAGAGTCAGACACAGCTGAAGCAACTCAGTATGCTTGCACACACATGACAGCCATCAGAACTCTACGCTGGTGAAGAAGAAAGGAAAAGAAGGAAGATTGAGTAGAAGGGTCTTAGACTGCAATTCAGTTCTAAGAATGTTAGACAAAACCGGTCACCCATCAGACAGGGCCTGCATCTCCCGGGATCAGGTCTGCCTTAGTATCTCTTTTACACTCAGTCAGAAGAGCAACCTGTGGAAACCATGGCCTTTGAGTGAACATGGGGATGGATTTTAGAGCACAGTAGTTAAGACGGTTAATAAAGAATGCCCTCACAATGTACGGAGAAGGCGGTTGCACCCCACTCCAGTACTCTTGCCTGGAAAATCCCATGGACGGAGGAGCCTGGTGGGCTGCAGTCCATGGAGTCGCGAAGAGTCGGACACGACTGAGCGACTTCACTTTCACTTTTCACTGTCATGCATTGGAGAAGGAAATGGCAACCCACTCCAGTGTTCTTGCCTGGAGAATCCCAGGGACGGGGGAGCCTGGTGGGCTGCCGTCTATGGGGTCGCACAGAGTCGGACACAAGTAAAGTGACTTAGCAGCAGCAGCAGGAGCAGCTCACAATGTAATCTTCTCAGATCACAGAGATCCAAGAAGAGCGTTTTTATGGCTTCCACAGTCTACCCTTTATTTCATAGATTTGCTTCTCCTTACAGGATTGGGGAACATACCTTCCATAGTTCTCTTTCTGAGAGGAAACTCAGAAGAGGAAGGTTGACTGGGTGAGGTGCAACCTTCATTGCTGCAACTGATCCTGGGGCCACAACTAGTATTCCTTTTCTCCTTCCTCTACTTATCCATTCTGAATTTACCCCCACCCTCAGTTATCACCTCAGAGCTCATTTAGTGGTGTGGCTAAACCTACAGTCCTTAGGATTCTGGGCCCTTAGTAATCATATCTTTCTCAGGCCAGGATGTTTGCATGTGTCTGGTCACAGTTACAGTGGGGCAAGGGAGTACCAGGAGGCACCCAAATAGATCTCTTGGATTCTGTGTTTCCTCCCTGACCCCACTGTGTAAAAGGAACACCATCTCCTTCTGCTGAAGGGTCAATGACTCCTGCCAATATCGTGACTCCTCACCTGCTAGTCTCTGGTGCACTGGTAGGAGCTGTAGTTTGTGGTGCAGTGGACCAGGGCCCTTAATCCTGCAGAACCTACTGTTGTGGAGACAGGAAGTGCACAACCCCTAGAAGGTCACTGGCAATGATTATAAGTGGGACCACTCCTGCTTCTATTCTTTGGTTTCAGGACATCTGTCTTCTTCCCAATAGAGACACAGCACTATAAGCATGCATGTGTACTAAGTTGCTTCTGTTGTGTCCGACTCTTTGCGACCCTATGGACTATAGCCCACCAGGCTCTTCTGTCCATAGGATTCTCCAGGCAAGAATACTGGAGTGGGTTGTCATGCCCTCCTCCACACCATCTTCCCAACCCAGGGACTGAACTAGCATCTCTTATGTCTCCTGAGTTGGCAGGCGGGTTCTTTACTACTAGCACCACCTGGGAAGCCCACAGCACTATATAGAGGTCCCTAATTTGATGCACACACAGCATTGAAGGACGGCACCCATCCCTTCAGAATGTTGTCTCTGGGGACTTCTCTGGTGGTTCAGTGGCTAAAACTCTGCACTCCTAATGCAAGAGGGCAGTGTTCAATCCCTGGTGAGGAAACTAGATCCCACATGTTACAACTAAGAGTCCAAATGCCTCAACTGAAAGATCCTGCATGCACAACTAAGCTCTGGCACAGCCACATAAACAAATATTTCTTTAGGAAAGAATGTTACGGGGCTTCCCTGGTGACTCCGTGGTAAAGAATCCACCTGCCAGTGCAGGAGATGTCGGTTTGATCCCTGGTCTGGAAGGATGCCACATGCAGAGGAGCAACTTAGCCCATGCACCACAGGTATTGAGCCTGTGCTCTAGAGCCCAGGAGCCACAAAAAGTGAGCCCATGTGCCACAACTACTGAAGCCTGTGCACCTAGAGCCTGTGCTCCACAACAAGGGAAACCACCACAATGAGAAGCCCGAGCGCCATAACTAAAGAGTAGCCCCCTGCTCGCTGCAACTAGAGAAAAGCCTATGCAGCAACAAAGACCCAGCACAGCCCAAAATAAATGAATACATAATTTTTTTAAGAAAAGAATGTTATCTCTGAGCCGAGCAGTTTAAATGCACCTGTAGAAGGCCTTTCTAGCATTCTATGAGGCTGGCTGCTTCTGGATGATGTGTTATCTGCTATGGCCAGTGGATTTCACAGTCAAATCAGATGATTCTGACACATCTTTTGTTATGAAATGGGTCTCCTGATTAAGTACTATTCTGTGTGAGATTCCATGCCTGTAGATCAGGGATTCCATAGTCCCTGAGTAGCAGTTATTGGCTGAGGTCTGTGGGCAGGTACGACAATTTGTATGTAGAATAGGAATCCATTCCTCTGAGAACAAACTCCTGACTCTTCTAGAATGGAAGGGGTCTTATATATTTGATCTGCCAGAAACCAGTTAGTCTCTGAAAAACAGTGCCATATCGGGGGCTTGGCTCTTCATCTTGATCAGAAACAGGTTGAACACTCAAGGAAACAAAAGCTAGCTCAACCTTGGTAAGGACCTGCCATTGGGCCTGTACATAGTCTCAATTTCTGCCACAATCATCATCACTCTTTTGTGTTCCTATCATGCTAGTTGTGGGATAGCCAATGACAAAGGCTGGCTAACACCAATTAACCAAGTCATTTTGTCTGTTTCAATGTTCAGTGTCTCTTTCATAATAGATGCTTTCTGGTGCTGTGTAATAAAAAAAAAAAAAAAATTTGTTTTCCTTCTAAGCTCCTGACCAGATGGCCCATGCTGAGGTCACTGCCCAGGAATCTCTATATATTTTCACCTCTCTAACCCCTTCTCTCATCCTCACAAGCAGAAAACCAGATGCACTGCTCCCAGCTCTATTCATTTGGAATATATTTCCTCTCCATCATTTTTCAGGGCCACTGCTGAATATGACTATAATGAAATCAGTATCCATTTTTGGCTTTCACCCACATTCCAAGCAGACTCACCCATAAACCACGCTCAGGCTTTTTCTTTCTCCTTCAACTATTGTGTCAGACCTCCTTCTCCCCATACAGTCATAGGAGCAAGCTCAGAGAAGGGCAATGATGGAACCATGGTAGGTATATGAGGGCCTGAACTTCCTGCTCACGCTCTCAGGCTCCTAGAGTCCTAAATGTACCATTTCCATCTTACAATAGACACATGCTGGGTATGTCAGAATTTATGACTTGGCCTTTCCAAAAAAATCTAGCTCATAATGGAAAGTTCCATACTCAAAGTTACGTAGTGCCCCATAATCTAGTGTGTAACCAGTAATGCATCTGGTGCTGTTTATCACAGGGTGTATAATCCTCTCCTGTGAGTGGCATGCCCTTGTGCCAGGATTTCAAGGTCTTCATTATGATTCTAGTACTGGGGCTTGCCATAAATTCCATATTAAATCTTTTCTCACTATTGACAGCTCCACCTGGACCTGCTGAATCATACAACCCAAGCATCAAGGCTGCCTGCTCTACAGTTTGAACCTGCTTCTGACCCTTTCCTACTTTAGGTCCCGTTGAAAGCCAGATGCATTCAATGTTACCTCAGTATATAGGCTAGAATACCATTCTTAGGTATGGAATATGTTACCTTAAGAACCTAATGGAGCCTATCAGGCTCTGTACTTTTTATTTTATTAGGAAATACAAGATGCAGCAATTTTGTCTTTCACTTGGAGGAGATATCCTGGGATGCCCTGAAACTGGGCCCCTAAATGCCTTCCAAAGTGGCATGTGCATGATTTGCAGCAGAGTTTATCTCTCACCATTTGTTTTATCCTCATCCTAGTAACCTAGTGCTCATTCTGTTCCATCAGCACAATGTCATCAATGTAATAAACGACTGTGATACTCTTTGAGATTGTCAAGATCATACTGCATTATGATGCTGGGCAGAAAACAGCATAGCCCCAAAGCAAAACTATAAATAATTGTGATGGTTAATTCTATGTGTCAATTTAACCAGACCACTGAGTGTCCAGATACTTAGTCAAACATTATTCTGGGTGTTTTTGTGACAGTGTTTTTGGATGAGATTAACATTTAAATAACACTGACTAAAGCAGATTGACTTCCCTAATGTATGTAGGCCTCAACCAATCATTTGAAGACCTGAATAGAACCCAAAGTCTGACCTTCCCCTAAGTAAGAGAGTTTTGTCCTGTCCAACTACCTTTGAATCAGGACATTAACTTTTTCCCTGCCTTTGGACTCCGGCTAAAACAGCTCTTCCTGGGTCTTAAGCCTGGACATGTTCAGATAAGAACTACATTTGCTTTCCTGGGTTTCCAGCTTGCTGATTCACCTTGCAGATCTTTTGTTGTTGTTCAGTTGCTAAGCCATGTCTGACTCTTTGTGACCCCATGGACTGTGACACTCCAGGCTTCCCTGTCCTTCACTATCTCCCAGACTTTGTAAAATCCATGTCCATTGAGTTGGTGATGCCATCTAACCATCTCATCTTCTGCTGCCCCTTTCTCCTTTTGCCTTCAATCTTTCCCAGCATCAGTCTTTTCCAATGAGTCAGCTCTTTACATCAGATGGCCAAGGTATCAGAGCTTCAGTTTCAGCATCCGTCCTTCCAATGAATATTCAGAACTGATTTCCTTTAGGATTGACTGGTTTGATCTCCTTGCAGTCCAACAGAATCTTAAGAGTTCTCTAGCACCACAATTCAAAAGCATCAGTTTTTCAGGGTTCAGCTTTCTTCACGGTCAAACTCTCACATCCATACGTGATTACTGGAAAAACCATAGTTTTGATTATATGGACCTTTGTCAGCAAAGTGATGTCTCTCTTTTTTAATATGCTGTCTAGGTTTGTCATAGCTTTTCTTCCAAGGAGCAAGCATCTTTTAATTTCATGACTGCAGTCACCATCCGCAGTGATTTTGGAGCTCAGGTAAATAAAATCTGTCACTGTTTCTACATTTCCCCTTCTATTTGCCATTAAGTGATGGGACTGGATGCCATGATCTTCATTTTTTGAAAGTTGAGCTTTAAACCAGCATTTTCACTCTCCTCTTTCACCTTCATCAAGAGGGTCTTTAGTTCCTCTTCATTTTCTGCCATTAGGGTGGTATCATCTGTATACCTGAAGTTGTTAATATTTCTCCCAGCAATCTTGATTCCAGCTTGAGAGTCATCCAGCCCTGCATTTCGCATGATGTATTCTGTGTGTATGTTAAATAAGCAGGGTGACAATATACAGCCTTGACGTACTCCTTCCCTGATTTGGAACCAATCCGTTGTTCCATGTCTAGTTCTAACTGTTGCTTCTTGACCTGCATACAGGTTTCTCAGGAGACAGGTGAGGTGCTCTGGTATTCCCATCTCTTTAGGAAATTTTCCACAGTTTGTTGTGATCCATACAGTCAAAGGCTTTAGCACAGTCTATGAAGAAGTAATGGCAACCCACTCCAGTGTTCTTGCCTGGAGAACCCCATAGACAGGGGAACCTGGTGGGCTGCCATCTATGGGGTTGCACAGAGTCGCAAATGACTGAAGCAACTTAGCAGCAGCAGCATGAAGCAGTAGATGTTTTTCTGGAACTTTCTTGCCTTTTCTATGATTCAGCTGATGTTGGCAATTTGATCTGATGTTGGCAATTTGTTGTTCTTTTGCCTTTTCTAAATCCAGCTTGAACATCTGAAAGTTCTCAGTTCACATACTGCTGAAGCCTAACTTGGAGGATTTTGAGCATTAGTTTGCTAGCATATGAAATGAGCAAAACTGCATGGTAGTCTGAACATTCTTTGACATTGCCCATTTTGGGGATTGGAATGAAAACTGACCTTTTCCAGTTCTCTGGCCACTGCTGAGTTTTCCAAATTTGCTGGCATAGTGAGTGCAGCACTTTGACAGCATTATCCTTTAGGATCTGAAATAACTCAGCTGGAATTCCCATGCATACAAAAAGCAAAACTTTGATTCTAATTTTTACATCATAGGCTCTTCAGATAAAATATTCAATTGCTTAAGAACATTATAAAATTTTTATTTTCTAGTGTTCCCCTTACATAATTGTTGATATGGAGATGGTCAGTATTATATACATAATATCTAAATCATGTTGATAATGCCATTTATCATGTTTAAAAAATAGTCCACAAAAATCTTGTCACCTTATGTATTTACACCTCTTATACAGAGAGTGACCATATGCAGCTTTTTTTGGTTAGATGCTACATCCGAAGACTCATGGCAGTATGTTACATGACAGGTTAAAACAAAATCAATCAAAATAAAAAACTGTGAATTTAATTTGAAACTGTATATGGTATTATATATTTGCTAGGAATTTAATATTTGGAAAGAAGAAAATAATCAGCCCTTCGTATCTGTATATCCATGGATTCAATCAAAGGATGGAAAATATTTGATCATGGAAAAAAAATTCCATGAAATTCCAAAAAATAAATTTGCCACTCATATTCAACAACTTACATAGCACTTAACATTACATTTGGGCTTCCCTGGTGGCTCAGACAGTAAAGAATCTGCCTGCAAAGTGGTAGACATGTGTTCAATCCATGGGTCAGGAAGATCCCCTGGAGAAGGAAATGGCCACCCACTCCAGTATTCTTGCCTGGAGAATTCCATGGACAGAGGAGCCTGGCTGGATACAGTCCATGGGGTTGCAAAGAGTCGGACATGACTGATCGACTGCTGCTGCTACTGCTGCTAAGTCGCTTCAGTCGTGTCCGACTCTGTGCGACCCCAGAGACGGCAGCCCACCAGGCTCCCCCGTCCCTGGGATTCTCCAGGCAAGAACATTGGAGTGGGGTGCCATTTCCTTCTCCAATGCATGAAAGTGAAGAGTGAAAGTAAAGTCGCCCAGTCGTGTCCGACTCTTAGCGACCCCATGGACTGCAGCCCACCAGGCTCCTCCATCCATGGGATTTTCCAGGCAAGAGTACTGGAGTGGGGTGCCATTGCCTTCTCCGACTGATCGACTAACACTACACTATACTAGTACCGCGAGCTTTATTCACAGTAATGCTTCCTAAGGCCCACTTGACTTCACACTCCAGGATGTCCAGCTGTTAGTGACCAGACCATCATGATTATCTGACTTATTAAGACCTTTTTGTATCGTTCTGTGTATTCTTGCCATCTCTTCTCAGTATCCTCTGCTTCTGTTATGTCCTTACTGTTTCTGTCCTTTATCATGCCCATCCTTGCATGAAACATTCCCTTGATACCTCCACTTTTCTTGAAGAAATTTCTAGTCTTTCACATTCTATTGTTTTCCTCTATTTCTTTGCATTGTTCACTTAAAGGTTTTATCTCTCCTTACTATTCTCTGGAATTCTGCATTAAGTTACATCTTGGAGTAACTGGAAAACACTGGAACACTGGAGTGGGTTGCCATTTCTCCCTCCAGGGGATCTTCCCAACCCAGAGATCGAACCTGAGTCTCTTGTGCCTCATGTATTGCAGGTGGATTCTTTACCACTGAGCTACCAGGGAAGCCCAATACCATGTGAGCTAATTCCTTATGATAAATCTTGGCTTTTTTAAAAAGTATTTGTTTATTTTTAGCTGCACTGGGTCTTTGTTGGTGTGTGGGAGCTTTCTCTAGCTGCAGTGAGCAGAGGCTACTGTCTAGTTATGGTGCACAAACTTCTCATTGTGGTGGCTTCTCTTGTTGCAGAGCACAGGCTCTAGGGCATTTGGGCTCCGTAGTTGCAGCACGCAGGCTCAGCAGTTATGGCACAGGGGATTAGTTGCTCCACAGCATGTGGGATCTTCCTGGACCAGGGATTGAACCCACGTCCCCTGCATTAGCAGGTGGATTCTTAACCACTGGATCACCAGGGATGTCCAGTCTTGCTTTTTTTAATAGATAGATAAAAATAAAAATTTTATATACATATATATATATATATATATATAATGATGCTGTTTCTCTGGCAAACCCTATGACAATAACTGTGTTTCAGGTAAGCAAAACTCTTCCTGATCCTCTTTCTTGATTAGGGTAGAAGAGAATGCATTTGTCAATTCAAAGGCTACACAATATGTTCCTGAAACCATGTTAATCTAATCTAGCAATGATATTATGTCTGCTATGGCAGTTACAACTGAGGCTGCCACTTGGTGGAGTAGTCTACCAACCAATCTTGGTTTGTAGTAATCTATCAGTTCAGTTCAGTTCAGTCGCTCAGTCGTATCCAACTCTTTGCGACCCCATGAATCCCTGTCCATCACCAACTCCCGGAGTTCACTCAAACTCATGTTCATCGAGTCGGTGATGCCATCCAGCCATCTCATCCTCGGTGTCCCCTTCTCCTCCTCCCCCCAATCCCTCCCAGCATCAGAATCTTTTCCAATGAGTCAACTCTTTGCATGAGGTGGCCAAAATATTGGAGTTTCAGCTTTAGCATCAGTCCTTCCAATGAAAACCCAGGACTGATCTCCTTTAGGATGGACTGGTTGGATCTCCTTGCAGTCCAAGGGACTCTCAAGAGTCTTCTCCAACACCACACTTCAAAAGCATCAATTCTTCAGTGCTCAACTTTCTTCACAGTCCAACTCTCACATCCATACATGACCACTGGAAAAACCATAGCCTTGACTAGACGGACCTTTGTTGGCAAAGTAATGTCTCTGCTTTTCAATATGCTGTCTAGGTTGGTCATAACTTTCCTTCCAAGGAGTAAGCGTCTTTTAATTTCACGGCTGCAGTCACCATCCGCAGTGATTTTGGAGCCAAAACAATAAAGTCTGACAGTTTCCACTGTTTCCCCATTTATTTCCCATGAAGTGATGGGACCAGATGCCATGATCTTCGTTTTCTGAATGTTGAGCTTTAAGTTTCTGGAACTCTCTTGCTTTTTCCATGATCCAGTGGATGTTGGCCATTTGATCTCTGGTTCCTCTGCCTTTTCTAAAACCAGCTTGAAGATCTGGAAGTTCACGGTTCACCTATTGCTGAAGCCTGGCTTGGAGAATTTTGAACATTACTTTACTAGTGTGTGAGATGAGTGCAATTGTGCGGTAGTTTGAGCATTCTTTGGCATTGCCTTTCTTTGGGATTGGAATGAAAACTGACCTTTTCCAGTCCTGTGGCCACTGCTGAGTTTTCCAAACTTGCTGGGATATTGAGTGCAGCACTTTCACAGCATCATCTTTCAGGATTTGAAATAGCTCAACTGGAATTCCATCACCTCCACTAGCTTTGTTCGTAGTGTTGCTTTCTAAGGCCCACTTGACTTCACATTCCAGGATGTCTGGCTCTATAGATAAAGTAAAATCCCTCTAGTTTCTGCAGGGGCTACATTAATGAATTAAAGTAGGAGATCATCATGGCATGTAACCTTTGTATTCCTTTGATCTTTAAAGGTGGCACTAATTTCCTCCATCCACCACCCCCTCCACAGACACAAAGGATACATGGGGGTGGGGCATTTTCAGAAGCTTCCCCTTAGCCTTTCCTACTAGGATAACTCTTATCCCATAGACCAAGGACCCAATGTAAGGGTTATTCCAACTGCCAATGACATTAACTCCAATTATTCATTTGAGGATGAGGGAAATGACTAGAAATGTCTGGATGGGTCCATGTCTCCTGTGGACCCACTGTAGTGTGAAATGTGTCCAGGATTGCACTGATGACCTGACTTCCATGTGCCCCTACTCTGATATGGAGGTCATGACGATACCTCAGGGTTCAGGGTATCAGTATCAATTCAACTCTGTGTCCAAACATCCTCAAAATATCTCTTAGTCCTCTCTTCCAAGTATCAGTTCAGTTCAGCCACTCAGTTGTGTCCAACTCTGTGTGACCCCCATGGACTTGGACTGCAGCACACCAGGCTTTGATATCCATTGCCAATTCTCAGAGCTTGCTCAAATTCATATCCATTGAGTCAGTGATGCTATCCAACCATCTCATCTTCTGTCATTCCCTTCTCCTCCTGCCTTCAATCCTTCCCAGCATCAGGGTCTTTTTCAATGAGTCAGTTGTTCGCATCAGGTGGCCAAAGTATTGGAGTTTCCGCTTCAGCATCAGTCCTTCCAATGAACGTTCAGGAGTGATTTCCTTTAGGATGGACTGGTTGGATTGCAGTCCAGGGAACTCTCAAGAGTTTTCTCCAACACCACAGTTCAAAAGCATCAACTCTTCAGCTTTCTTTAGAGTCCAACACAGTTATTCAAATAAATGGTCACAGGTCTCTTTAAAGAATGAGTTGGGGGAATCATTATTGCATATATTTGCTATGGTGTGGCAGGGTCCTTCTCCCTGGGAACTCAGTCACCTTTCAGTCAATAGGTTTCAGGTCTAAAAACTGGTTCAGGTCAAAAACTTGGGTGAAAGATTATTACTTTTAACTGAAGTTATTTCAATGTGTTTTTGTACTTAATTTTACATTCATAATTTTGTATTCTTTTTCTTAAAGAGAGCTCCCAAGATGGCATAAGCTCCAGGCCAAACAAAACTTAGGTCTGCCCCTGTTTTTGAAAAGGAATGAGAAGTAATCACCAGATTACAAAAAGAGATCAAGAGCAAGACTATCTGAACTCAAGTCAGTGAGCTTCTAGCACAGGGCTTCTGAAATAACCATATCTAGCAATGGCACCCCACTCCAGTACTCTTGCCTGGAAAATCCCATAGACGGGGGAGCCTGGTAGGCTGCAGTCCATGGGGTTGCTAAGAGTCAGAAACGACTGAGCAACTTCACTTTCACTTTTCACTTTCATGCATTGGAGAAGGAAATGGCAACCCACTCCAGTATTCTTGCCTGGAGAATCCCAGGGATGGGGGAGCCTGGTGGGCTGCCGTCTATGGGGTCGCACAGAGTCGGACACGACTGAAGTGACTTAGCAGCAGCAGCAGCAACTGGATGGATCCTGAGATCTGGAACACAGGTGAACTTACAGGTGGATTAAAAGTGCCCCCACCAATGTAGATGTACAGAAAGTGAACCAAACAGAAAATCACCTTGTTAAAGTCAGATCAGCTAGTTAAGATTCTGCTACAGTGTTAAAATGATAATAATATTCACTGGCCTTTATTGAGCACTTTCTATGTATCACATAATATATTAAGCACTCACAATATTATCTCATATATCAACCTGATTAACCCTATTTTAGCTATGACAGACAAGAAAACTGAGATTTGAAGAAGCTGACGTGTGATGTGTCCAAGATCACGTTGGTGCATTGAAACTCAGAACCACATGACTAACTTCAAACTTTTGCCCTTCATCAACCATATACTGCCTCCAAAAGATTCCGGGAAATAACTGTTGTGGTATCTCAAAAAGTATACAAGATTTTACTCAATTTCCCCTGCTTTGCAGCAATTCTTACATCATCTCAATCACATTGTGATTTTAAAAATTATTTATTTCTTTATTTGGCTGCACTGGGTCTTAGTTGCAGCATGTGGGAACTTTGATCTCCACTGAGGCATGCAGGATCTTTAGTTGTGGTGTGTGGGATCTTTTTTTAAGTTGTGGCACATGGGATCCAGTTCCCTGACCAGGGATTGAACCCAAGCCCCCTGCATTGGGAGCATGGAGTCCAAGTCACCGGACCACCAGGGAATTCCCACCATGCTGTGATTTAAAATTCTACTGCAATTTAAATAGTGGTGGATCAGTTACTATTGTTTAGAAATCAATCCAAGAGGCCTCTATGATGAGAATTAACACACTTACAAATGTACTATGACAAAATTTTCACCTATTCACTTCAAGTTCAGTTTTCACAGGCTTGTAGTGGCATTGCTTCTTTAGAAATCTCCACTGTCTGTAACAGTGAAGGCTCTCTTTGCTGAGAAAGCAGCTGCAGAATGCTACCCAGCAGGTGAGAACAGAATGCACGTCAAGGAAAGATCCAGGCATGGGCAAGAAAGGAAGGAGAGATCATTGTCAAAGAACCCAGAGACAGTCCTTTGTCCAGAAGAAAAAAAAAATGCTGGCTTCTTGCTCTCTCTTGTCTCTTTCCTTCTGTGTGGTAAGATTATTAACCAAAAGTTTTAGATCTCAAGTCTCTTTTTTCTTTCTTCTGATCATTCAGCCAAAAGCTCCTGTACTGTGTAGCTGTGCTCCGGCCTGAACTACCAGTGCTGCTATTGTTACCAAGGTGTTACTGAAGTTCAGTAACAAGTTCATGTGCCCAATGCAGTGAGGCCAAACAAATCATAACACTAGAGTTTGGAGCAGATAAAGGTTTATTGTAGGGCCAAGCGAAAAGGACAGTGGTTGGTGCTCAAAATCACAGAAATCCCTGCTGATTTGGGATAGAAGGGGGCAGTTTTTAAGGCAAAATTTGGAGTGAGGGCTGCAGGGTGTGTGACTTTCTTCTGATTGGTTGGTGATGAGGTAACAGGGCAGTGCTCCAGGGATCTTGTGCTCAGTCTGAAGTTACCATCCTCCATCAGGGTGGGGGGCCTTAGTTTCTTCAGAACTTACAAAAATATTGTTATGTATATCCTTTAAGGAGGAACCAGGATCCTGCTTTAATCACTGCACTACTTTCTAATTTTTAAAATTTATTTATTTGACTGCACTAGGTCATCATTACTGAGTGCAGGCTTTCTCTAGTTGTGGTGAGTGGGAGCTACTCTCCAATTGTGGTGCGTGGGCTTCTCACTGGTGGCTTCTCTTGTTGCAGAGCATGGGTTCTATGGCACGTGGGCTCCGTAGTTGTGGCTCATGGGCTTAGTTGCTCCATGGCACGTGGGATCTTCTGCAACCAGGGTCCAAACCTGTGTCCCCTGCATTGGCAGGTGAATTCTTAACCACTGGACCACCAGGGAAGTCCCTACACTATAGTTTCTTGATTGTTCCTCCTTTGTTTCTGTATTCCCTTACTTCTCTGATTAGCAACTATTTGAATCTGCTCTTTGGTATTCAGGAAGTTCAAAGAGGCTGACACCTTTTTCCTGGAAATTAAAAAAGGGACCTGGAAAGGCTTTTGTGCCTTGGAGGACCTCACAGGGTCTGCTCAATTTCAAAGGCTTTTACCCAAGAAACTAGGGAAAGAAGGGACTTGGATAAAAGCTGTTTTGAGAAGTGATTACTTCCCTAGATCTCCTCCCAAATTCCATAAGAATGCATAAATGCCCCTACTTTACCATGGCAAAAGTCTGGAGGCCGATTTTCTGGAGATGTGATGATGACCTCTGGATTAGGGGATACAAGACACAGTTAAGGACTTGTGTACCCTGAAAAAATGGGGAGAGCAGATGGCCATATGTTTTGTGTATGAAATGCTGAGATGCCTCTAGCCCCTCCCTCACACTGCTCCCAGAACATCGGTGGTTACTGCACCTCTAGTCTTCAGTTAGGAAGGGCAAGATTCTTCTTTGGGGGAATCTAACTGTCCCAATAACTCCAGAAAGAATGAAGGGATGGAGCCAAAGCAAAAACAATGCCCAGTTGTGGATGTGACTGGTGATAGAAGCAAGATCCGATGCTGTAAAGAGCAATATTGCATAGGAACCTGGAATGTCAGGTCCATGAATCAAGGCAAATTGGAAGTGGTCAAACAGGAGATGGCAAGAGTGAACATCAACATTCTAGGAATCAGCGAACTAAAATGGACTGGAATGGGTGAATTTAACTCAGATGACCATTATATCTACTACTGCGGGCAGGAATCCCTCAGAAGNGAACTAAAATGGACTGGAATGGGTGAATTTAACCCAGATGACCATCACATCTACTACTGCAGGCAGGAATCCTCAGAAGAAATGGAGTAGCTATCATGGTCAACAAAAGAGTCTGAAATGCAGTACTTGGATGCAATCTCAAAAACGACAGAATGATCTCTGTTCGTCTCCAAGGCAAACCATTCAATATCACAGTTATCCAAGTCTATGCCCCATCCAGTAACGCTGAAGAAGCTGAAGTTGAACGGTTTTATGAAGAACTAAAGTCTGGCTAGAATGCGCCCCCTTTTAGAACTAACACCCCAAAAAGATGTCCTTTTCATTATAGGGACTGGAATGCTAAAGTAGGAAATCAAGAAATACCTGGAGTAACAGGAAAATTTGGCCTAACTTCTGTAAGCTATAATAAAAATGCTAACCTTACAACATTCCTTAAATCTTTAACTTCTAACTATTATAATTATTTCTAAGCCCCAAATTCAGTAACCTCCTTTGCCATAAACATTCTCCTCACAAATAGGCTTCAGATAGCAATCCCTCCCATGGCCTATGTGCTCATCCTGGAACACTCTTTTGTAAAAGTCCTTAAACAAATGTCTATGATAACTTTATTAATTGTTCTCTGAGCACAGCTGCAGAAGGCTTTGTGCCTTCTCATGTTCCTCTCAAGAACAGTAAGCACCTAAATATTCCTTTTCAGTCAACTCAGCCAAGGAGAGGAAAAGACAAGTCAGAATTACAAGGCCTAACTCCCTAATCCTGAGTCCGTGCCTGTGGAATGAGGAGAGGGGACTGGGGGCCATGCCTCCATTTTGTCAGTAATGCCTAACATGGCTCCCAACATAAACTTCCTTATTTCTTTTAATTAGCATGATATATACGTGCATGCTAAGTTACTTCAGTTGTGTCTGACNTCAGAATTACAAGGCCTAACTCCTTAATCCTGAGTCCGTGCCTGTGGAATGAGGAGAGGGGACTGGGGGCCATGCCTCCATTTTGTCAGTAATGCCTAACATGGCTCCCAACATAAACTTCCTTATTTCTTTTAATTAGCATGATATATACGTGCATGCTAAGTTACTTCAGTTGTGTCTGACCCTGTGCAACTCTACGGATTATATAGCCCACCAGGCTCCTCTGTGCATGGGATTCTCCAGGCAAGAATACTGGAGTGGATTGCAGTTTCCTCCTCCAGGGGATCTTCCTGACCCAGGGATTGAGCCCAAGTATCTTATACCATAAAATTGAAATCAAGATTAAATTGGATAATTTATGACACTTTACAGGGCTTGTTATATTATAGATGCATGAAACAATAAGTACATTATCTATTATTAATATACTATTGTGATTATTTGATCATTCAACATCTGACTTCAAAATCATAAGTTCCTTCAATTGATAATTACAGGGACAAGCATAAAATAGTTATACTGTATGTTCAGTCCAGTTCAGTTCAGTCACTCAGTCATGTCTGACTCTTTGCAACCCCATGAATCGCAGCATGCCAGGCCTCCCTGTTCATTACCATCTCTCAGAATTCACTCAGACTCATGTCCATCGAGTCCGTGATGCCATCCAGCCATCTCATCCTCGGTCGTCCCCTTC
>SJYT01063169.1:0-20729 GCA_006410635.1 Cephalophus harveyi | reverse complement strand
ATTCTGAAGGAGATCAGCCCTGGGATTTCTTTGGAAGGAATGATGCTGAAGCTGAAACTCCAGTACATTGGCCACCTCATGTGAAGAGTTGACTCATTGGAAAAGACTCTGATGCTGGGAGGGATTGGCGGCAGGAAGAGAAGGGGACGACCGAGGATGAGATGGCTGGATGGCATCACTGACTCACTAGATGGACGTGAGTCTGAGTGAACTCCGGGAGTTGGTGATGGACAGGGAGTCTGAGTGAACTCCGGGAGTTGGTGATGGACAGGGAGGCCTGGCATACTGCAATTCATGGGGTCACAAAGAATCGGACACGACTGAGCGACTGAACTGAACTGAAAGGTTATTCTGGACTTACTCTAATAAACTTAAACAAGCATCAAAATGAATACACTCACTGAATGCCAAAATAAGCTGACCACCATTTAATGGAATATATCAAGAACTAACAAACAGAAAAGTAAAATTTAGAATCTTCCATACACAATTAAAATTTATCATGCAAGGGAAAATAAAACTAGTAACCAGGAGAAGACATCAATCAACAGAAACAGCCCAAGCAATTACAGAGATGATAAACCTAGCAGAAAAGGATATTAAATAGCTATTACAAACAGACTCAATGCAGTCAAGACAATAGAGTGAACTTTAATAGGACAAGAGAGGAAAAAAGGAAATGCAGAAGAAAATGCAAAAGCAACTTTTGTAGACAAGACAATAAACACTATCTAAGAAATGCAATGAGTATGGAAATAGAATGATAGAAACTACTGAAAAAAAGAAGTGAGTCCTTTCAGACTGAACAGTGAAACTTTCTGAAATGAAGTAGAGAAAAAAGAGAGATAATGAGAAAATAGTAAGAGATAAAGAGAAAAAAAAAAAAATGAACAAAACAGGCACAACTTATGGTGAAATAGCAAGCAATTTAGAACATGTAAATTGAACTCCAAATAGGAGAAGAGATAAAGAGAGCATAAAAAATATATTGGAAGAAATAACCGCTGAAATGTTTAAAAATTTTGTGGAAAAGGCTGGATGCTAATGAAGAAAAATTCCTCAAGGGAGACAGGAAATTCCCTTGGAAATTATAGGAGGCTCATGCTCTTCTGCACACAAGAACCCTTTCAACAGGTAAGATGGGAGAGGATGCTAGACTTGCCCTCATACTCCAGATGGTATAATAGGAAACACAGATAAATATAAGGTTTAGGTTTGGCAATAGGAAAGAATCTGGGCAAAATGAAACTGCTACATATGAAAAGATAAAAAAACATTAAAGTGATCTTTAGAGACTGTGGGCAGGAGTACAGATTTTGAAATTGTGATTTAATAAGGTACACTGTGATAGAAGTTTCCCATGCTGGCTTCATGCAGTTTGATTCTGCTCTCCAAATAATAAATGGCCTTAGAACATTTGAACTCTATATATTTCCCTCCAGATGTATATGTTTTTGTTGTATCTATAAATTTTAAATACGATTTACATGTAATATTTTACATTTTTCTAGTCATAATGATTATTGTTTTAAAATTTTAATGTAGTCCATCACTTTCTATTAATATCTTTTTTTTTTTTTGGCTATTCAAGCAAGTAACTTAAGTATTACCTAAAATATATAAATCTAAAATTAAATTTCTTAGAGTATATCAAGGTCAATAGAATTTTCTTCAACACAGAGACTGTGTTAAGAGTTATGCCTTTTTATTTTTTTATATTTTTGGATTCACTGGAAATGTTATTCTATTAATATCTTTTTTTTTTGGCTATTCAAGCAAGTAACTTAAGTATTACCTAAAATATATAAATCTAAAATTAAATTTCTTAGAGTATATCAAGGTCAATAGAATTTTCTTCAACACAGAGACTGTGTTAAGAGTTATGCCTTTTTATTTTTTTTATATTTTTGGATTCACTGGAAATGTTACCTTTCAAATTTATTTTTATTAAAGATGTTGAAAATAGTATGAAAAATGTGTTATACATTTTATCAAAACTAAGTGTTTAACTTTGCCCAATTGACTTTATTTTTCTCTGTTTCCGTGTGAGTGTGTGTGTGTGTGTGTGTGTGTGTGTGTGTGTGTGTGTATGTGTGTATAAGACTGGTTCATAATTGGGAAAGGAGTACGATAAAGCTGTATATTATAATCCTGCTTATTTAATTTATATGTAGAGTATACCATGTGAAATGCCAGGCTTAATGAATCACACACTGGAATCAAGATAACTGGGAGAAATATAACAACTTCAGATATGTAGAGGATACCACCCTAATGACAGAGAGCAAAGAGGAACTAAAGAGCCTCTTGAAGGTGAAAGAATAGAATGAAAATCATGGCTTAAAATTCATCGTTATAAAAAACAAGATCATGGCAACTTGTCCCATTGCTTCATGACAAATAGAAGGAAAAAAAGTGGAAGCAGTGAAAGATGCCATTTTCTTGGGCTACAGAATCACTGTGGATGGTGAATGCAGCCATGAAATTAGAAAATGCTTGCTCCTTGGACAAGCATATTAAAAAGCAGAGATATCACTGACAGCATATTACAAAGCAAAGATATCACTTTGTCAACAAAGGTCCATATAGCTAAAGCTATAGTTTTACCAGTAGTTCTATACCATGTGAAACTTGGGTGCTGGAGAAGACTTGATCTCAGACTGCAAGATCAAACTAGTCAATCCTAGTGGAAATCAACCATGAATATTCATTGGAAGGACTACTGATGAAGCTGAAGCTCTAATATTTTGGCTACCTGATGCAAAGAGCTGACTCATTGGAAAAGACTCTGATGCCGGGAAAGATTGAAGACAAAAGAAGGGGACAGTAGAGGGTGAGATGGTTAGATAGCACCACTGACTCAATGGATATGAATTTGAGCAAACTTCAGGAGTTAGTGGAGGACAGAGGAGCCAGGCATGCTATGGTTCATGAGGTCAGAGAGTTAGACAGGACTTAGTAACTGAACAATAAAAAAAAAAAAAAAAAACAAGAGCCTCTGGGTTTCAGTTCACTTAACTCAGTTCACTTAATCTGTCAAATTCTGTGCTGATGATTTCCTACTATACTTTCAGCTGTTTAACCCAGTATATTTAATTATTTTCAATTGGAGGGTTGGTTCAGATTATTTTGCTTACATTACTGAAAATATAATTTTATAAGAATATTTTTTATTTTCCTTAGCATAATTAAGCCATTTACAAATGACTGTGCAATCAAGTAAATCTAAATAAAGCTACAACCCAAATGACACTTAAGAGGATGGTGTATTATAGTACTGGCTGATAAGAATAATTATGTCAGGTTCATAACACTGGGACAAGTAAAATCATAAATAGAAATAAAAACCCAAAATACCTGATAAAGGTATTAAATGTTAAGACAATAGATTACCTTTCCATCAGTTCAGTTCAGTCACTCAGTTGTGTCTGACTCCTTGCAACCTCATGAATCACAGCACACCAGGCCTCGCTGTCCATCACCAACTCCTGGAGTTTACTCAAATTCATGTCCATCGAGCTGGTGATGCCATCCGTATTGGAGTTTTAGCTTTATCATCAGACTTTCCAATGAACACCCAGGACTGATCTCCTTTAGGATGGACTGGTTGGACCTCCTTGCAATCCAAGGGACTCTCAAGAGTCTTCTCCAACACCACAGTTCAAAAGCATCAATTCTTCAGTGTTGAGCTTTCTTCACAGTCCAACTCACATCCATACATGACCACAGGAAAAACCATAGCCTTGACTAGATGGACCTTTGTTGGCAAAGTAATGTCTCTGCTTTTCAATATGCTATCTAGGTTGGTCATAACTTTTCTTCCAAGGAGTAAGCGTCTTTTAATTTCATGGCTGCAATCACCAACTGCAGTGATTTTGGAGCCCCAAAAAATAAAGTCTGACACTGTTTCCCCATGTATTTCCCATGAAGTGATGGGACCAGATGCCATGATCTTCGTTTTCTGAATGTTGAGCTTTAAGCCAACTTTTTCACTCTCCTCTTTCACTTTCATCAAGAGGCTTTTTAGTTCCTCTTCACTTTCTGCCATAAGAGTGGTGTCATCTGCATATCTGTGGTTATTGATATTTCTCCGGCAATCTTGATTCCAGCTTGTGTTTCTTCCAGTCCAGCATTTCTCATGATGTACTCTGCATATAAGTTAAATAAGCAGGGTGACAATATACAGCCTTGGCATACTCCTTTTCTTATTTGGAACCAGTCTGTTGTTCCATGTCCAGTTCTAACTGTTGCTTCCTGACCTGCATATAGGTTTCTCAAGAGGTAGGTCAAGTGGTCTGATATTCCCATCTCTTTCCGAATTTTTCAGTTTCTTGTGATCCACACAGTCAAAGTTTTGGTCATAGTCAATAAAGCAGAAATAGATGGTTTTTCTGGGACACTCTTGCTTTTTTGATGATCCAGTGGATGTTGACAATTTGATCTCCGGTTCCTTTGCCTTTTCTAAAACCAGCTTGAACATCAAGAAGTTCACGGTTCACGTATTGGTGAAGCCTGGCTTGGAGAATTTTGAGCATTACTTTACTAGTGTGTGAGGTGAGTGCAGTTGTGCGGTAGTTTGAGCTTTCTTTGGGATTGCTTGTCTTTGGGATTGGAATGAAAACTGACCTTTTCTAGTCCTGTGGCCACTGCTGAGCTTTCCATGCTTTTCTGAATTACCTAAAAAACAAAACAAAACAAATTCCTACTGTTCCTCTTGTAATCACATTACCCAGCAGATGTAATTATAGTGGATTAACTTTTTTTCCTCACAATTGAAGCTCCTGTCCAAAAGCTACTAGAAAATTAATCATAAAATTTCACCTGTTTCAAAAATTTAAGTTTATTCTCAATATGATGCTTGATTATATAATGATCATTAATCTTCTTAATAGCTACAGCTGTATTAATTTCTCTTAAGATCAAAAGTAGGAAAGAAGAAAAATCTTTCTGGCTCAAGACTCATTGTTCTAAGAACACAGGCTCCTCAATTATATGGAAATTGTAGATTGACTGTTTTCAGTTCAGTTCAGTTCAACTCAGTCATGTCCGACTCTTCGTGACCCCATGAATCGCAGCACGCCAGGCCTCCCTGTCCATCACCAACTCCCAGAGTTCACTCAGATTCACGTCCATCGAGTCAGTGATGCCATCCAGCCATCTCATCCTCTGTCATCCCCTTCTCCTCCTGCCCCCAATCCCTCCCAGCATCAGAGTCTTTTCCCTTGAGTTTGCTATTAAAAAATATTTTCAAATATCACAAAGGTATTTAAATATGCATTACTTGCATTTTCTTAAATGCCTCTTTGATCCTAGTATATAAGATAATTACATAGTTTTCATAACACAGAATCTAATAATCCTCACTTAACATGGTCAGATTCCGAAATCTAACAGAACCAGCAGATTTTTGCTTACAGACTGAGTCAAGATGTGACACCTGGTTAATTCCTGAAGACCTCAGTAAATTAGAAGCACTTTCTAGTATGAAAGGACAGTTTAGTTACATGCAGTTCATTAATGCCAGAAATGCAGTTACTTTTTCCAGCAAATATTGAATCTTACATTAATTTTGTGTAGTTTAAATGTTCCCTATGTGAATTAACTTCATTAACCTCACATTTAATTTTTCCATTGCAACAGATGCCATTTAATGGCTTTGTGCATGTAATTGGTGTAATCTAGAGCTAATTTGTTTTGTTTCTTATAATTTTTGAATGGGACCTTTGTTAATTGAATTCTAGTAACTTTTCCTTCTCATCACCCCTTTCCAGCCAGCCTCTATTTCTATAAAGACAATGGTGCTAATGCTGATCATACACTCAGATCTAGAGTGAGGTGAAGCCAATTATTCCATGTTCCCTTTTGCCACATCTTTTGTTTCATGGTGGGCATGTGACATGAAACAAAGAGCTACTCTGAATCTCAGCATTTGTTCTGCATATGCTAGGAGAAAGATACTCTCATTCTGTCAAATATGAAAGATGAGCTGTTAACAGAAATTTGAAATCACAAACTTTTACTTCTCTAAATTTCAACTGTCAGCTATATTTTTATTTAGAAAATGCACATATATAAAAGTATGTAAAAATAAATGTATGACACAATAAATGATAACCTATGGAAATACTATCTAGGTTGAGAAACAATGTGATCAGCACCCCAACATTCATTGATGCTCTCTGTCAATCTCTATCCTTTACTTTCTACACACACAAGCAAACACTATATTGGATTTTCACGTGAGTGCTTGGTTTTACCTATTTCTGAGTTGTAAACACCTAAACTTATATATTTTGCATTCATTTGTGTTTAGCTTCTTTCTCTTAAAAGTATGCTTTTAAGAGTTATCCATATTGAGCCCTAACTCATTCTTTTCCAGTGCNTCATTAACCTCACATTTAATTTTTCCATTGCAACAGATGCCATTTAATGGCTTTGTGCATGTAATTGGTGTAATCTAGAGCTAATTTGTTTTGTTTCTTATAATTTTTGAATGGGACCTTTGTTAATTGAATTCTAGAGTATTCCATTTGTGATTATCATAAGTTTATTTATCTGTTCTATTGCTCATCTGGGGCTTCCCTGGTGGCTCAGAGGTTAAAGTGTCTGCCTCCAATTCAGGAGACCTGGGTTCGATCCCTGGGTCGGGAAGATCCCCTGGAGAAGGAAATGGCAACCCACTCCAGTATTCTTGCCTGGAGAATCCCATGGACTGAGGAGCCTGGTGGGCTGCAGTCCACAGGGTCACAAAGAGTCGGACACGACTGAGTGACTTTAAAAAGAAAAAAAATTGCTCATCTGATGATGGCCCTTTATGAGCTTTTGTGTCATATAAATTATCTCCTCATGATTTTTGTGTCTATATTTTCATTCTCTTAATTTTTATCATAAAAAAACAGTGTTCATATTTTTAAGAGAGTCTAATTTATCATTTTTTTTAGTGTTTAGTTTTTTTGTGGTCTTGTTTAAGTAGCCTTTTTATATACTGAAGTCATGAAGATAATATCTAAAAGTCATCTCCAAAAAGGTTCATTGTTTCATTGTTTTTCTTATTTTGTTCTCATTGTTGCTAAAATTAATTTTTTCATATGATATAGTATAGGAGCCATGTTTTTGCTGTTTTTCCTTTTCTTTTGTTTAATTTTTACTTATATGTACATTAAACTGATTTAGCAACATTCAACAACATTTAGAAACTTTAGAAAAAGTTTCTTTTTCCTCTACTGCCCACTTTGCTAATCTCCAATGTCTTCATAGGCACGGGACCATTTGTGCTCAACTATATTCTATCCTTTGTCTCTTTTGAGCCAATATAGCACTAACTTTATTTAACTATCAGAACTTTACTTTAACTCAATATCCACTAGCATAAATTTCCAAATTTTTTTTTCAAATACCTTTGCTATTAATAAACTCATAAATTTCAACAAAATATTGCTGGATTTTTTCACATTCAGCACTTTGTCAAGCATTTACCAAAATCATCCACAATTTGCCATGTAGGTAAAGCAGACTCTTGTATTCAGCCTCAGCAGAAAGGCATCTCTTTGTAAGCACTTGTCATTTGTCATGAGTCTATGACTGTCACTTTCTCTTCCCCCAAATCTTCCTAATTATAGCTGTAGCAACCCAGAGATTATAATAAATAAAAAAAATTATAATCCATTCACGTTTGGTTTCTCAGAACTGATTTTCTATTGAGAAACAGACCTTGCAGTCTCAGAATGTGGCAGAGCTGGCAAATAAGTGTCAAAATACAAAGTTAGCACTGTGAGAAACTGGCCAGGGAGGAAGATATGACCAGCTCTAAAACAGGTGAAGAAATGCTTCTGTGTCCCCTAAAGACCAAAGTATCCAAGAAAGATGCTTCCTTTCCATGGGCTTTCTTTTCCTTTCCAGTGGCTGGTGTAGTGACACACAGACCAAGAAAATTCTGGAGCTACTGTCTGGCAGGAAGCCTCCTACCACCCAGGAGAACCTACCCTCAACCAAATTCAGATAAGGAAATATTATTGTTCCAGTAACTGACTCCCTGATATGGATGTTTTACTGATTAATTTCAGCCTTTCTGTTTCTTTTATTAACATAAGCATGTAAGATAATAGATATTAGATTATTATTCCCTTTTTCAAAAGCTACAATATGTAATATTTTCATTATTTTTTTAATTTTAAACATTTTCTATTCCCATTTTTATTCTGTATTTGACTTGTGGGTTACGAAAATGGATAACCCATGCTATGCACCATTTCCAGATATACTTTTGAAGATGCAATTTAATTGCATTACAGTGAGGGAAGATGTTTTATGAATTTTTAATTGTTGGTTTTAGAGTTTTGCATATTTTAAATTTAATTCCATTCTTCACATTTGCTTTATAATTCCATTGCTTTCTAATTACACTGATCTGATTAGTAAGAGATATAGTGAGATTTCTCATTGTGTCGATAGATTTGTCTGTGGTTTTGCATGTAAAATAAGAATATACTTTTATTTTTTTCAAGTATACAATATATTATATACTATATGTTGCCTGTAGTTACCATGCTGTACTTTAGATCTCCAGGACATATTTATCTAGAAAGTGAAATCGTGTACCCTTTTACCAACATCCCCCATTCTCCCCGGCTATGAACCCTGAAAACCATCACTCTAGTCTATATTTCTCTATGCTTGAATTTTTTATAGTTTTAATATATAAATCATATCATGTCATATTTGTCTTTCTGTGTCTGGCTTAATTCATTAAGCATAATGTCTTCCAAATTCATCCCAACTGTAGCAAATGCAAGATTTCCTTCTTACATAAAGAATGATTTCTTGGGATCTAATCTACAGTATGGTGAATATAGTCAATAAAATTGTATCAAATACTTGAAATTTGCTTAGAGAGTAAAGCATAAATGTTTTCACACACAAAAATACCTATGTGAGGTGACAGATGGTTAATTATCTTGATTGTGTTCATCATTTCCCAATGTACTTATATTAAATCATCACACTGAACACCTTAGAAAAACAAAATACTGTGATTTTGCTTACAGTTTTTTCATTATGAATTGAATAACAATTAATTTAGCAATTGTTCAGGTTAGTTATTTTATATCTTTATGTCATTTTTATTGATGACTGATTTGATGATTTCTTCCAAAAGTGATTTGTATTTTCTTCTTTGGAAAACTCACCAGTGTGTGGTCACATTAAAAAAAATCGGGTTATATTTTTTTGACCATGTAAATCATAGGAATTTAACACCAGAACAAAGGTTTGTGCTGAAAATTTCTGAGAGATTTTTTTCCATTTCTTCTTTCATTTCACAGTCAGTGACAGAGACAGAATTCTAGTGATCCCCTGATGGGTGGAGAAGCGGAGATGAGGCGTTTGCTTAAGGAGTTAATTCAAATTTATTAAGGATGCATACTTTGGATTCTTAGAGTTTCAGGGTTTTCTGATAGTTTTTCCATTGTGAGTGTGTCTTAAGCTTTTCTTCCAGCCTGCAAGATTTGAAATATGTTGAAAAACTATTCACAAGTTTGCTAAATTTGACAAATGCCTTCAAGGTGAATGTCAGCTTCACGGCTTATTTTATATCTCTGAGTTATAGCTCTCATTTAGATCTTGGCCTTGGTATTTCTTACTTTTTCATCAGTTCACAGATGCATTTTAAAATGTCCTTTCTTAATATTTCATTTTGCATTTATATTTGCTTTCAACAGCAATTTAAACCACAGTGCTAGAAATAGGAATACCATGATATTCCTATTTCTGATACATCACACAGAGTTTTGTGCATATTATATTATATCTTTTATCCCTTTCATCTAGCACAGCATCTGACTAATGACAAAAATGTAATTTTGCTGTTTTATTGGTATTTAAAATACTTTAATTTTACTGCATAATGACCATGTATATCATCAGCATGCTAGTCTCAGGAATTCAACAAAATTGCGCTCATGGAAATATCAATCTGGGGGGAAAACCCCACCTTCTGTGCAGGCAAATATAATTAAGGAAATATTGGTTCATATCAACTTAGACAGTGATTTAACCGATACATTATCCATTGTAAAAATTCTGACTTCTTTTAGGAAACATTTTAATGTAACACAACAGACTGGTTCCAAATAGAAAAAGGAGTCCGTCAAGGCTGTATATTGTCACCCTGCTTATTTAACTTATATGCAGAGTACATCATGAGAAACGCTGGACTGGAAGAAACACAAGCTGGAATNCATGCGAAGAGTTGACTCATTGGAAAAGACTCTGATGCTGGGAGGGATTGGGGGCAGGAGGAGAAGGGGACGACCGAGGATGAGATGGCTGGATGGCATCACTGACTCGATGGATGTGAGTCTGAGTGAACTCCGAGAGATGGTGATGAACAGGGAGGCCTGGCGTGCTGCGATTCATGGGGTCGCAAAGAGTCAGACACGACTGAGCAACTGAACTGATATAATTATAAAGTACAATACTAAATACACAAAAATAAGCATAGAAGAAATTTTGGTCAAGTCAATCTCAAATCTTTACATTGGTCTATGTGACCTTATATTCTCTGTCCTGTCCATCTTTCAACTGTATCCCCTTGAATGGTCTGCTGTCTTCCTCCCTACTCATTCTCCTGTAGATTGTGGCACCAGCTGTGTTTTTTCCTTAGCACAAAGACTTTGCTCACACTGTCTCCACTACCTGGGATCTTTCCTCCCAATTCTTCACATTGGCTCATTGGTGGTGATGGTTTAGTTACAAGTGTGTTCAATTCTTGTGACCCTGTGGATTATAGCCTACCAGATACCTCTGTCCATTGGATTTCCCAAGCAAGAATACTGAAGTGGGTTGCCATTTCCTTCTCTAGGGGATCTTCCTGACTCAGGAATTGAACCCGAGTTTCCTGCACTGCAGGTGGACTTTTTACCAACTGAACCACTAGGGAAGCCCTACACTGGCTCATTACAGATTTTCTACTTAGACATCATCTCCCCAGAGATGTTAAAGCAGGCATTTTTGTCTATTATCATTTTTCATCCTAGACCAAGTAGCAATTAAGAGTGCCTGTAATTATATCATGCTTAAGAGTACCTGTAATTATATCATATGACCTGTAATTATGTCATGTTTTTTCAGTGCTTAGTCATTGTGTTTCTCTCAAAGAAATGTTTTAAGTTTTATCACTCTAATACCATACACTAGTGATGAGCACAAAGTAGCTCAATAAATACTTGTTGCCGATAAGTGGTGAATACATTGTACTCTGTTCACAAAATGACCTTCTTCTTGACACTAACATGAGGAACACAGAAGCACATATGAAAGTGAAATCTAGGGTAGGGATTCGTATGGGGAGATGGGAAGGAGGCTCAAGGGGGAGGGCATATATGCATACGTATAGCTGATTCACTTCATTGTACAGCAGAAACTAACATAGCATTGTAAAGCAATTATACCACAATAAAAAACGGAATGTCCATAAAAATAATGGCTATGAAGGAAATGTGTATCCTCAGTAAAGGGAAAAAAGGTTTAAATAAATATTGTAAACACCCCAAATAACAGGGGATAATTTATACTTTCTATAGAAACATAAAAGGTCATACTAGGAGCTTTAAAAATCCTCCTTAGTTTGTAATAGGAATGTAGTATTGCTAGGGCTGACTGTAGGGAATTTCAAAGGGCCTCACATCAATTGCTATGTTTAAAGGGAAAAACTAAAGGACTTGATGGTCAAGGGACAGCAGACTTATGCACCTTGGAAGAGACACTGGTACTGCAGATAAAGAGGTAATAGTGGCTCACACGTTAACTCCTTGCCAGTCAGAAGCTTCTCTATTTTCTCTTTCTAATTCTATTTTCTAAGCAGTGAAGTTGAAACACTGAGATAGTCATGATGGACTGACAAAGAAAAAGCTGTGAAGAGAAAAGCATATTGCAAGCTGTTAAATGCACTATACTTGTTATTCATGCTTATTTGCCTCATTATGAAAGTGACTATCTCCCAAACTCGAGAGGCCCTTATCCTAGAGAGGACAGCATTTTAACCTACGGGAGCTGGCATAAAATACAGGAGTTTAAAACTATCAGGATGAGAAAAGAAGGAAGGAAGGGAGGTAGAAAGAAAGAGAAAGGAAGAAAATGGATTGAGTTCCTTTATCACATGTATGAAACAACTTCAAATACCAAGGGTTAAATCTATGTGAAACAAGAAGAGGGAAAAAAAGATACACCTATCTTATTGGAGGGGACATTAAATAGCATGTCTGAGGGAACACAATACAGTCATAACAATCAAAGCAAAGATTTTACAAGAAATAATGTTACGTTATCCACAAGGATATATCAAGATATGATTTGGTCAATTTCAGGTACTAAACTAGATAGTATATGCTTATTTTCCCCTGTTCTTACCCCTCTTAAAACAACTAAATACCTTGGAAAGTGTTAAATTGACAATGATAAAAGGATTCTGAAAGCTGGCAGACTGGCTGGGAACCCAGGACATGAGAAACTATAGCATAGTGAGATGTCTCAATTTTCTTTTTATTTCTGATATAGCTCTGGAATGAATGATGGAGAAGCTTGTGATACCAAACCACAAACAGGCATAGAAAAACAATAAAATAGGCAAACTAACAAGAACAAACTGTCATCCCTTGTTAGTGTAAGTCACTTGTCACGTCTAACACTTTGCAATCCCATGGTTGTAGCCTGCCAGGCTCCTCTGTCCATGGAATTCTCCAGGCAAGAATACTGGAGAGGGTTGCCATTTCTTTCTCCAGGGGATCTTCCCAACCAAGGGATTAAACCCAGGTCTCCCGCATTGGAGGCAGATTCTTTACTGTCCAAGCCACCAAGGTCCATATTTTAAGCAAACCAACAAGAACAGATGATCTTCCCTGGTTAAGAGACCTAATAAAGCCTAAGTTCAACTTTAGAGAGTCCAAAGTCTGACTCATCGCCTGGCTGCTACTGACGAACTGATCCACTGTGATTAGTGGTAGCAGCAAAGCCCAAATCCATTTCAGTCCTTCTCAAAATTAAGGGCATCCCTGGGCAATCTGACCTGTCTGCACCAGAGATTGCAATGAAGCCCTGGCTATCCCAAGCCAAGCTTCAAAACCAAGACCCAAGGGATGGGTCAATCCATCTGTAGCTCTGGCCACAAAGTCCTACTGGGCCATCCCAGACCTGGATCAACAACTGGATACCAGCAGGCAGACCAATCTGCTGACAGAGGCAGAAGCAGCAGCAAAGTTCTATACCTTCTTGCCCTCTACACAGTGGCATAAGGACACCTAGACCCAGTGGCTTTGCCCACCTCTTTCCAAAAGTTGCCAAGTGATCACAGAATGCTCAAAGAAGTTCCTTTCATCTTTGCAGATGGCACCAGCAAAACTGGGGCTTCCCTAGTGTCTCAGATGGTAAAAAATCTGCCTGCAATGCAGGAGACCCAGGTTCAGTTCCTAGGTTGGAAAGATTCCCTGGAGAAGGGAATAACAACCCATTCCAGTATTCTTGCCTGGAGAATTCCATGGACAGAGGAGCCTGGTGGTGTCCATGAGGTTGCAAACGGTGGGACACGACTGAGCAACTAACACATCCAGTAGGATTGAGCAGGAGACCCTGGAGCACCAAAGAAATGAAACAGAAAATAGCTACAAAGGGAGGAAACTAAACACTTATATTAACTATATTCAATAAAACTGGCCTGAATCTACATGCTGAATCTAAACAGGATAAGTGAAAAAACTGAACGTGAAGTCACCCAGTCATGTCTGACTCTTTGTACTCCCACAGACTGTAGCCTACCACACTCCTCTGTCCATGGGATTTTCCAGGCAAGAGTAATGGAGTGGGTTGCCTTTTCCTTCCTCAGAGGAACTTCCCGACCCAGGGATTGAACCTGGGTCTCCCACATTATAGGTAGATGCTTTACTGTCTGAGCCACTGCTGCCTAAAACAGATGATTCAGATAGGATCAAGATTCCCCTAACATAATAACCAAACTGTCCAAGATACAATTGAAAACACTTGTCACATGAAGAGCCAGGAAAACTTCAGTTTGAATGAGAAAGATAAACTGACACTAATACCAAAAAGAATATGATATGAGTATTATTTGGTAAGGATTTAAAATTAACCACTGCATACATTCTTCATCAATTAATGGCATATTTTCTTGAACCTAATGTAAAAAGTAAAATTGCATCAAACTGCAAGAATTTAGAAAACAGAAACAGAAGTGTTTTTACTTCCAGGTAAATGGAGTGTTTGAACTTTTTTTCTTCTTCTCGGGCAGGCCAGCTAGGGCTCATATAACCTAAAAAAAAACATGGTATTACATTCTACGGCTTTCTTTCTGCCTTCTACATCCCAGAATGGAAGCTGTAGCACCCAGCAATGTGGAAATGCTAAGAGGTGTAGGTAGCAAAAATCCCTCCCAAATGGCTGTCGTCTATACCCAAAAAGTTAAGAAAGGGGCAGCCCAGAAGACAGAAAGCTTTCAGAAAACAGCATTCAAGCATCACAGAATAAAACTGTAGCCTTGCCTCCATTCAGACCAGTGAAGTCTGAGCAGAGATTCTAAACATCCACTCTCACAATGAGGCTCCTGTGGCTAACCCACAGGAACCAAGTCAAAATAAAGCAAGCTGAGACACAATTTCAACTCTCATGGTCTTACCACATGATACTCAAAATGTCAGGTTTTAATTAAAAATCATTCAGCCTTCCAAAAACCAGGAAGATGTCAAACTGACTGACAAAAAGTTAATCAACAAAATGGTGACAGAAATGTTAGAATTATGACATAGTTTAAAGCAGTCATCATAAACTTGCTTCAGTGATCATGTTAAATGAGAAGATAAATAGCTCCAGCAAAGAAATAGAAAATATAGAGAAGAAACGAATGGAAATTTTAGCCTTGTAAAATACAATAATAAAAAAATAATTTAAATCCTTAATGGATGGGCACAGACTGAGTAGTGAAATTACCCATGGTGGATTCATGTCAATGTACGGCAAAACCAATACGGTATTGTAAAGAAAAATAAAGTAAAAATTAAAAAAAAATAAAAATAAAAATGAATTAATCTGAACAACAAATAGAAAATAGAATTTAATATTGAGTAGAACATAAGGAATGATGAGACTTTAAAAGTATTTAATATCATGTCACTGGTGTTGAAGAGAAGGATGGTTTAAGGCACTTAAAGAAACAGCAGGGTAACTCCTCAAATTTTTCCAAAACTCCATAAATCTATAGTCGAAGAATTTCATGAAACCCCAATCAAATGCACCTACAGAAATACAAACCAAGGGAGATTATGGTCAAATTTTTAAAAACTAAAGACAAGGGGGATATTGGAAAACAGTGAGAGAAGAAATTATTGTACCTACCAGAGAAACAAAATAAAATGACAAAAGATTTCTCATAAGAAATATTTCTGGAAGTCAGAAGGAAATTTTTTCAAGTGCTAGGGAAAACAAGAAATAAACAATAAGAAAACCCTGTAAACCCAGAATTCATACTGAGTGAAAATATCCTTATGGAATCAAGAAAAAAAATGTACACATTCACAGAAGAAGGAAAACTAAGAAAATTTATTATCTGACTATTTTAAAATGATGACTAAAGGAAGTTATCAATATAGAATGGTTTGATTATTTCTCCAAATTAAATTACTGGCAAGGAAAAGAAAACCCAAAAGTACATTTATACATCTCAAACACAATCAAATAACCTATATTAAATGTAAACATGACATACATGCAAATATTTTTTATACATGGTCCAGTCATGCTAAATCCAACTAATTGTTGATACTTATAAAATAGCAACTTCCAAATATTTTATTTTGATGTAATTATATATATATATATATATTTCAATGTGCTGACATAAATTATATTGCTCTCTGCTGATTTTATAAAGACTTTAATTCCACAAAAATCCTCAGATTTCCCAGGAGGGGTTATGCCTGACAATTTGTAATGATATAAACTCCATTTAACTTGACCTGAATCTTAAATTCAGAAAACAAAATAAGCTGATCTAATGTTTCAAGAAAAGCAAGTGTCATGAAAGTGGATTAACTCTGATGACTAAAGTATTTCATTTATCAATGGCTGAGAGAATTGAAGAGTCAATAGAATGCAGGCAATTTAAAGCTCAGTCAACTTAAACCTGAGGGATCATTTTAGGAATAACTGTGCTACTTGGTGTTAATGCTCATTCAGCCCTTGATCTCTGCTGAGGATGTGAAGTAGTCGCTGACCACTGTGATATGGTGGCTGGCTTATTATGTTTAGAACTATTCAGTGACTTCCCATTGAATTGGTTTTAGTGACTTCTTTCTTAGAGCTTAATTATCAGAAATGAATCACTGGAAGATTAATATTTAAACCATGAGACTCAAATAAAAACCAATATATATGAAATAGATTGGATTTACTTATGCTATTTACTTTTGCATTCCCTATTTGCCATATTCATACTGCATTTTAATCTCTTGCAGTGGTTTTTTCTTATTGCAGGGAAAATTTCTTAATTATTATTTTCTTTAATCTCTACAAATATAGACGTTTTTATACTTCAGTGGTAACCCTATAAATTTTAGCTTTCAGTATGATACAAGTCAAAGTCCAGACCAAGATGGCAGAGTTGGAAGATTCAGAGATCCCATGGACACACCAGGACTCCAGCTGCATGAAGAACAACTCTCTTGGAGAATGACCTGAGAACTAACAGAGCAGAGTTTCTACAGTTAAGGATATATAGAAAAGGCCACATTGAGATGGAGAGAAGCATAGATACAAGTAGTCAGAATCCACCACCCTGACAAGATGAACCCAAAGAGACCCATAACCAGGCACATTATAATTAAAATGCTCAAAGTCAAAGATAAACAGAAAATCTTAAAAGCAGCAATGGAAAAACAACTAGTTATTAACAAAGGTACTGTCATAATATTATCAGCTAATTTTCAGCAGAAAACTTACATGCCAGAAAGAACTAGCATGATATATTCAAAGTGCTAAAACAAACAAACAAACAAAATAAACCTTACAGTCAGGAATATTCTACACAATAGATGTGGTACATATACACAATGGAGTATTACTCAGCCATTAAAAAGAATACATTTGAATCAGTTCTAATGAGATGGATGAAACTGGAGCCGATTATACAGAGTGAAGTAAGCCAGAAAGAAAAACACCAATACAGTATACTGACATATATATATATGGAATTTAGAAAGATGGTAATGATGACCCTGTATGCGAGACAGCAAAAGAGACACAGATATATATAATGGACTTTTGGACTCTGAGGGAGAGGGAGAGGGTGGGATGATTTGGGAGAATGGAATTGAAACATGTATACTATCATGTAAGAAATGAAGCTCCAGTCTATGTTCAATACAGGATACAGGATGCTTGGGGCTGGTGCACGGGGATGAACCAGAGAGATGATATGGGGTGGGAGGTGGGAGGGGGGTTCAGGATTGGGAGCTCGTATACACCCGTGGCGGATTCATGTCAGTGTATGGCAAAACCAATACAGTATTGTAAAGTAAAATAAAGTAAAAATAAAATTTAAAAAATAAAACTGAAAATAGAATTGCCATATGATCCAGCAATCCCATTACTGGGCATACACCAGGAGGAAACCAGAAATGAAAGAGACACATGTAACCCAATGTTCATTGCAGCTCTGTTTACAATAGCCAGGACATGGAAGCAACCTAGATGTAAATCGACAGATGAATGGATAAGAAAGCTGTGGTACATATACATGATGGAATACTACTCAGCTATTAAAAAGAATGCATTTGAATCAGTTCTAATGAGGTGGATGAAACAGGAGCTTATTATACAGAGCGAAGTAAGTTAGAAAGAAAAATACCAATATAGTATATTAATGCATATATATGGAATTTAGAAAGATGGTAATGATGACCCTATAAGCGAGACAGCAAAAGAGACACAGATGTAAATAGACTTTTGCATTCTGTGGGAGAAGTTGAGGGTGGGATGATTTGAGAGGATAGCATTGAGATATGTCTATTATCATATGTGAAATAGATCACCAGTCCAGGCTCAATGCATGAGACAGGGTGCTCAGGGCTGGTGCACTGGGATGACCCTGAGGGATGGGATAAGGAGGGAGGTTATGGATGGGGAATACATGTTCACCCATGGCTGATTCATGTGACTGTATGGCAAAAACCAACAAAAAAAAAAAAAAATTAAAAATCTAGACCTCTGGTTGGTCAGTTTTCACATGCAATTTTTGTCTTACCTGGGGGTTTGTACCATAGTTCAAAATACTATGTTTTTTCTTCCTCCCTCAGTTTTTTTTTTTATCAAATCTACACATTATGAACAAACTAAAAAAATTAACACCCAGTCCTGTAGCCTGCTTTATTATTACTATCATTTTATTTCCATATCTAGCTAACTGCCTGGGTACCACAATCAGACACAAAAACCTTGCAACAATTTTTCTTGCAGAGAAAATTTAGTCTCTAAACACCTGGAAAGTTTTTTGACTTTCAAAAAAAATGTACCTCTTTTTAAAAAATAAATTGTCACTATAAATACTATTTTAACCATTAAAAAAAAGAGAAGTGTTTTAAAATAGTCAACAGGGATGATATTTTATATGCTAATTTCACTGGAATTTTTCTCCTATGAAATATACATAAAATTTTAAAACAATCACTTCCACATGAGTACAAGTGCTTGGTGATGAGAAAACAATGTATAAAAATTGCAGTAGGGGATGAATTCAAGTTTTACAAAGTTGTCCATACATTATCAGCATGTTGATGGCAAAAAGTATTTAAAAAGCCAAACCATCAGCTTCTGGAACAAAGAGAATGCTTATTAGTGTTACTTTTAAGAAATCAAGTTATTGTTTTCCATCCAGTAGAGATACATTTTCATTTTTAAAGATAATCAGTAATTCTCTGCATTTTTCCAAAATAACAAAGTGTAACATTCTAAACTCAGATCACAAGGAAAAGAATGAGGAGTAGAAAGAAGAGTTGGAAAGGGGGAGGAGGAGAAATAGAAATAAAGAGGACATTTACAAATTAAGAGTTGATAGCAGACTGATTATCAGAAGCATGAGCATTTTTAATCAGCATAGTTCTTTATATCATTATAAGCTTTGTACCTAAAACACATTTCATTTACCATTTAAGCATTAACAATGCATTTCCTACACTTATTAATAAGAACTCCCATTATGTTATGATTTATGCAAGAATAAGTTTAGTTGCTCATTTAGAATGAAGACAATTTGTACAATGGAATTTTACTATACATTACTATAACATTATGACTAAATAACTATGTAGGGAGCTATAGTTATTATTCTACCACAGGGCTCTAGCAATTCTCAATTAAGTAGTGAAAACAAACAATTTTTAAGAATTTCTTTTAATTAATAGCTACATGGTGGTTTCTCTAGTGGCTCAGTGGTAAAGAATCCTCCTGCCAATGCAGGAGATGTGTTTGATCTCTTATCTGGGAAGATCTCACATGTCATGGACCAACTGAGCCCGTGCTACAACTCCTGAGCCACACTCTAAAGCCTGGGAGCTGCAACTGCTGAGCTCACACACTACAACTACTGAAGCCCGTGCACTCTATAGAGACAAGAGTTCTGCAACAAGTCACCACAATGAGAAGCCCATGCACTCAACTAGAGAGTATCCCCCACTTGCCACAACTAGAGAAAAGCCTGCACAGCAATGAAGACTCAGCACAGTCAAAAATAAATAAATAAATACATGGAGAGGAGTGTTTGGGTTTGACACAACACAGATATTCAGAAATTTTATCTCACACAAGTCATATTATTTATGTTTCACCATGCAATTTCAACCATTCTGGAAAGTAACCAAAGCACAAAAATGTTCAGTAAAGAATAGACTTTAAGAAATAAAGTTATAGAAGTTTGTAAAAAAACACAGTAACTAAAATATTTAAACCTCACTGTACAGATCCAAAAGTATGCTGTAAACAATACAGGAAAGAATCAGCAAACCCAAAGCAGATCAAACATATTATCCAATCTGAATAAAAAGAAAAAATGGAGAAGAAAAAATATAGTCTCGGGAGTGTATAAGGTAATGTATATTGCCTAACATTTATACTGTTAGAGTTCTAGGAAGAAAGAAAAAGTGTGGAGCTTAGAGAGAATAGTTAAATAATGGCTAGCACCTTCATAAATTTTATAAAATCATGAGCCAACATGACAAACAAGACAGATTCCATATAGGAAAATATCCAAAGAAATCCACCGATGAAAGAAAAAAAAAGAAAGAAAACTAACAACAGCAAAACAAAAAACAGAGAAAACTCCAAATATGTATAAATGAATTGGTCACATATATTGGAAATTATGTCAAGATATTTGCTAATAAGTTCAAGAATAGCAAGTCACTGAGTATATACTAGTAACCTAAGAAAAAAAGGGGAGGAGAAAAGAGAAATGAAAGCAAAAGAATATCCTAAGATAGCAAGTTGATTTGCATTTGTGATAGCAATAAAAGATTCCTAACCCAATTCAATTTAAAGATATGTCAGAGAAATATACTTAGGTACAGGTGATTTTATTATTGGATTAGCATGTTTTCAAAATCTTTAGACAATTCTTTTGATCTTGAACATATATTGGTCTAATTCAATTTATGATATTTCTGAATATATATCTGTCT
>SJYT01063165.1:52996-79305 GCA_006410635.1 Cephalophus harveyi | reverse complement strand
TGTCATGAATCTCCATCCATAGTTCATCAGGCACTCTATCAGATCTAGTCCCTTAAATCTATTTCTCACTTCCACTGTATAATCATAAAGGATTTGATTCAGGTCACACCTGAATGGTCTAGTGGTTTTCCCTACTTTCTTCAGTTTAAGTCTGAATTTGGCAACAAGAAGTTCATGATCTGAGCCACAGTCAGCCCCTTGTCTTGTTTTTGCTGACTGTATAGAGCTTCTCCATCTTTGGATGCAAAGAATACAATCAATCTGATTTTGGTGTTTACCATCTGGTGATGTCCCTGTGTAGTCTTCCTTTGTGCTATTGGAAGAGGGTGCTTGCTATGACCAGTGTGTTCTCTTGGCAAAACTCTATTAGCCTTTGCCTTGCTTCATTCTGTACTCCAAGGCCAAATTTGCTGTTACTCCAGGTGTTTCTTGACTTCCTACTTTTGCATTCCAGTCCCCCATAATGAAAAGGACATCTTTTTGGGATGATTGTTCTAAAAGATCTTGTAGGTCTTCATAGAGCCACTCATCTTCAGCTTCTTCAGCATTGCTGGTTGGGGCATAGACTTGGATTACTGTGATATTGATTGGTTTGCCTTGGAGACAGAGATCATTCTGTTGTTTTTGAGATTGCATCCAAGTACTGCATTTTGGACTCTTTTGTTGACCATGATGGCTATTCCATTTCTTCTAAGGGATTCCTGCCCACAGTAGTAGATATAATGGTCATCTGAGTTAAATTCAGCCATTCCAGTCCATTTTAGTTCACTGATTCCTAGAATGTCGACATTCAGTCTTGCCATCTCCTGTTTGACCACTTCCAATTTGCCTGACATTCCAGGTTCCTATGCAACATTGCTCTTTGCAGCATCAGACCTTACTTCTATCACCAGTCACATCCACAATTGGGTATTATTTTTGCTTTAGTTATATAGAAAAGTTCAAAGATAGTGTTATGTGTATCCCTTGAGGTAGAAACCAGACCTTACCCCAAGGCTGCACTGTCGTTTTTTGGGCTGTTCCCCCTTGTCTCTGCATCTCCTCCGTTTCTGATTAGCAACTGCTCATATCTGCCCTTTGGAGCTCAAGGAAGGTAATGGAAACTGGAGACTATTTCCTGCAAACAAGAAAAGTGAAACGAGGAAAGGCTTCAGTGCCCAGGAGCCCCATATGGTCCTGCTTGGTTTCAGTATAACTCTGAAATATTGTAAGAAATTTTTTTATAGTAAATTGCATCTGCATTATTTCCTGGAAGTAAGAAAATGCCTGGCAGTCCACCTTTTTTTTCTTTTTTCTTTCATTTTGGTAAGGAGTGCAAATTAGTATGCCAATGAACACACGCCTATTAAATTTTTTAGAGATTCCTGAATTGGTTGAAAACAGAAATTTAACTTATAGGTAATTCAGAGATAAATCATGATGTTTGAGACATTTTCTTGTCTTTGCAAATTCAAAATATCCTAATTATTTAAAAAATAAGCTTTATTAAATTAATTTCCTTCCTTCTTTCTTTTTTCCCTTCCTTTCCAGAAAACTATACTATAACTAGTTGCTTATACTTATTCTTTCCTTCAAAGACCCAAGCTGTGATGAAAGTAGTAAAGAGAAAACCTAAGTAAAGGCAAGTGAAACTCTCCTTATTTCTTCCAAGTAATTACTCCAGATTTATACTATAAATTTATTTTTTCTTTCCCTCTCTTCTTCCCATGTATGGTTAGTTGATTTTTCTTCTTTATCTTGAAAATACTATAGTTTGGGACTATATCTGTAAACTAATTTTGAACTGGAGTTTTCTTAGGATGACTTGCCCTGCAAAGGCTTCTTGATCCCATGGACTACACATCTATGATCTGGATGACCTCACCTAGCCAGAAAAACACCAGACTTTTTTATTCCTTTTGGTCAAGCCAGGAAATCTGAAGATTGGGAAGAAAAATTACAGTATATAAAATAAAAAGAAAAATAATGACCAAAGGGAAGTTACATAATTCCTTTGGAATTTAGTTTACAGACTTGGAAATTGAGACGATTTATGTAAATGGACACGAGTTTGAGCAAACTCTGGGAGATAGTGAAGGACAGGTAAGCCTGGAGTGCTGCAGTCCATAGGGTGGCAAAGAGTCTAACATAACTTGGCAACTGAACAATGACAACAAATCAAGGAAGAAAGGGTAATAGATTAAAATTGACTTATGTTTACTGGTTTCCCCATCATCTTTTTTTTTGTTCCTCTTAATACCTGTTTGAAATGTTATTTTATTCTCATTTTATTGAAATGGATTATGAGAAATAGTCAATAAATTGTTCTATATACGATAAAGACAAATTAAACAACAAAATTAGAATGTTAATTTGATGCTACCTTGAGTATTCATGTCTCCAAAATTTATATTTTTCTTCCATTTTATCTCATTATAAAAAATAAGATTGCTTGCAATCCTATACAAAAAGTAGCAGAAACAAACCACCTCCCTTTTACGACAGAAGTGAGGAGGTTAAAAATGCAAGATTAGGATTTTAATTAGACATAGCTTTATAAACATTAACTCTCCTGAGTTTTTCCTCAACTTGTAAAGACAGATCCAATGGTAAGATCCGGTGAAAGATAGAAGTGAATTTGATAACAGAGGAAAATGATGAGTAGGCCCTTGTTGTTGTTCAGTTGTCTCCAACTCTGCAACCCCATGCACTGCAGCATTCCAGTCTTCCTTATCCTTCACCATTTCCAGAGTTTGCTCAAATTCATGTCCACTGAGTGATGCTATCTAACTATTTCATCCTCTACCACCTTCTTCTCCTTTGGCTTCTATCTTTCCCAGCATCAGGGTTTTTTTTCCAATGAGTTACCTCTTCACATCAGGTGGTCAAATTATTGGAGCTTCAGCTTCATCAATGAGTCCTTCCAATGAATATTCAGAGCTGAATTCCTTCAGGAAATTTCCTAAGTAGGCCCTTAGGAGAGAGCAAAGTAGAGAAAAGATAGAGACTATGAACTAAAGATGGACCTAGTTTCCTAACTTTTGAAATTATACAGAACTCTTTTTTGAGAACTAGAATAGCTAATATTTCTGTTTTTAAATTGTAGTTAAGCTGCCTTAGTCCCTATATCTTCCTGATCATTTAATAAACTTTATTATATGGATGATTTTGCTTCATTTGGAAAGTAAGGTGATTTTCTGTTTTCAATTTCTTGGTTGTTGGACTTCAATTTGCATAATAAATATACTTGGTATCAGTTTGATGGCCTTGCGTACAGTTAAGTGATTTGTGTTTTCCAGATCACTCATTTCTGTGATTAAGTATAAACAATAATAGTCACAAATAGTACTTCATTGGCTCTATTTCTGACTCCTGGAGGGATTCAATTCATCATCACATTTATGTAAAAAATTTTGGAATTCTGCCAGTCTTCTTTGGACAATGCTGATGGAAAACCCTTAGCTATTTCTGGTACCTTCCATAGCTTTTCCTTATGTTAAAATCAGAGCTGTTGCTTTGATGCTACTGACCAATGGGAACATTGCTTCTGGTACTGTCTGTTGAGGACAACCAAGCCAAATTAGTTGCTTTTGAAAGTCTGTTGATACTGGCTTTCTGACTGTCCATCGGCAATACTGAGCGTACAAATGTCTATATTCATCACCACTCCCACACAGATCTGTCCCATTCTTATAGGAATGTTTAACACCAAAATAATTAACACTTAACACATAGTACTCTCATTATGGCTTCCCAGGTGGCAGAGTGGTAAAGAATCCACCTGCCAATGAAGGAGAGGCAAGAGATGCAAGTTTGATCCCTGGGTGGGAATATCCCTGGAGTAGGAAATGGCAATGCGGTCCAACGTATTTGCCTGAAAAATTCCATGGACAGAGAAACCTTGCAGGCCACAGTCCATGAGGTCACAAACAGTCAGACACAACTGAGCACACACAAGCATGAGCATGCACTCTCATAATACCAAAAGTTTTATAGTGAAACATAATTGCTTCCAATTAAAAGTTTTCTACATTATCATCTCAGGACTTTTGGGTCCATCTCATGGGTTTTATGCATAAGGATAATCCAAGTCAAACCCGCTCTACTGTCCTCAAATTATTTAGCAGACAGTCCTAATCAACTTGGCCTATTGTTTTCCAACAAAATGCTTTGCAACCCAAAAGCAATGCGTAATTTTCCCAGAAAATCATTAATTATATTTGTAAATAAGACTCATGGTGAATGTATGTACTTATAAATTCCCAGAAAGTACTGAATTTTGTGGATAACCGAAAGTTTCATCAAAAGGAAAAAAAAAAACCAAACACAACAGTTTATGTCAAAGGGAAACCACAATGTCAAAATCCTCTAAAACATCTTCATGATGGAGGTGAGGTGATGATGTGAACAATTAGAGGCGGACATTCTCTAATCGTAAAACACACTGCCTTTTCCATTACTCACTCACAGTCACTTTACTGTTTTGATTCAAATCCATTATGTTTATTTTGATTTAAATGAAACTCATTTAGATATAATGAGTTGCAATGATATAAAATATAACCATATTGAATTGCACATTTTATAAATTGTTCCTTATAATTAATAAACTATGTGAAATCAAGTGAACTGAAAAGACTGGAATCTAAGATCACATTACTTAGTTTGGGTATGTTCTTGAAAAATTTGTTGGATGAGCTATTGTAATTTTATATGTATCAAATAAAATGATTAAGTACTCTTTAATAGGTTAATCAAGTAAAATAAGATTATTTTGCAGGAACATGGACACCAGAGCCATGACTACAGACTCAGGGAGGGAGAGAGGCTGAATTTCTTGCCTCTTCTTTCAGATTATAGGTGTCATTTTGGAAAGCACATTGTTTTTGTATTACCACTTATTAAAAATTTTCATTCCAAATATAGCAGGAGGATACTCAAAAATGAGTTTAATGAGTAACAGCCAGGAAAATATTGAATGTGTATTAAATATTAGGCACCAATATCATATCTGGTGAATTACTAACTCAATGTAGAAAATTACTAATTTTTGAGCCCCAGAATGTTTTGTCACAGTATCTTTGTAATCATGAGGTTTGTATCAAAACTCCATATTAAAGAAGAGGAAGCAGAGGCTCAGAGAGTTACTAGGAGAGCTGGCACTTGGATGCAGCACAATCTGACCCTAAATTTTGTTAATACTGCCACACTGCAGGATTTCCTTGTTGGTTCAGTGGTTAGGAATATACCTGCCAATTTAGGGCACATGGGTTCGAGTCCTGATATGGGAATATCCTACATTCTTGCTGTGGAACAACTAAGTCCAAGTACCACAACTATTGAAGCCCCAGCTCGAGAGTCTACACTCTTCAATGAAGAATAACCCTCACTCCAGGCAACAAGAGAAAGCCCACATGCAGCAATGAAGACCCAACACAGTCAAAAATAAATAAGCAATTGATTTAAAAATAAATTACCACATTGCTCCAGAGCTGCACGAAGATCATTTGCTATGTGTCCTGAGATAAGTTACCTATAATCTGGGCCTTAATTTTCTTTTCTATAAAAGTGCAAATAAAAACACTCTCTCATAGAAAACTTCTGAAGATGAACTTGACTTTATATGTATAAAAAACTTAATGTATGATACTTTGAAAGCACTCAGTATCAGCTATTATTATCTCACATGTTATAAGTGACAATGCAGCATTAGCAAGTATTTGTAAAATAGCCTTAATTTCCCTCCCTCACTTCCTTTTTTCCTTCTTTTCCACTGATCTATTTTTTCAAATATATAAGCTATTTTATTGATAAAGACTACATCTCCATTCCACATACTGGATTGTTACTTTGTATATTTTATGTATTTTTTTTCCCTCATAAAAATCTCATGTGGCAAGTGTGCTTTGGAGACACTGCCTTCAAATTTATTATTATTATCTGAAACAGCTGGTGTTATTTTCTGTTATTTCACAGAAAAAAGTCTCAATAATGCTAAAGACTATATCCAAAGTTATACAATTTATAAGTGATAGACCCAAGATTACTAAGAGAGACAACCAAGTTAAACAAGCCAAGTAAATACCCCCTTGTATGTTTCAAAGATAGATCTTGCTTGCTTGCTTAGGTTGCAAATGTATTGAAATTCAGGACTATTTTCTGTGTCTTCAGAGTTGAAACACAATAGAAAGAAAGAAAAGAAAGAGAGAAAGTGAAGTCTCTCAGTTGCATATGACTCTGCAACCCCATGGGACTGTAGCTTATGAGGCTCCTCCATCCATGGAGTTTTCCAGGCAAGAGTATTGGAGTGGGTTTGTCCCCAAATTGAATAAAATACGCTTTATATAATTATATACATTCTCATGTATACTTATAATAATACTTGATATGTATTATAATATGTAGACACATACCTTTGTATGTTTTATATAAATCAGTAATACAGGTAGATAGATGTGTATATGTGCATACAGTATATATAAATCATGTTAATAAGTAATAGCCATTTAAAAAAATCACAAGTCAATATCTCTGATCAAAACCTTCCAATCTCAATTAGAACTTATCAGACTTAGAACAAAATTCAAACTCTTTACTATGGACTAAAATTTGTGCATCATCTGGCCCCTGAATAACTCAAAATGTAATCACTACTTCCCTATCTCTAATTCTGCCCCAGCCATACCCTTCCTCATCCTGTTATTTTAAAACTCCAAGTTCCTTCTGCCTCAGTGCTTTTGCACTTGCAGTTTTCTCTGCCTTAAGCCCTGTACCCAATTTTTCATGTGGCTCACTTCCACAGTTCATTTTGTCTTCACGTTTATTAAGTATGTATGAGGTAATCTCCTAAACTATTTAAGTGAATTATTTGAAACAAGTTATTATTTGGTGATCTGGGTGAAGAATAACGAGAAAGACAAACACTGCACGGTATCACTTATATGTGGAACCTAAAAAGGGCTTCTCTGATGACTCAGCAGGTAAAGAATCCACCTGTAACACAGGAAACAAAGGAGACAGGTTCAATCCCTGGTTTGGGAAGATCCCCTGCAGGAGGAAGTGGCAACCGCTCTAGGAATCTTGCCTGAAAAAAATCCCAACGACAAAAGGAGCCTGGAGAACTACAGTCCACGGGGTTACAAAGAGCTGGACATGACTTAGGGACTGAGCAACAACACTATATCATATATTTGAAATTTGCCAAGAGAGTAGATATTCTCAACAAAAAAAAGAAACCAAAGTAGTGGTAGTGTTTTAAGAATACAAGTACAAAATGCAGATCTCATCCAGTGCTAACAGTATCAAAGCAACTAATGAATTGAGTTAAAAACACAAATACAGATGTGTTATTTAGTTAGCATCTCATCATTTTATGTACATGCACACTTCAAGCTGTATTATCTGAATAAATATTTATTGACTGTTAGAATGACAAAGACACCTCAAGGTCAGACTCTCTCAATAGGAAAGGCAGTTCTAGGGAATAGAAGTCAATTATATAAACTATCAGTTGAATATGAATCCAAAGTAAATGTCGGCCTTATTATATACCTCAGAAATGGACACTGAGATACAAGATAACAGCACGGTGGCTGGCCAAGTTCTCATAAACTCTGATAAAACAAATGCCCATATTAGTGTGCAACAAAATGAGCCACGTAACAGTGAAATTGGGCATTGGTTTTGAATAACCAAAGTAATGAAGTTGCTCACTTGTGTCTGACTTTTTGCGACCCCATGGACTGTAGATTAACAGACTCCTCCATTCATGGAATTTTCCAGGCAAGATTACTGGAGTGGGTTGCCATTGCCTTCTCCAGCAGATCTTCCCGACCCAGGGATAGAACCAGGGTCTCCCGCATTGCAGGCAGACATCTTACCATCTGAGCCACAAGGGAAGCAAAAGCCTCATTAATTTGGAAGCATGTATGTGTATCCAAGATGGACTATTAAACTACAGTAGAACTTTTCATTTTTCAACATTACCTTCCATGCAATGTTCCCAGCTTCTTTGAACACATCAGGGAAATTTAGGGCAAGACAGAGTGCCTTGGAGGAATTCATTGGAATTACGGCTCAGCTTAAAACCAGTCCATTCTGTCTTGGGAACCTTTGTTTTAGCTATTTATAATTGAGGAGACAAAGCACTCTGGGCATTTTAACTTTATATGCTGTGTTAACTTATTCCCATCTGCATAACATTCAAGAGAATTTTTTAAAAATGAACTCTGCACAAGTTTTTTAACCAGACAAACATGCGTTGGAATCCTGACATTGCCGTGTTATCAGAAAGTTGTCACATTTCCTGGTTTACTCCTCTCAAAACTGAAAATGATAATTACTTCATGAAGACAATTAAGACAATCCCACAATTAAGTGGGATAGTTATGAGAAACATTATCACAGGTCATGGCAGAGTAGATATTTAATGTATTAGTTTCCTTATCTTTCTTCCTTCATGCAAGAATATAAAGTGGTCACATACCACTAGATAATCATATAGAATATGCCAGCCAATTATTAATACAACATTCTTCAATATGTACATTTCCTACATAGTGATAATGTCAAAATATTTATTATGGGAACTTCCAAGTACTTTCTTGATTCTTAATGAGCCAAGTGCAGAGGAAGCTGCATACTTTCTGCTCTTACTCATTGATTCCACTAGTCCCAGGATTTTCAGCCCATTTCTGTTGAAAGCTTCTCTCTGTGTCCCCAGCCTTGTTCTAACCCTTCAGGTAAAAACTTGACCTGAACATCTAATTGAGTTGTTAGATAGTATTTCTGGCATTACCTGGCCTAGAAGGACTATTGATCGATCTGCACACCCCACACCTAACATCCCTTTGCAAATCTATCCATTTCTGTAACTGACACGATTTCTGCCCAGTTGCTCAGCCTAAAGCTGAGCAGGCTGCATGATCTCTTTGGATTCACTGCTTTCCAATGGTAAGTTCAACCTTAAAAAGTGCATCCCCAAACAACTATTTCTTCTCATTTTCTATGTTAAAGCTACTATCATATCTCATTTAGACCAACATAATAATCTTCTATTAAGTTTATTTACCTTGACTCTTAAGTCCTCTTAAAGTACATTATTTATCCAGAGATTTAGAGTGTCTCTTCTTGACCAAATTACACGGTCTCCTCTAACCCTTCTTTTGGACTAGGTCTTATCCTTGGACCCTGTCCTTGGCCTACTGAAGCAAGTTTTAGCAAGGAATCAAGGTAAGTCAGCTTGGTACCCTTGATATCTGATATCTGATCAAGTTCATTATCCCTCATCTTGATGTATAAGACCATAACCTGACTTTAGCAGGAATCTCCTTAAATCAGTTCAGGAAGAATCTCCCTATTCTTCATGTCTCCTCCTGCACTCGTGCCTGCTAAGTCGTTTTACTCTGGCTGTCTCTGTGCGACCTTATGGACTGTAGCCCGCCAGGCTCCTCTGTCCAGCGGAGTCTCCAGGCAAAAATACTGGAGTGGGTTGCCATGCCCTCCTCCAGGGCATCTTCCCAGTCCAGGGACTGAACCCACATTGTTTATGTCCCCTGCAGGTGGGTCCTTTACCATTAAAGCCACCTGGGAAGCCCATGTCTCCCTTCAGTTCAGTTCAGTTCAGTCGCTCAGTCATGTCCGACTCTTTGCGACCCCATGAATCGCAGCACGCTAGGCCTCCCTGTCCATCACCATGTCCCGGAGTTCACTCAGACTCACGTCCATCAAGTCAATGATGCCATCCAGCCATCTCATCCTCTGTCATCCCCTTCTCCTCCTGCCCCCAATCCCTCCCAGCATCAGAGTCTTTTCCAATGAGTCAACTCTTTGCATGAGGTGGCCAAAGTACTGGAGTTTCAGCTTCAGCATCGTTCCTTCCAAAGAAATCCCAGGGCTGATCTCCTTCAGAATGGACTGGTTGGATCTCCATTCACTGACTTTCTCATTTGGCTTGTTGGCTCTCAGTCCTCAACTGTCTTTCCTAAGTTGGAGGTCAACTTAGTTTTCTTACTGCAGAAGTCTCCGTCTTCAACTACAAAGCTTACTGAATGAAATCTGGTCTTTATTGCTTTTACTGGTGTCTAGGTGTGTTTCTCTTAAAGATTATTCACCTTCCTTTAGAAAGTAGTCACACTTTCTAAAATACGACTCCCCTCTTTGTTAATGCCTTTTATTATTTCCCAATGAAATCCTGTATTCTTTGCCAGGCTTTAAGATTATTGTATACTTCGAACCTCTTTGATTTTTCTTTTACTTTTTTTCCTTTTTTTTTCCTCTTAGAATCTCATGTGGTTACCTCTTTTTCATCAGTTAAAGCATTATTCAAATGTCAGTTTTCTCAGAAAGACTTCAGTGAATTCTCTACCCAAAGTTATGCCCCCTCAATCTCATCACTATTATTATCATTATGTTTATTTTCTTTGTTACCATTTCCAGTGTGTTAAATATTCTTCTTATTAATTTATGTGATTGTCGCCTGAGTCATTCCAGTGCTATGCCAGAATTCAGTGGGTACTGAATAAATATTTTTTCATTAACTTATCTGCCTATTTGCTTGTTTTCCTATAGAACCAGGAGGTAAAAATCATAAAGGCAAAATAACATAAAGAAGTGAAGAAAGAAAACACTCACAACCTAGAAAAAATAGTATTTTGTTCTTCAATAATGAAAAAAATTTTCAAAAATTTCCATCAGGAATTGTCCCATTAGAAATGAATAAATAATAAATAGAGTAACATTCACATATTCTTAATTCAAGGACGATTTTAGTTCAAAAGCTTGACTAACCTCTTAAAATCCTTAATGTTCTAGATGAAAAGTCACTTCAGGGGGCAATTAGAGGATATACTCATTAAGCCAATTGTACAAAGGCCATACAGCATGGGTGTAAGAGGTTAGGCAGTACCATTAAGAAGTAACCTGGAAAACCAGTCATTTGAACGACTTTGCCTTTGAGGTTACCTCACAGCAAGCAGAGAGGAAGCAACTGCATTTGCTTTTAGATTCAGAGTTACAGAGTACAAAGGATGCAGGAACTCTGCTCTCCCTTCTTATTTAGCTAGTTATAATTTGAACTTCAATGTGGAAGTTGAGTGACAAAGAAGTGTGCCATAACGACTACAAAATCCTTAATGTTATTGAAATTGCATAAGGTATTAAAAGTAAGTAAGTAGCTTAAGAGCAAAGGTAAGAACTCCTCCACCTCTCCCATCAATAACGTCTGAAAGTGAACAAAAAATTGGTATTTAGTGGCTAAAACTGAGCCCCTAAGTTATAAAATTGGCATCTCCTTTTATATAATTGTCTATTGTACACCTGGAGAAGAAAAATCAGACTTAAGAAGCTTTGCTAGACTTAGGCATGACAGGGAACTACAATGGAGACATAAAATGATTTATCTTTTTATCTTGTGAACAAGATCTATGGCAAAGTAGAGATCCAAAACCTTATACAAAGCAATCATGGAGATATATCAGACAAAGTCAGAAGAAAAATGATCATTTTTCCATGCCTTTCTAACCTCTGCTACCAGTTTCAGAATTAAATTGCTCTCTCTTTCTCTCTCACTTTTTTTTTTTTTTGAGTTAGTAATTTGTCTCTTTGATTTCTCAGTTATTGAAAAAACAACAAAATATCATGTCTCTGAAACAGGCAGAACTTCTTTCTTTTCTGAAGGGAAGGAGATACCTTCGTGGGGCAAGTCCTGCAGGCAGACCTAAGAAATAACACATTTAGTAATTCTCTGGGGCTAGATGACTCAATCAATAGAACTGATAGTTTTTCCACTTATAAGCATGCATTTTCCCACCTAGGACCTAGAGGCTTAATAAATCTATGGTATAGGGTCTGTTTTGAACAAGGCTTCAATTGACAATTGTAAGAGTAAGTGGGATAGAGACAAATTGTGATTCTCTTCTTTCAAAATTATTTCTTGACACACCAAGTGTAAGATTTCAATCTGTGTGTGTGTGTGTTTAACAGCTGTGGCTGGTTAATATTTAGAATCTTTGAGAAGACAATATTGTTTAAGGAGAATGAAATAGCAACATGAGTTATATCCCTAGACAAGTTTTTAAATCTCCAGAGTATGACCTTGGACATTCCTAGTGACTGATGAGTCATTGCATTGACTAGCCAATGCAATTAACAACATTGAAGTCAATGTAAATGGAAACTCCTGAGGTTATGCAGTCCTGGCTCTACATACCTAACCAAGTAGACCTGGTCATATGCCTCAATATCTATGACAGTCACTGATAAAGTGAGGGTTGGGAACACTTTAATTTCCAAAATCCTTACTGGTTCTAAAATTATGGGGTTCTTCATGCTTTCTCAGCAATTTACCATGTTATCAAGATCTCTCAGCAAAAAGGTTGGAGAAGGTAATGGCACCCCACTCGAGTACTCTTGCCTGGAAAATCCCATGGACGGAGGAGCCTGGTAGGTTGCAGTCCTTGGGGTCACGAAGAGTCGGCCATGACTGAGCGACTTCCTTTTCACTTTTCACTTTCATGCATTGGAGAAGGAAATGGCAACTCACTCAAGTGTTCTTGCCTGGAGAATCCCAGGGACGGGGGAGTCTGGTGGGCTGCCATCTATGAGGTCACACAGAGTTGGACACGACTGAAGTGACGCAGCAGCAGCAGCAGCAAAAAGGTAGGCATTTCTAATAACAGATTGCAGATATTTAAGGATTTGGTCTTTTAATTTTGGAAAACACTCAGTCACTGTCCCTTTGAATATTACCTCCTCATCATGGTATTTTCTTTCTTTTAAAACTCTGGTTTGTTTGCTGTTTTAGTCTCTAAGTTGTGCCCAACTCTTACGCAACCTTACGGACTACAGCTGGCCAGGCTCCTCTGTCCATAAGATTTACCAGGCAAGAGTACTGGAGTCGGTTGCCATTTCCTTCTCCAGTTACTTTTAGATTAAAACTTTTTAGGGTCCTGTTAAATTTTAGCCTCTTGATGACTATTGATCCAAAAGACAACACCAGGTCAAAGAACAGGAAAAGGAAGGGTTTATTTCTTGCAGAAAGTAAGAACAACACTAGGGATCTTTCTCAAAACAATGTTTCCCAATAGCAATACTGGGGAAGTTTTAAGTTAAAGGTGCATGCATATTCATGAGGAGGCATCAGTGGTGTCATTGAATTTGGGCAAAGTTTGACAGAATCCAAGCTTTAGTTGACTGTAGTTACTGGGTTCAGGAAAGGTCAATGTCATCATTCTTTAGGTTCTAATTGATCTGGTGGTTGAGTGTTTCAGGCAAATCTTTACCACTGAAATAGAATAAGGTGTCTTCACAACTGATATATTATCTTATTATTGTTACTTCTCTTGCCTGATAACATTCATTTGTTCCTGCATTTTTTTGTACTGTTAAGATCATCAGTTACTGAGACCTGTTCAAGGATAAGTACTATGACCAGGCTTAGATCATAAAATGCCTTAGGTCAAAAATGGCTTCTCTCAAGTCAAGAAAGCCATGCCTGGTTCACTTTCTCCAAGAGCCCGCTACCTATCTGCTTAACAGAACAAAATAATGAAAAAATACATTGTAGTACATTCAAAAAATTGAAAATTAAGTGGTGTTTAGAATGAAGGAACAGCAGCTACACACACACAGATGACTATTAGAAGATGAATGAGTTAAAAAAGAAAGTCACAAGAAAGCAAACAGAAATTATACATATATATATTTAATATATACATATTGAATATATATATATTTAAAAGTCTGGTAAAAATGTAAAAAAAAGCAGGGGAATGATTTAGAATATAAGTATAAATCACTATTCAATGTTGTCTTTAGAGAACAGTTACAGTTACAGTTCAATGATTTATAAATTAGGCAACATTCCATTTAGCAAATAGAAATGAGCTCCAAGAAACTTACAAAGTGGGAGGTGTTTTTATGGAAAAGGAGACAGGACAAGGAAGTTACTAGCAAAGAGTAGATCATTTTAGGGGAAGGCATCCCTTGTAGCTCAGTTGGTAAAGAATTTGCCAGCAGTACAGGAGACCTGGGTTCGATCCCTGGGTTGGGAAGATCCCCGGAGAAGGAAATGCCAACCCACTCCAGTATCCTTGCCTGGAAAATCTCATGGACAGAGGAACCTGGTGGACTGCAGTCCAATAGGTCACAAAGAGTCGGGCATAACTGAGCAACTAACACACACGTAGGACTATCAGGCAGATTAGCTAACTAGTACTAAGTAGGTAATTCTGGATTGACTAGTTTAAGGTTCCACTCCTAGGAATGGTTGAAATTGTCATTAATTTAGGTATTAATTCCTGGTTTGATGATCTGCACTTAGAATAAATGACTCCATTTTGAGCCCATTTACTCTTTTTTTTTTTTTTAACACATGGAGCTTTAAGTTACATGATAGTTTTTAGGTTTAATTTTAGATTAATATACACTAGTCCATTAATTTAATTCTAAAGCTGGGGCTTGTTACATTATAAAAGGCTTTCATATGCTCTATATTATTAATCACCTTAACTTTTGCTCATATATGTATTATTTGAAAACTGATAGTATTTTCCAATAAACAAATCTCTTATTTATCATTCCACTATGCAACCATATCCATATCTTCTTCTCTCCTTGCTGTGAGCAGTCTCAATAATTTCTTTCTATTCCTATAATTTTAAACTAAGTATTGTGGACTCGTTTGGATATGTAGCTTCATGTAGGGCAACTTTCTCTAAGGATGCATATTAATTGTCTGCTTCTTCCTCTCTGACTGTATTTCTACATTTGTGTTCAAGAAATACATGAATTATCCATTTTCATCTTCAAATTATTTGTTTGCTTTGTACAACACCTAAACTTTCTAGTGTTATTCTTAAATATGAAATAACACTAAACTGGGAATCCTATTTTAGACTGCAGAAAAGGAGATGCTTAGAAGACCAAGAGTTCCACAGTAAGGTAACTTGGAAGTGTATTGTCTAATGCCACAATTCCTTAAAGAAACAAGGACTGGAAGAACCATCTACACTATCTGCACTTTGAAAATGTGTTTTTAAATTTATCTATGACATTAATTTCCAGACTTTCCCTCAAACCAATTCCACATTCACATTTCAAATATTTCTTCTTTGAATATATTATATAAGAAAGTGTGCCCAAGTGTTAGGAGGCAAATCAGACATGTTGTTCCTTTAGATGTTCCAAAACAAAAGTAAAGCATAATGCGAGCATTTTTTTTTTTTTTTCCAATCAAAAAGATGCTAGCATTTTTCTGGAAAACACTTAACCAGAAGATTGTCATAAGAATGGATCCTCCATATTTCTGCATACTTACTCAGTTACAATGCTGTTTCAAGTACCTAATACTTTAGCTTAAATAAAATGCATTTTTTTCTTAAGCTACAGTTTTTTAAAAATTGCTATATCGAATTGTCCAGTAAATAAGCCAGACTCTTTAATTACTGAAGTCTAGTTATGAAAAGAGAATGATCAGAGGAAAGGAGGTTGTAGTTGGCTTTCTCTGGTCTTTTGTTATCTTCTCCTCTGTTTCCTACTGCGATATAAATGATTCCCTTTAGCTTGCTGACAGTAGCATTTGCTTTGGGCAAAAATAAAAAAGTATTCCTCAGAGCACTGGCTAGAAAAATGAATGTTTGCTGTCTCAACAAATTGCAACATCTCCAAAATTCAACATTTGTCATTATCCCTCAGTTCTAATAATATGAAAAGTATAGCCTTACTCTCATTTATGGAATATCCTTAATTTTCAGCTTCTGGAATGAAGTCAAAGATGCATTAGGAAAAGCACTTAGACTTCCATGGTAGATTCCATGTTTAGATTCCATGGTAGACTTCCAGTTTAGATTCCATGTTCCCAAAGCAGAGGGCATGAGTTTAATCCCTGGTTGGGGAACTAAGATCCTGCATGCTGCAAGGCACCAAAAAAGAATATCATGTTTACAAAGTTTGAAATGATTACATTAACTGAGGTTAAGGTGAAACACATAATACAATAAAATTACTCTTCGTTTTTGAAATCATTTAGCAACCCCTGGATCACTTATTCTTTGAAAATGTATACCCTGGCTTAATGTCACTGTCCCTGACACTGCTTCAGTCAAACTTCTAGCTTTTTCAATGCCTAGTGAAAGTCATTCATTTGTCTGACTCTGCAACCACATGTACTATGACAGAGGAGAATTCTCTGGGCATGAATACTGGATTGGGTAGCTGTTCCCTTCTCCAGAGTATCTTCCCAACTCAGGGATGGAACCCAGGTCTCCTGCATTGCAGGCAGATTCTTTACTGTCTCAGCTACAAGGGAAGCCCTTCAATGCCTAGATTTATCCTCATTCTTAAAGTCTTGTCTCTCTGATTTTCTTATCAACCACTCTACCTCAATTTAAGTAACACTAAAGTTGTGATCTAAACCTTATCATTACAAATAATTGCACCTCTCCATAACTTAAATTTTAACCACCACCATCTCCTCTCTCGCCAGATGTTCTATCTCTGAAATCTAACTCCCCCAGTGCTTTGACTCTATCTCACTTGATTCTATTACCATTCACTCTCCCTCACTGATGTCCTTACTTCCCTCTCTTCATAGCTTGAATTTTACAGTTAATCATTATGTATTCCCATCATGCACTTTTAGCAATATTATCACACTTGCTTTCCTGCAGTCTTAGCAAGCCTCCAAATTTTGTCTAAAACTAAACTTTTATTATTTAACTGTTAGCTAGGGTAAAGGACAAATTGTTTGCTCAGAACAACCTCCAAAATATAAAGACCTAAATAAAAGAAAAATTTATTTTTTTCTCAACTAAAGATATCAAAACAAGCAGCCCAGTTTAGCAGGGAGCCTGGACTCCATGCTGGGACTTAGACTTCCCTTCTCCTTCCCCATTGTTACAGCGTTATCTTCACATTCCTGATTAGAGTTAGGTAATAGATACGACCACAGCTCAATTCATATTATCTGGAAAGACAGAATGTGTAGTTTAACAATGATCTTCTAAACAAGTAAGGCAGGAGTTTCCCATATAATTTTGCTTGTACTCCAGATAAAATTTAGCCACATTTTCACACTTAGGTGAAAAGGAATCTGTGAAAAAGTCTCTAGGAAAGATATACATTTGCATAAGTAATTTGATTATTATGAAAGGAATTTTGGTGAAAAGTCCTTTTTTTTGAGTATAGCTGGAGGAAAGCATATAACCGTGTTGACAATTATTGCATTAAATTCAGTAGGAAATATGTATGAATTCTCTGTGATTGTAACCTAAACTCATGCATGAGTTAAGCCTCCAAATTTTGTCTAAAACTAAACTTTTATTATTTAACTGTTAGCTAGGGTAAAGGACAAATTGTTTGCTCAGAGAAACCTCCAAAATATAAAGATCTAAATAAAATAAAAATTTATTTTTTCCTCAACTAAAGATATCAAAACAAGCAGCCCAGTTTAGCAGGGAGCCTGGACTCCATGCTGGGACTTAGACATCCCTTCTCCTTCCCCACTGTTACAGCGTTATCTTCACATTCCTGATTAGAGTTAGGTAATAGATACGACCACAGCTCAATTCATATTTTCTGGAAAGACAGAATGTGTAGTTTAACAATGATCTTCTAAACAAGTGAGGCAGGAGTTTCCCATATAATTTTGCTTGTACTCCAGATAAAATTTAGCCACATTTTCACACTTAGGTGGAAAGGAATCTGTGAAAAAATCTCTAGGAAGGATAGACATTTGCATAAGTAATTTGATTATTATGAAAGGAATTTTGGTGAAAAGTCCTTTTTTTTGAGTATAGCTGGAGGAAATCATATAACCATGTTGACAATTATTGCATTAAATTCAGTAGGAAATATGTATGAATTCTCTGTGATTGTAACCTAAACTCATGCATGAGTNTAGACATTTGCATAAGTAATTTGATTATTATGAAAGGAATTTTGGTGAAAAGTCCTTTTTTTTGAGTATAGCTGGAGGAAATCATATAACCATGTTGACAATTATTGCATTAAATTCAGTAGGAAATATGTATGAATTCTCTGTGATTGTAACCTAAACTCATGCATGAGTACATTAGATCTGTACTCTCTAATTTCACTTGTCTAAGACCATCTTGTTAGGAATTTTCCCTTTCTTTTTTTGCATTATCAATTCCCTCTTTTTATTGGATCATCCACCTTACCATAAGCATATATTTATGCTGTATATATATGCTGCATATTTATGGCATATGATATGGTATATTTATATAGATCACCTTTAAAGTAAAAGAATACCTCTTGATTTCATATACACCAGTTGTGCTATTTATATTCCTAATACTGTAAAGCATTCTTGAAAGAGTGGTCAATAACTGTCTTTATTTCTTTCCTCTCTTGATATTCATACATGTGTTATATTTTTACTTGCCTTCAACATTCCACGAAAGTTACTATTCTAGGATTATAAATGGCAGACGTCTTGCTAAATCTAATGGCCAATTTTATTTTCAGTGCTCATTTTATGTGTCATTTTGCCATCATTTAACACAATCACTCTACCTAGGAACGTTATATTAGATATGCATGGTATCACAATTCTTGTTTAGCTTCTATTTCACTAGCTATACTTTCTCGCTTTCATTCATATTTCCTCCTTCTCTCTCTGCTGCTGAAGATTGGATGCACCCTAGGACTTCCTAGTTTTTTTGATTCATGCTGCTTCCTGTAGTAACTGGATCCAGTTTCATGGCTTTAAGTGTTTTCTATATGCTAAAGAATCCAGACTTGTGTATCTTAGAGTCAACTTAAAATTCTCACTTAGAAGTTTGATAGGCATCTGAAATATAACATGTTTAAAAGTAAACTCACTTTCATCTCTAGATCTTGTCCTCCATCCCAATGGCAAATCTACTCTCTTAGTTGGGATAGAAAACAGAGTTATCTTTGAAAACACTACATTATATCATACATTCATTCTTTCAGCAAATACAATTGGCTTTAATTTCACAATATATACAGATACTAAAGTATTTTTTCCACCATGATCATTCCTCTTATCTAAGCTACCACAATTGCTCACTTTTATTACTACAAGTGCTCCCTAAATTTCCCCCTGATTCTGCCCTTTTCCTCACAGTCATTCTTAATAAGATAGAAAGAGTGATCCTGTCAGGGCTAATTATGACACTCCTCTTCTCAAAATATTTAAGTGGCTTCTTATCTCAAATTAAATTCTTACATGTTTATTGTCACCTACTCTACCTCATCTTTCTATTCCCATCTCATACCATGCGGTGGTTCAATGCATTGGTTCAGGAGACTTCCTTCCTAGGTTCAGGAGACTGACTTCTCGCTTTCCAGACGTTTAATCCTTGTACTCCTCAATATTCTCTTCTGTACAGTGGGGCCAAGAATATCTACATCACTGGGGTTTTTCTAGGATTGAATTAATTAAATGTAAAGTACCTGGAATATTCCTGACATAATTACTGTGCAGTCAGGCTTAGATTTTACTGCTTACTTCTGTCAGTCTCCTCTACCCAGTGACCTTCTTATTGCTCCTTAAATATGTGGAGTGCATTGTCACCTCAAAACCCTCGTATTTGTTTTCCTTTGCCTGAGTTTCACATCTCCATATAATCTCATACCTTCTATTCATCTTACTTTGATCTTTGCTCAAATTTCATCTTATTAGTGAGGTTCCTATGATCGCCATATTTGAAGTGGAATTTCCACTCCTACACTAGTACTTACCCTTCTCATTTCCTACAAGAACTTGTCTAGGCCATGCATATATTTACTATTTCCCCCCTAAACCTACTAATAGGTGCAGATGCTCAATAAACACGTGTTGAATAAGTGAGTTAGCAAAATATAATTTAATCCATTTGTGTTCAGCTTACACACATCATATTTTATCCTAACAGCAATCTATTAAGCAGATATAATCTCTATTTTACAAATGCAAAACCAAAACCTCAGAGAAGTGGTTAACAATTTTCCCAGGATCACAAAGCTACAAATGGGTAGGACTGGACTCAGGCTGATGTCTTTTTGGACTCTAATATATGGTTTTTTTAATAGCATGGCAAGTTGATTTTTATGACTCTTTGATGCAAAAAATTAAGATCACATATACTTTACATCTAGATGTTAATATGTTCTGACAATATTTAATATTTAATATTTGAAATTTATATTTTAGGGTGCTTCATCTTTAAAAATATGTTTAAAAAATTTTGTGTATGTCAACTGAAAAATATGCACAACATGAGAGCTGTGAGTTTAGTTTTATTTGGGAATTGAAGCTTACAGCCTGAAAGAAAGCCTCTCATGGATCTCTGAAGAGCTGCTCCAAAACCGAAGAGGGAAGATCAGTATATATGGAACTTTAGAGAAGGTGTACATGTAATCATGCACATATCTCAGTTGAAGGTTGCTTCTGTTTACCAGGAATGGATGTTTCCATTAACAATTTGGTGCTTTTCTAGGTATAAGAAGATAAAAGAAATTAAGTTTATAAATTTTTCTCCTGAAAACACTTAACTATCCAAAGGCTTGTTCTGCAAGCTTTCTCAGAACACAGAGTGTCTCACACCTGATTGTTACTCCAAAGTCCTTTCAAGGGGTGTTGAAGGTCAGTGACTGCTGGGACTAGCAACTTCATTCTTATAGAAGCAGATGGTGAGCAACATTTTTTAGTAGTCATCTATATCTAAAAAACATTGAATCTTATCTGAAAAGGAATTGACTGTTTTTAATGAATTACTCTGATGAAGATGCACACACCTTCATAATTAGAAATGTATTACTGTGCTATATAATATTTGTAATATTAACATAAATACATTCCATGTGGTGAATAACTATATATATATAAAAGATCATCTATATCTAAAAAGCATTGAATCTTATCTGAAAAGGAATTGACTGTTTTTAATGAATTACTCTGATGAAGATGCACACACCTTCATAATTAGAAATGTATTACTGTGCTATATAATATTTGTAATATTAACATAAATACATTCCATGTGGTGAATAACTATATATATATAAAAGATCTTGAAATTCTGAGAGCATATAAAATTCTGTTCTGTGTTCCTCACAGCTCCTCTGTTTGAAAAAAGATTAGGTGCTCAACCACCCCCTTCACAAGGAAAACTACACAAGAACACATTAGATTCCTGTCTAATTTCGAGCTCCAAAGTTACCAAACTACTAAGTAGGAAAGCTTAATTTCTGTATCAGAACAGAAACTATTCTTTAAAACCTGGAGCCAAAGGAAATACATTTGATGACTATCCAAAGAATAACATTTCCCCAGAAGTTGAAAATAAAGACTATAATAAGCATTTGATAAGGAATGACTGCATCAAGTGTTCCTAGAAAGAGGTGATTTAATTTAGCTCAAAATCAGGTGAATTCATTTCAAACTGATCTAAGATTTTAAAAGGGGAAATATTTCTAGGTATCTGACCTTTACTATTACTGAACCAAATAAATTGGTTCTCAGAAATATGACAGAAATTGAGAATTGTAATTTTCTCATTAAGGAGATAATTACCCAAATAGGAATGCAATTACCCAATGATGAACAGTTGGAAAAGATAGATTCAATTTTACTAGTGAGAATTGAAAAGCTGTCAGAGAAAGTTCCAGAGGGAACAAAAGAAACACTCACCTTGGTCACAGATCTCCGCTATTGTTAATGACAACCATGAACATTTTACCTTTGAAAAGATACCTGCTGAGCCACACAATGGAAAGAGACCTGGGAGGAACTGATGCTTTCACAAATTCAGGGCACTTTAGTACTAGATGATGGGATAGATAAAGTGAGAAATAAGAAAAACAGTCAGCTACTCCATCTTCAAACATATCATATTATCTCAAACTAGGCTTTTTTTCACTTTCTTGACTACTCTCTTGCCCTTTTCCATCCCCCAGCCATCTTTCAGGGCACTTTAGTACTAGATGATGGGATAGATAAAGTGAGAAATAAGAAAAACAGTCAGCTACTCCATCTTCAAACATATCATATTATCTCAAACTAGGCTTTTTTTCACTTTCTTGACTACTCTCTTGCCCTTTTCCATCCCCCAGCCATCCTCAAGATTTCTGGTATTTCAGCAATTACTTCAGATTTTTATTTGCTTATTGAAAACCCTTCTGTATTTAATAAGCTTAATAAAGTAAGATTCATAAGCCTGGTTTATAACTGCAGAGAAATCCATTGGAAAATAATGGAATTTTATCTGTTTAGATATCAGTTTGGTGGTGGTTCAGTTGCTAAGTCATGTCCTACCTACTCTTGGCAACCCCATGAAATGTAGTCTGCCAGGCTCCTCTCTCCATGGGATTTCCCAGGCAAGGAAGTGGAGTTGCCTCTTCCTTCTCCAGGGGATCTTCCTAACCCAAGGATTGAACCTGGGTCTCTACATTGCAGGCAGTCTCCTGCATTTCAGGTGGATTCTTTACCAACTGAGCCACCAGGAAGACAATGAATTCTCCAGGTAGTATGTATCCACCAAAGTAAAAACGACCCTTGGATGGGATATTTTACAATTTAATATTATGATAAAGGGTATCAGAATATGACATCTCAAATATACCTTTTTGGCAATATGGGTTATTTTGAGCTAAAGGCAGACCAGAAATTCTCTAAATATAGGGCACACATTTTCTTAGTTTAAAGGTAATTTGCACTTATAAAGAAAACTGGTATTTGTAAAGGTTCTCCCTCTCCCATATCACGATTCAAAAACTCTTAATAAGGACAAAGCACTGACTTAAATCTGCATAACAAACTTTGTTAAACAACTCTTGTTCACCATACTTTTATTGGTCCCCTTCCTGTAATTGAGTGGTGGCCCATAAGAATAAGAACAATGTTCAAAATGAGAACTCTGACTCTTAAACTGTCCAGTAATAAATTTTAAAAAGTGATAGTGATAGAATTAACATGTGTTAATACTGACTGAAAGGGATGAATCATTTTTACTAACTCTAATACAATGTCATGTAACTCATATCATTAATATATTTGGGCAATTCCTAGATAACATTTAGGCTATGCTTGGGAAGGAGAATGAATAAAGGAGTACATAGAAAAAATTAAAAAGTATATCATAGAAATAACTGATAAAATAAAAATAAAATAGTGTAACTTACTTCCAGAAACAGAAACATGCACCGTGGTCTGCCAATTTTTTTCCTTTCTTTATTCCTCATTTTTCCTCCTTTGCCAAGTTATAGTAGCTCAAAATTGATATCTGGAATTGTACATTTAAAAGAGCTTAAAAACCGGAAAGCTTGAGAAATAGTTTTTCAGATGTTTACAGTGAAATTGTAAGAAACCTGGAAAGACAAAGAATTTTCCACTGTGACTCTTACATGCCCTTTTCTCCAACACTTGTTTCTCTCCATCTCTTCTTACATGTTTTAACTTCCTAAATCTTCCCCCTCAAAGCACTTAATAAAAGCCAAATTGCCAAAACACTGGTTGCTAGTTTACAGCAAATATTTCTCCTTTTTTCCAGGAGCCCTCATTGATTAACTAGTTTCTGAAGTCAGCTGAAATATGACTGACAATTCCCTGGCTCCCAGACCAACTAAAAGACTTGCACCTGCTTTCTCCTAGATTGAATGCCCTTTGAGAGATTTCTCATGTGTAGCACTTAAAAATAATAGCTTATAATGCCACTGATACTCACTCATTTTCAACCAGAGTATGTTTTCTCATAGAGCTTCCGCTTCAATAAAACTTTCCCTCAAGTTTATCCTAAGTGAGTTACAGGTGTAACCCCGGCTATTGACTTCCGTGAGTGCTGCTCAGGGTTGGCCTAGTCTGAGGGCACTTTCGGCTGTCCCCGTGGGCAAGAAGAAGGATGAGCAACATCTAATACACTGGGATAGCATCTAATACTCTGCCTATTCTGCAGCAGTGATCTGTGTGCTCCAGCAGCCAGCCTCATCTTGCCCCTCTATCCATCAGTTCACAAGGTCCCCATGGAGCTTTTGGACAGTTCCTTGGTCCAGGTATTAGGGAGCTGTTGACTGAAACCACTCTCCTTGACCAGGCTTAGTGATAACCACTTGCCTAAGTGGTCTCACAACATAAGATCTCGACAAAGAATGAGGTGCTGCTACTGTAAACTAAGCAGAAAAAATTAAGACTGGTAAGACTGGCCAAACAGAGGATAGGAAGTGATAATGTGTCCTACCAACCTCCCAGAAACCCTCACACTGAAATCCATCTTGGCTGGAAAATGTGCACACCACCAGGGGGGACCATGAATTAGACCAAATATGGGCCAAGAAAGATGAACGGCCAGAGACAACCCGGGAACTAACCCCATTATCATAAAACCTGAGACTGTGAGCCACATAGACCAGTTCTGGGTTCCCTTCCCTGCTGCTCTCCACCTGGATTCTCCTTCCCAATAAAATCTTTTGTTTTGTCAGTATATGTGTCACCATGGACAACTTATTCTGAGTGTTAGACAGAGCCTATTCTCAAGCCCTGGAAGCTGGTCCTCTTTCTTGAAACACAGGTGTTGAGGGATGTGGTATTGGATGAAGAGCCACCAGTTAGAGTGAGGGAGTAGACAGACAAAGCTCTAGCTAGTTTACTTTAATGGCTGAATTCACACTTACTAGATACTTCTGTCTCTGTCTCTAAAACCCTTCTAGTGACAGCAAAGCTAGAGGGCTAGTGACAGCGTAACAATGCCTGCTTACTTTGGTCTTAGAGAGTCAATGATCCTTTGAAATGCAGACTTGCTTTCAATCTGTCCTTCTAATCGCCAGAAATTTTAACATTACATCTATCAATGAAAGGAAAGGAATTATTATCAGATTATTTAACCAAAAATTAAAAAACTATACACTTTGAAATGATTGCAAATATCTGTTTGAAAATTAAATTTGCTTTCATAATGCATTTTTTAGTTTTCTACACTTATCTGTTTTGTTGTTTTCGTTAAGAGTCTTGTAAAGTTTTTAAGATATCATTATTAAAAATGTTAATCAGATGTTACAAATAACTACTTTAACAATTAAGAAAAAATTATACCCACTGATGTAAGCACATTTTTCTCATTAAAATTTTAAGAGTATTTTACTTTAAAACTTGTAGCAAATTAAATATTAATATATTTCTCAAAACTGGATTTAGTTTATTAGAAAACAAAGAGTCTTTTCTGCAAACTTTGTAAAAGTGGAAATACCAAATTTAGAATCCCATCATGTCATTTCTATTGTGCAGCACAATGTAAACAACTTTGAGAAAAACTGACCTAATGGATTTGTGAAGATCTGTGGTCTCTGGGTTTTGAGTGTGTGATTACTCAAGGTTCTATATGTCTTGGCTGGAAAGACCATGTGAATAACACAGGCAACCCACACTGGGGTAACACAGTGGCACTCATACTGTTCTTGTATCTGCTGAAAATCACACCTAAATTTATTTAAAATAAGTAATAGATAAATATATGAACAAATAGATGGATAATGATAGATGATAGATATAGAGAGATGAAAAAAGAAAGGTGTATTGTCAATAAACATTCATATGTCACAGATTCATTTTTCCATTTTCTAGATTTCAAGTTCAACTATGTGAGGGCTGCATATTTTGGAGTGTTTTGTACACAAAATAATTTTTGAAACTGTGTTGCTCAGAGATTTGATATAACTTCCTGAAGCTTTTTCATGATTGGTGCTTTATTTATAATGCTTTTCATTAAATTTTGGCTTATTGGCATTTAAGTTCTGTAGATAAAAGTCACACACAATTTATCAATAAGCAGGTCAGGAAACAACAGTTAGAACTGGACATGGAACAACAGACTGGTTCCAAAGAGGAAAAGGAGTACGTCAAGGCGGTATATTGTCACCCTGCTTATTTAACTTCTATACAGAGTACATCATGAGAAACACTGGGCTGGAAGAAGCACAAGCTGGAATCAAGGTTGCTGGGAGAAATATCAATAACCTCAGATATGCAGATGACACCACCCTTATGGCAGAAAGTGAAGAGGAGCTAAAAAGCCTCTTGATGAAAGTGAAAGAGGAAAGTGAAAACGTTGGCTTGAAGCTCAACATTCAGAAAACGAAGATGATGGTATCTGGTCCCATCACTTCATGGGAGATAGATGGGGAAACAGTGGAAACAGTGTCAGACTTTATTTTTGGGGGCTCCAAAATCACTGCAGATGGTGACTGCAGCCATAAAATTAAAAGATGCTCCTTGGAAGAAAAGTTATGACCAACCTAGATAGCACATTAAAAAGCAGAGACATTACTTTGCCAACAAAGGTCCATCTAGTCAAGGCTATGGTTTTTCCAGT
>SJYT01063165.1:13130-51643 GCA_006410635.1 Cephalophus harveyi | reverse complement strand
GATGCAATTCATTAAGAGTAAATGTCAAAGCAATTTGTTTAATAATGAAATCAATATAATATACAGTGTACACTATAGTCCTAATGCTTTACGTACATTAATTCATTTAATCCTCACGTGACTATCATGTTTATCCTACTTTTATCACATTTATCCTACTTTTATCACATTTTAAGGTGAGAAATATGAATCAATAAAGGTGAAGTAATCTGTCCATTGTCACAAAGACAGTATATGGTAAAATTTGGGAACCCCTGATATTCTGTTTTTAAGCCTAACTCATAAAATTACTAAATAATCTTATTTCATTACAGAAAAGAAAAAAAGGAACTGAAAAATGTGTTCAGTATGTCAAAGTCATAGAGTAGGATTGCTGGGTCATATGATAGTTTTATTCCTAGTTTTTAAAGGAATCTCCATATAGTTTTCCATAGTGGCTGCAACAGTTTACATTCCCACCAATAGTGCAAGAGGATTCCCTTTTCTCCACAGCCTTTCCAGAATTTATTGTTCATGGATTTTTTGATAACAGTCATTCTGGCTGGTGTGATGTGATACCTCATTGCAGTTTTGATTTGCATCTCTAATAATTTGTGATGCTGAACATTTTTTCATGTGTTTATTGTTTCCAAATAGACATTGGAGAAATATCTATTTAGGTATTCTGCTCTTTTTTTTTTTTTTTTAAGTATGTTTTTTTGTTTTGATGCTGCTAACCATCATGAGCTGTTTGTAAATTTTGGATATTAACACCTTATTGATTACATCATTTAATGGTTCCTAGGATGCATGTTTCCTTAGACATAAAGTTGAGAAGGCAGTAGTCATGAGAGAATGGCTTATTATAACTGAACTCTCTAACACCTTGTAACATTTAGAGATTATACTTAATAGTACACAACTTTTTTCCTGAAAATAGGTAGAGTGAGAAATCCAGAGAAAGGAAAGATTAACAAACAAGATGAGGGCACTAATATTTATGTTTACATATCAAACACTATTCACTCTTAATATCACCACATGAAACTCATTTCCAATTATCATACTTCAAATGACTTAAATAGATAGTTAATAAGCAGCAAAAATGGTATTTGAAGTTAAATCTGTCTTACTCCAAAGCTATGCTCTTTTCAGTACTCATGTTTCTTTAGTAAGGAAGTCAAATAACTCTAGCTTCATTTCCAAACCCAAACTATAACCATGGGGCTCTCTCCAGTAAACTCTGAAGATAAAACTTTATGTGGTGTCCAAAAAAAGGATGAGATTCCACAGTTAACTGACAACTTATGATCCAGAGAATAGGGACAATCTTTCCTGCTCCCTGGAACTATCAAAGGACAAATCCTGAAAATAAAGTTTTATAGGTAAACAGGCTTCAATATACAAAGAGAACTAGAACCTTTAGCTCAGTTTCTAAAGGTGGAGAATTCTGCTCATACTTTAATTTCATGCCTTGGAGTTGTGTTTGCAATAGAAATGCCAAATCGATTATCCCAGATTTGAGAAAAGAGTCTCAAATTTATACTGCACTAAATACCTAAGATGGCCCTAGGTAAGGTATTCTGAATCTCAGAGTTTTATCATTGGAACGAGACAAAGAATGCAATCAAATGCTCTCATTTACAATGTGGACATTTTAAATGCCTTACAAATTTGCTAAAATGACTAAAAGTGACAGTGACAGAGCTGGGATCAGAATTCAGTAAAGAAATCTATGTCTGCTCTAAATAGTGCATATTTTCTTTTTTTATCCCTCAAACAAGCATATTACTTCAGCTATCTAACAATATTCCATTAAAAGATATTTGATTGTTTTTATTTACTATTTTGTTTTATATATAAATAATAAAAGAAATATTAACTTATAAAGAATCAGTCTTTCTAAATGCAAATATCTATCATACAAATGATATTACAAATGTTTTTGAAGAATGCTTCCAAACCCTGAGAACAAATTTTAAGACTTACCTTTAATCTGTCTCAAACAAATTTATTTTTGATTATTCAACACATTGAAAGAATGCCTTGGCCTTAGATTACCAATCACAAATAAACAAACAGGTAAGCAAATATAGGAGAAATCAGTGACACTTAATTAAATACTCATTTAATTTTAATTTGTTATGAACCTATAAATTTTCTTGTATAAAACCCTCCCATGTACAACATTATCACACCCCAGTCCTTTTAAGCTAGCGTTGCTCACTTTGAAATAAGGAATCAGTCTTTGTCATATTATCTTTATATCCTTAGCATCTAACACCATATCTTGCACGGAATAGGTGTTCAACAAAAATGTTAAACTAACAAATGATATATAGGAACAATTATGCTGGTAATATAATTACAGCAAAAAAGATAATGTAGTAATACTATAAGATTTTAATTCATAAAAGCAGCATACTCTAACATTAGTCTGTAAAAAAGGTTAGTTATTATGAAATATAGAAAAAGTACTTTTGTCTGAAATCTGGGAGATTCTTAGAAACAATAAGCAAAATGATAATTAAGCAAGACTTTTTACAGAATGTTTATACTTGACAAAGGAAAGATACATTTTAGTGAACAGTGGAAAGTTTTAGCACTTGGATGGCATCACCGACTTGATGGACGAGAGTATGAGTGAACTCCAGGAGTTGGTGATGGACAGGGAGGCCTGGCGTGCTGCGATTCATGGGGTCGCAAAGAGTCAGACACGACTGAGCGACTGAACTGAACTGAACTGAACTGAAAAGCAAACAGTGTTCAGAAGAAAAAGAAAGTATTGATTTTAGTTAATGAGTGTTTTTCAGCTTCTTGAAATACAGAATTCTTAATACTGGAAGTGTTTTCTTTACAGCAACAAATACACTGAAGGTTGCCTTGAAAATGTCATCTGTAGGCATCTTTCTGTTGCCAGCACTCAGTAGATGCAGTGTAGTATCTATTGTTGCCAATGTTTGTTCCGTTTTTCAAATTAGAATCCATGCCCTGGAGTAGTGTAGTCGAAACATGATTGACGTGGAGTGGCCATAGAAGCAAGGTAGCAAAGGTGATGTGAGGAATACCAGTTTAGCAGATCAATACTGGCGAGTGCGGATTTTCAGATTTCTCTATTTAACCAATTTTGGTGGGAAGTGCTAATAAGCAGTGAAAGAGACAGAGCATGGTTGAAAGTAGAAAAGCAGAAACACTGCTCTATAATTTTTCTCTTGAGTCACACAAAGTAGGCTAAATACCTCAGTTTTGGACAAAGTCCTTTCAGTTTGGATTACTTCAATATCTTCCATCTGTGTAAACAAGGACAAACTGGATATAAGGAGCATTGCTTTCTCAATCAGACTAGGCAATAATTGAACAGCCACACTTTTTGGACAGTCTGACAGCCCCCTGATAGTGCATTAGGGTTTGCCCATCTGGTAGAAACTTAAGGGAATATGTACTGTCCAGATAATGCCTTTATTTTTAATTCTATTGACAGAAATTCCACTTATGTGAGTTGTATATATGTAAACATACATGTTTATAGTTTACTCATTGTTTCCTGAAGATGTTCTAATATTAGACTATGTTTTCTATGAGTATCCTCCAGATTCTGATCAAGAAACAATGAAATATACTAATTACTGGTTATCACGGGTTCACTTCTTAGAATTCCAAAGTTATCATGGATTAAGTATAACAGAAACGTTTTCCTCATATAAACTATCCAAGATAATTCTAGCTTGAATAATTCTAGGGTAGTACTCATCCACTATACTATTCAAAGATCCATGTGTGTCTGCCTTCTTCAACACATACTTTCTAATCCAACCCACAGTGTGATGACCAGCCAATAAAAAGGAAAAAAAAAGGAAAAGTGCCCACAGGGCCATTCACAGAAGAGGGGGGAGGAACAGGAGGTGGCATGGGGTGAGGTGGCACCAGGGTGATTAAGAACCATGCCTAGAAGTATGCATATTACACTGATAACATTTTATCAACTATAATGTGGCCAAACCTAGAACCAAGAGAAACTGAACAATGAGAACTACTTCTGTGCCCAGGAAGAAAAGAAAACAGGTAATAGTGAGCTGTTATTTATCTCTGGCACAAGTGACATGCACAAGAAATGGGGGAGAATGCTATAGAACGCTGAGAGCTTTCTATATTCAGCTTTTAGTTTTGATTTAGTTTATTTTACCTATGTCTCATAAACTATCATTTTTTATTTTATTAACTGTTTGCATTAGTATTTTCTCCAGACAAAATCTCCTAGAGATATTTGTGTTTGTTTCTCTTAAACCTACAAAAAATGTTTCAAGTAAAAATTTTATATACATAAAAGAAAAGAAATATTTTATATTTAAATGTCTTAAATGTTTGCTTAATAATGATGCAAAGCATTTTCAGTGGTGTATTTGTGAACCAGGATCCACTTTATCATTTATTTTTTTAAATCAATGAATGAACTAAATAGCTATTCTTATTGTAGCAGTGGCTTCATAAATCTATGTTGTTGACATTGCCATTTACAAAGAATGGCCAATTGAAAACACTTTTCTGAATTTCTTTCATGTTGTTCCCCTTACATAACTAGTTTAGACTTCTGGAGGCTAATTTTTTCCACACATAATTACAATTTTATGAGAAATTCACTAGCGAAAGTTATTATACATTTGGAAGAGTACTTCAGAGCCTATTTACAAACCAGGCAGAAAGTATGTAGATTTCATGCATGGAAAAGCATAAATAAAATTCATTTTTAATCATGTAATTGTACCGTTGTTTGTTTCCATGTAATTGGTGAGGAATTACATTTCTATTCATACCCTGGGTCCACTTTTGGAATAAAGCAAATGTAGTGTGAAAATGTCAGCAGCATAGTTTAAAATTACTGCTTTTAAGTGCTATAGTGTTATATTTTTTAGTGTTTGATCAAGTGTAAGAAATATCAGGTAGAAGAACATGATGCATAGTCTGAGTTTATAAGTAGGAAATTAATTAAACAATCAAAATGCTGAGATACTGCTTTCACATAAGGTTGCTGCAATGGAAAATTATTTTTTAAAAAGAAATTATCCAATAGTTACTATTTTAACTTTTTAAGTACAAGTGTCTGTACTGATGTGTGTAGAGAGGGGTGAGGAAAGGTGTGAGCATATATCTGCATGACTGTTCTATGATGAAGGGGCCACATAATTCACCTAGGCTACAGCACCCTTATTTTGTAGATCAGTCAGGGAACTATATTTTTCAGAATCACAGATTCCTCAATCCTAGACAGAGGAGAAAGCTAACACATATGTCATAATAAATTTAAAGAAAGAACACAAGTGAAGCTAAGCCCACTGCCTGGTATATTATATAAACTTTTCACAATTATTGTTCCTCCTTTTTCCATTATCACAGGCACATATGTATAGGCAGAGCCACAGCCAGAATCTGATCCTGAATTTTCTGATTCCATAGCTGGCATGTTTCTGTTACTAGCAGCTATTGTTAGAATGTTCAAAATAGGTTAGTAAACTTGAACGCAGGTGTTTTCCAGGTGTAGGTGCATATATGTTAGTTGTGTCTGACTCTTTGAAACCCCATGGATTGTAACCCACCAGGGTCCTCGGTCCATGGGATATCCCAGGGAGGAATACTGGAGTGGGTTGCCATTTCCTACTGTAGGGAGTCTCTCTGACCTAGGGGTCAAACCTGCATCTCCTGGGCCTCCTGCGTTGGCAGGTGGATTCTTTATCACTGCGCCACCTGGGAAGATTTCATTGTATGACTATTTAAAAGGTTCCTCCACCACCACTATAAAAAAAAAAATAAAAAAGATAAAAACAAATGACAAAACAACAGCAGCAAATAGGCCCAAGAGAAAAGAAGCAGTGTAAAAACTGTTATGTCAAAAGAGAGAAGAGCCATACCATATATGGAATAAAGGCATTCATCACTTTTTTGACGTCTTAAAAATAATCTCTAGTGATAAGTCAGACAGAGAAAGACAGATACCTTATGATGTCTTTTATAAGTGAAATCTAAAAAATAAACAAAAAAGGAAAGATCATAGATACAGAGAAATCAGATTAGTAGTTTTCAACAGTTTGGGGGTGGGGAGGGAATGGAGTAAGTGAAAAAAAAAAAAAAGATCTCAACATCCATAGTGCCTACTATTTTCAAGGAAAGTGTCTTATTTCCATTAACAAGGAAACCTCCTAATTCACAAATATACACAGTGGGTGATGTGTGTTAATAGCACTCTTAGCAACAGATAATGTGGTGCAGTTAATGTGTCTCAGCTTGAATTAACTTTACCACAAGCCATTGTTTCCTTTTTATACAGCACAGGATCCTGTGGAAAACTCTCTTAGAGTCTCACAAGGGGAATTCAATTAACATTACTCACTACTGTACAGCAACATAAAAATGGAGGGTATTTTAACCTTTCTCAAGTTTCCTGCTGATTAATTCAATACTTTCCATTAGTTTAACTCGGGTTATTATAAACTCACTTTCATTGTTCTGGAAATACCTTTCCAATTATCGGGCAGAGTACATCTTCCAATAGGAGCCAGAATAAGAGAAACAGACTGAAAAAAAATTCCAAATATAATGTGTAGGTTTGTCTTTGGTGTAACATCACTTAACATGACATATTTTAAGCCCAGGAGCTTCTAATACAGAACTGATTCCCTCGTATATGTTTGTCATTAAAAATATTATGAATTTTAGTTACCAGAAAATTATAACATAGATTTACTTGAACACACAAATTATTTGTCCTCTCTGAAATATGGTTGCAAGCTAGAAAATATAGGTGGTGAAAGGCTAAAGTGTCATTGTTTGTGTCCTTCTTCCTTGGTGCCCATATTGTATCCCACAGATTGTGTTACTAGTTTTATTCCCTATGGCGTCATTTTCCCCCATCTCCATAGTCACCACTCAGCTCCAAAAAGACAGACCTCCAACTGGTCTCCCACGGTTATTCTAGCACATTCTAATTCCTTCCTTGCACTGTAATAAGAGATGTCTTCAAAATTCAAATCTCCTCATGACATTTGCTGTGATAAAATATCTCTATATATTGCTCAAGCTCTTAGGTTTAAAGATCAACATCCCTGCAGATAGTCTTGCTCAGCGCAGCCCTTCCTCAGCTTCCTAAACATCTCACACCTTACACTATCCTTTGATCTCTGGGCTCCAATCACACTGATGTGTGATTTTTGATTTTTTAACTATGCCTAAGCAATGGCACCCCACTCCAGTACTCTTGCCTGGCAAATCCCATAGATGGAGGAGCCTGGTAGGCTGCAGTCCATGGGGTCGTGAAGAGTCAGACATGACTGAGTGACTTCACTTTCACTTTTCACTTTCATGCATTGGAGAAGGAAGTGCCAACCCACTCCAGTGTTCTTGCCTGGAGAATCCCAGGGATGGTGGAGCCTGGTGGGCTGCCATCTATGGCGTTGCACAGAGTTGGACATGACTGAAGTGACTTAGCAGTAGCAGCAGCCTTGCACATGTAATTATCAGTTGCTTTATTAACATATACACAGGAAGCAAGTGTGTGAGAAGACTGTCTTTACTTGCTATTACATTGTGGATGCTATTATTAATGAACGAAGAGAACAGATTTATTTATATATATATATATATATATATATATATACACATATATAAAATCAATGATGCTTTCTGTGGTTCCAGAAAGAATAGAGAAAATTTTAAAATTAGTTAATCAAAACCACATTCATATATTCCATCACTGATTTCCTACTTTTGGGTTAGTCATGCAATTCCCAGCTGGTGCTAGTGGCAAAGAACCTGCCTGCCAATGCAGGAGACATAAAAGATGCAGTTTCAGTCTCTGGGTGGGGAAGATCCCCTGGAGGAGGGCATGGAAACCCGTTCCAATATTGTTGCCTAGAGAATCCCATGGACAGAGGAGCCTAGTGGGCTGCAGCTATAGTTCTTGAGAAGTCCAACATGAGTGAAGTGACTTAACACATTAATTCAACAAAGTATGAGCAAGGGAGAGATAATTTTATATTCCCACCAGGTGCTCCATGGAAAAGAAATGCAAAAAAGCAAAATGGCTGTCTGGGGAGGCCTTACAAATAGCTGTGAAAAGAAAAGTGAAAAGCAAAGGAGAAAAGGAAAGATATAAGCATCTGAAAGCAGAGTTCCAAAGAATAGCAAGAAGAGATAAAAAAAAGTCTTCCTCAGCAATCGATGCAAAAAAATAGAGGAAAACAACAGAATGGGAAAGACTAGAGATCTCTTCAAGAAAATTAGAGATACCAAGGGAACATTTCATGCAAAGATGGGCTCGATAAAGGTAGACATTACTTTGCCGACTAAGGTCCGTCTAGTCAAGGCTATGGCTTTTCCTGTGGTCATGTATGGATGTGAGAGTTGGACTGTGAAGAAGGCTGAGTGCTGAAGAATTGATGCTTTTGAACTGTGGTGTTGGAGAAGACTCTTGAGAGTCCCTTGGACTGCAAGGACATCCAACCAGTCCATTCTGAAGGAGATCAACCCTGGGATTTCTTTGGAAGGAATGATGCTAAAGCTGAAACTCCAGTACTTTGGCCACCTCATGAGAAGAGTTGACTCATTGGAAAAAACTCTGATGCTGGGAGGGATTGGGGGCAGGAGGAGAAGGGGACGACCGAGGATGAGATGGCTGGATGGCATCACGGACTCGATGGACGTGAGTCTGAGCGAACTACGGGAGATGGTGATAAACAGGGATGCCTGGCGTGCTGCGATTCATGTGGTCGCAAAGAGTCGGACACAACTGAGCGACTGAACTGAACTGAAAAATACAATAATGACTCAAAAAAGTAAAAATCTAGGAGGACAGGAAAAAATAAAAAGCTATAGTATAATATGCAGTTTAGATGCAATTGGTTGTTACATGATTAAGCAATAACCCCCTCGTATTTCTTAAGTCAAGGAATGATGAAGTGTCATTTGACTTCACAATGTATGATTACTTTCACTTTATTTTTATTTATTTGCTTATTTGTATTTTTCCCTTTGAAACCTAATCTACAAGTATTTCTTGTCCCTGGAGAAAGTTAAATATATTGTGTTTTTCTTCACTGCTGTGTGAGAGAAGATTCTAGACAAAAGAGAGAAAAATGAAAGGTCAGGGCATGCAGGTCAGGAAAAGCTGCAGGGCTAAGCTCTCAAACCAAAAATATTCCCAGGACTAATGAGTAAAACACGTAATCAGCATTTTGCAGAGTCTACTGGAGAAAAAGAAGTAAAAACCTCTGTGGTCTTCATGTTAATAAGAAACATTTCCTCTGCAATAAAAGATTTTCCAGTCCTGACACCCCACTTTCTGGTCTATAATCTTGCATGAGCTATTTAATCTCTCTGAGACTAATTTCTTCTACAAAAATGATGTAAAAAAATAGTACCAGCTTCATAGGATTATTGTGAGAATTAAATAAGATTACTCATGTATTATTTTCCTTACAGTTCCATATATAAAGTGAATGTTGAGCAAAAAATTTATTTTACTATCATTATTATTAGTTAAAAAAAAATAAAATCTAGATTCAATTATATGGGCACAACATATTCATTAGATAATTATAATAGACTTCAATAGAGCATTTTTGAATAATTGTGCAACATTATCAATAGGAAAATACCAAGTTGATATAACAAAATGAAAATAGTCACTGCTTCATTTTGTTACATCTTTCAAATTGAATTGTTTGTATGTTAACTTATTGATATTTTTGCTAGTACTTCTATAGTATTATTCTTAAAAAATAATCTTAAAAGCTAACCTTATAGCACTGAAGTCCTAACAGACATGACTTCTGATGTTTTTACTTATTAATTATTTGTTACCTCTTACTGAAAGAGTTAGAATATAAACATCCAAAGTTATTTCAAAATATTTGACTTGACATTTTACTTCTGTTATATGATAATGAAGTATTCTATAAATATTTGCTGAGTTACTAAAAATGTTCCAGGCATTTAGTGAGTACTGGGTTAAAATAATAATGTAACATGTTAAGTTGTATTTTATATTCAATAATATCTACTGAAGGAAACGTGCTCAGTTGCTTCAGTCCTGTTGGACTCTTTATGACCCAATGGACTGTAAAAAGCCAGGCTGCTCTGTCCATGGGATTTTCCCAGCAAGAATACTGGAGTGAATTGTCATGTCCTCCTCCAGGGATCTTCCCCATCCAGTAATGCAACCTGCGTAACCTGTGTCTGCTGCATTGCAGGTGGATTCTTCACTGCTGAGCTACCCGGGAAGTCCAAAGGGACCATATGGACGTCAGTAAGTATACACTGCTACCGTGGGAGGTCAGATCAATATAAACTTTTGTGTGTGTATTGTATCCCCCAGATCAAATACCAGGGGTATTGTTACAGTTACCAGTATATTGGCTCTCAGTCTCAAACTTATTCTACATTGTCTTTTCTGCACAAATTAATGGGTCCTTTAAACAGTTGTTCTTTCTCAGATGGCACAAAGGAACTTTGTTATTTATGTGCGCTGGAGATGGAACGCAGTATGATGGGGCTTTCCTTCCTTATTCTAGTGTGCTCCTCTTATGTGGCCAGTGCCCAACTCCTGCATCAGGGGTGAATTCTCCAGCACCAGACATAATAGCATGTGTACCTTCTGTAGCTCCAAGAATCTGTGTGCTATATCCATCCTGTGAACAGCTTCCTCTGATACCTCAGAAGGCAGATTTCTAGCAAGTTCCATTGGTGCAGCACCAGAGGGACTTCTACGCCATTCAGTGAAATGAAAGTGAAAGTAGCTCAGTCGTGTCCAACTCTTTGTGACCCCATGGACTATATAGTCCATGAAATTCTCCAGGCCAGAATACTGGAGTGAGTAGCCATCTCCTTCTCCAGGGGATGTTACTAACCCAGGGATCGAACTGGAGTCTCCCACATTGCAGGTGGATTCTTTACCAGCTGAGACACAAGGGAAGCCCACTCATGCAGTAAATCATATTTATTTCCTCTCCAGGGAGGTCTGGATCACAGCCCTTGGAGCAGTGATTTTTCCTTATCTTTGCTATTCCTCCACTTCTTAGAGTTCCCCTTAACACTTAACCACCAATCCTTCAGTTCTCCAATCCCCTGGCATAATTAGTATTCTTTATGTTCCATTTTCAAATTACCGTTTTTCTGTCTCCTGAGTAGACCAGGCTGCTGCTGCTGCTAGGTCACTTCAGTCGTGTCCGACTCTGTGTGACCCCATAGACGGCAGCCCACCAGGCGCCCCTGTCCCTGGGATTTTCCAGGCAAGAACACTGAAGTGGGTTGCCATTTCCTTCTCCAATGCATGAAAGTGAAAAGTGAAAGTGAAGTTCCTCAGTTGTATCCGACTCTTAGCGACCCCATGGATTGCAGCCTACCAGGCTCCTCCGTCCATAGGATTTTCTAGACAAGAGTACTGGAGTGGGGTGCTATCGCCTTCTCCAATGCAGGCAGATTCAGGCATCAAATCTAAGCTGAAGGTATTTGAAAAGTTTTCCCATATGAGGTGTGTCTTCTCAGTTGAATTTTGATATCAGTAGACACTATTAATAGCTAGAGCTTCCCTGGTTGGCTCAGTGGTAAAGAATCCATTTGCCATTGCAGGATTCTTTACCTGCATTTGATCTCTGGGTCAGGAAGATCCCTTGGAAGAGGGCATGGCAAACAACTTCAGTAGAATACAGGAAAATTCCATGGACAAAGTAAAATGGTGAGCTATACTCCATGGGGTAGCAAAGAGTAGGACACAACTTAGCAACTACACAACAGGATGCTAATTAAGAGGATAAGGGGAGATAGATAGGATTTAGGCAAAGGTAACTAATGGCTGGGGCTTTCCAGGTGGTGCTAGTGGTATAGAACCTGCCTGCCAATGCAGAAGACATAGAAGACCCAAGTTTGATTCCTGGGTCAAGAAGATCCTCTGGAGGAGGGCACAGTAACCCACTCCAATATTCTTGCCTGGAAAAATCTCATGGATAGAGGAACCTGGTGGGCTATGGTCCATTGGGTTGCAATGAGTTGAACATGACTGAAACAACTTAGCACAGCGCACACAGCAATTAGTGGCTAGAACAGGGAAATGTTTAACTTACTGGTTCTCAAAGTTTGATCCTTAGACTAGTAGCCTCAGCATCCCTTGGGAAAGCAACAGGAATATGAGTACCCAAGACTTACAGAATCAGAAACTCCAGGGCTAGGCTTAGCAATTTTTGTTTTAACAAGTTTTTATGAGATTGTTAGACACACTGAAGATAGAGAACAACCATTTGGATTGGAAATCATTTAGATGTGACTTTGTACCATTCTTTGGGATTAGAACAGAAACTGACCTTTTCCAGTCCTGTGGCCATTGCTGAGTTTTCCAAATTTGCTGGCATATTGAGTGCAGCACTTTCACAGCATCATCTTTCAAGATTTGAAATAGCTCAAATGGAATTCCTTCACCTCCACTAGCTTTGTTCGTAGTGATGCTTTCTAAGGCCCACTTGACTTCACATTCCAGGATGTCTGGCTCTAGGTGAGTGATTATACCATTGTGATTATCTTGGTCGAGTACTCTGGCTATCTCATGTGAAGAGTTGACTCATTGGAAAAGACTCTGATGCTGGGAGGGGTTGGGGGCAGGAGGAGAAGGGGACAACAGAGGATGAGATGGCTGGATGGCATCACTGACTGGATGGACGTGAGTCTGAGTGAACTCTGGGAGTTGGTGATGGACAGGGAGGCCTGGCGTGCTGTGATTCATGAGGTCTCAAAGAGTCGGACATGACTGAGCGACTGAACTGAATTGAACTGTACCATTCTAGTCTTATAAGCCACTCCAGTATTATTGCCAGGAAAATCCCATGGGCAGAGGAGCCTGTTGGGCTACAGTTCATAGGGTTGCAAAGAGTCTGACACAATAGAAGCAACTTAGCATGCATGAATGTAGTCTTACATTATAATCATGGGTAAGTATGCTACACACTAGGTCAGAACGAAGAATATTTCAAAAAGTGACATCTGTATCTACCGTCCACGTTCTTGGAATTTGATGCTATTACCACAATGGGGGAAAAAAGTCAACACAAAACAAAAACAAACAAAAAATGGGAGCATGAGAAATGAAAAAAAAAAAAACGAGTAAAGAAAAAAGTGAAAAACATTTTTTATAAAAAAATCAGCTTTAAAATATTGAGTGTCTAATACAATGTACTTCAGTTCTTCTAATAATGCCATCTTCTGTCATCTCCACAGAAGATTAAACTCTGTATTAAAATCATTACTGTCTTCCAACTTACAGGAAGCCATGCATATCAACATAACAATGTTCTCCACATAACATAGTGTTAGAAACTTCTCCATTAACAAAGTTTTGATCATTTCATTGATTTTTTCTTTCCTTAGTTGCCTAAAGTCATTCAATAGATCGCTTATTATTGTAGAGTGGTAACCAGAATGTGTTTTAAGGTCATCTTATTCATGTGAATAAAATGTGAAAAATATTTCTATTAACTAGAGTGCCATGTACTTCTCCTCAAGGTTAATTGTTTCCTCTGATCTCCAGTTAAAACCTATTATTCTTACACCAGAGATTAACAAAGCAACTGAGGAAGCATTCAATGTCTGGGAAGATACTGATTGGAAGCCTTGGTTCTTTTCAGATATGGAACAAATAGCATTCAAAAATTAGCTCAAAAGGTAAAAAATGATGATAAATTATTTGATAGCTTTGCTCCTAGATATTCTGAAAAAAAAAAAAAAAACTTTTTTAGATACTCTGCTTTTAAAAGCTGGTTAAAAAATATTTTATAGGGAAAAATAGTCAAAAGAGAAGGAATTATTTTCTTTTACTAATGTAACAAGTTAATCTTAGAACAACTTAAGAAGCATATGTACTTCCCACTATTTCACAGGTGAAAATGATTGTTATTGATAAAACAAAGTACAACCCAGATCAAAATTTTACATGAACTGCTTTAAAACACATGTGCTTGCAGGTTTATAGGTAAACAGTGATATTCAATTGTATGGGCACCAGAATATGACATGCCAATAATAATTAACTTAGTGTCTGAACCAAAAAGAATAATTTTAAGCTATTACTTTAAACTATCAAGGATTTTATTTTTCAAATGCAGTCTCTGTAATTCATCTCAGTTCTGAGTTTTTTTCTCTGTATAATAGAATAAATTGCTGAGATTTATTACAAGAAGCTTTTTCTCTAACTCTCACTACTTCCATAATATTTGCCTTATACATTCATAGGAGCTTCCCTGGTGGCTCAGATGGTAAAGAATCTGCCTGCAATATGGGATACCTGGGTTCTATCCCTGGGTTGGGAAGATCCCTCAGAGAAGGGAAGAGCTATCCACTCCAGTTTTCTATCTGGAAAGAGTTGGGCACGACTGAGTGACTTTCACTCACTTCACCATACATTCATAGATATATACAATTCCAAGAGTACAGACATTTCTTTTTTAATCCCATTGGAGTTAAAACATCTTCAACCATTATGAAACATACATGGGGACTCTATGTACTAGAAATTTCCAAGTCAGAAGCTGAGTTTCAAAAGATAGTATCATGTACGATAAAATTATAACTATAACAAAAGTATCTTAAGACCTCTATTTAGAAGCTTAAAACTGGTATGAGTGCAATATAAAAGTAGCCCATCATTCCTGTGAGTATGATTTCAAATATATAATTAATCCAACTAGTTTAATGAAAGAAAATAGAGTTTGAGAAACAGTTAACTACAATTTCCCTTTTAAAAATACACAGGCATGGGAAAAATCTGATAGGTGATGGACCCTCAGATAAAATCAATCTTGGGTCCACATTCCCCAAAAAAGTGATATTTAAGAGCCCTGCCAAAAAGCAGACAATGAATTATTTAACTTCCTGCCCATGTCAGCTTTCTGTCTCTATCCCCCTCACCAGAAAGTCTTTGAGTGAATATGAGTGATCAAATTCCTACCTTGAGAAAGTCATATTAAGAAAATATGAATGACTCTTAGTCCACCATTTTATAAATATTTGGCTAAATGATATCAAGTAAATGCTATCTCTTTGGGCCCACTTTAGCTAAGTGGAGGAAACAAATAAAGAAATAACTGGAAACTATTGTCAAAGCCACAGTATTATTGCTGCAAAATGATACTGAGCAAATTGCACCCTACATCTTTGTGGTGTGAAACTATAAGAGCTCAAGCAAAAATACTGACACTGAATCACAGTGCTCCTGTTATACCAAACAGAAAAGTAGTTTTAGAAAGTTCTTTAGCTCTTAAGCACTGAAAATATTAGGCCTATAATACACAAAGGGACAGCAGTAGCAGAGTGGAACATTACCTTTTAACACCACCTTCGTGTTCTCATCTATGTTTTGTGCATTTTGCTAAATGTATGTACCAGTTTGTGATTTGGGGCACATATGATCACTACTTTTTTTCCCTCCTCCATATATTTTACAGACCACTTTTTTGACTCATATCAGTTCAGTTCAGTCACTCAGTCGTGTCTGACTCTTTGCGACCCCATGAATCAAAGGAAACTTGGAAATTCCCTGATGGTCCAGTGGTTAGGACTCTGCTCTTACTGTATGGCTAATAAAATAAAAAATAAGTAAAAATGAAAAATAAAAAGGAAGCTTTATGTTACCACTATAAAAATAAAGCCAGTATCATTTAACAGAAGGAAACATGTAAAATAATTAATCAAAATTTTGTTATTAAAATGTAGAAGACACCTTGGCCAGCTTATGGATCTGGTCCTAAGATTTTCTGTAGTTCTGTTAACGGAGGCAAGCTACTTATCATCTAATTGATAAAATCTAATACTAATTAATGAATATGACTTTTTCCTTCATGGTAGTAGACACATTGACAGAGAATCAAAACCCCAGACTATTTAACTGACTGAAATGTCAGAAGACAGGTAAGAGATCAAAACTTATTCAGCTAAAAACAAATGATTTATATGCCAAGAATTAAAGAGTAAGTTAGACTGCTCAATAGCAATAGTGGATCTAGTTGGTGACAGAGCAATGCTTTCTTACTAAGGAGAAAATGTTTCACCCTGGCATTCTATGCTTAGACAAATTTTCAATCAAAAATTCTGGGAGAAAAGTATTTTCAGATATGCATGAATTCACAAATGATCTAATATGTACCCATTCTTTAAAAAACCAAGAAAAATGAAGTGAAATCTACACATCAAGATTTCCTACATTAGAAATCAAGAAGTTAAGTTTAGGGTATAAAATCTTCAGTAAGCCCAGAAAGTAAACAGCTAAGATTGAAGTAGAAGGACAGAGAATGGTGAGAGAGAATCTACTAGGAAAACAAAACAGATAGATAATAGATGGACAATCTGATAGCTTTAAGAACTGTAAATATTAATAGTCAGCTGACATATAAACTGGTTTACTGAAATTAACCAGGGTTCTGATCCCTTGATGGGGAAGATCCTCTGGAAAAGGAAATAGCAAGCTACTCCAGTATTATTCTCTGGGGAATATCAGGGACAGAGAAGTCTGGTGAGCTACAGTCCATGGGGTCACAAGAGTGAGCATGACTTAATGACTTAATGACAGCAACAACGACACAATTCCTTTGGACACAAGCAAGTAATGTTATTTGAAATTATTTTCAATATTCACACAATTCTCATTTATTGAATGATTCCAAAAAACAAAGATATGCAAACTTTCTAATTCTTGCAGTGACCTATGATTACCATGGTAATTACTTGGTGATTACCAATTGTTGCTGCTGTTTAGTTGCTATGTCCTGCTGACTCTTTTGTAAGACCATAGACTGTAGCCTGCCAGGCTTCTCTGTCCAGGCAATTCCTCAGGCAAGAATACTGGTGTAGGTTGCCATTTCCTTTTCTAGGGGAGCTTCCCCAACCCAGGGATTGAGCCCATATTTCCTGCATTAGCAAGTGGATCCTTTACCACTGAACCACCAGGAAAAGCCAATTACTGATCACCTTTATTTTACACATAAGACAATTGAAGCATAGAGTTAAATACCTTGCTTAAAGTCACACAAATTCATAAATGATGAGACTAGAATTTAAAACTGTGTTGGTCTCTGCTGAACTTGCTTCTAAACAAACAAAATGTAGTCCAGATGCTTCCTAATATGTTTCTATGATCCAAAAATCTAGCACCACCGTACGTGGCATTCTGGTGTACCCAGTGAGTCCTACTCTCCCACCTCATCTGTGTCTGAGCTTTAGAGCTCTTGTCTCTAAGGCAATCTCTCTATATTTGTCACCTTCTCCCCTAAGAAAATAGTAAGATGACTCCATTCAAAGACATGCCAGTTTAGGGATTACACTAAACTCAGGAGATGTCTAGTAGGCAGAGACATCCTCTCTTGTGCATATCACAGATGGTTAGATTTGCTCATAATACTGACTTTGGACACCTCAGCTCTAATACAGAATACGGCGTACTAGTGCCAAAACTATCTTTAATATCGAGGTTAGAGAGTTTTTAAAGCACACATTCTCTCACACATGCACACTCATCCCCACACCCACATTAGGAAACAACACTGGCCTTCCATAATGTCAAGTTCAAAGTAAGCAAGCTTTTCACAGAAACAGTTGGATTTTAGACTTTTGTTAGAGATTACCTCTAATATAACATGTATTTTATAGCAATTTTATTTTATTATTATTTTTTTAATTTTTACAAAGGAGAAACCTGTACTGTGTTGGAAAATCTGCTGCTGCTGCTGCTAAGTCGCTTCAGTCGTGTCCGACTCTGTGCGACCCCAGAGACGGCAGCCCACCAGGCTCCCCCGTCCCTGGGAGTATCCAGGCAAGAACACTGGAGTGGGTTGCCATTTCCTTCTCCAGTTGGAAAATCTAAAAGTGTTTAAAATTTTGGAAAATAATAGGAGCCAAAGCAATAATGGTTATCATTTGCATGATTTCATATGACAAAATATAACACAATTTTAAAGCTTTTTAGACTGCGTGCTCAGTCGCTTCAGTCATGTCCAACTCTTTGCAGTCCGTAGTACTGTAGCCCGCCAGCCTTCTCTGTCCATGGGATTCTCTAGGCAAGAATACTAGAGTGGGTTGCCATGCCCTTCCTCATGGGGTTCTTTCCAAACTGAGGGTTGAACTCACATCTCCTATGGCTCCTGCATTGCAGGCAGATTTTCTACCCACTGAGGTACTTGTAAAGCTCTTTAAAACTGTAATGGTCACTAATTTTTAAATATCTTATCATTGTACTGGAAGGAGTTTTGCTAGGATAAGTTAGAACTTGAATAATCACTGCAATAATCAGGAGAATTAATTATGAAATTCTCTGCAGTGAAACAACAATTTTCAACTACATTTCAGACCATACTTTTCAGTGAGTGTCTTGTTTGTTTGTTATATTTCTCCTCATGGGCTACTTTGGAAGACTTATTCTTAAAAAAATATGCTGTAGATTTATTTAGAAGCACTTCATAACTTTTGCATAAGTATTTATGTCAAAAGGCACACTCTGGAAGATGAAAGTTGGTAGCAAGCATGTGGGACTGGGGAACATTTTTTCCAGTGCAAGGCTTTGCTGCTCTGTAACAATAAATAGCCTTTCTGCACTCAGTAGGTTCCAGCTCCAGAAATTAATGCTAGCACTCAAACTGGAAATCTCTCTGGACTGAACACTAGAAAAAATTCTGAAAGATCATAGCAACAAGAAAAAAAAGTATTCAAAGTCTAAAACCTGGAACTAATTTAAGCTGTTAGAAAATCATTGCAAACTATATTTTGCGTAGTGTTTTTTTTTTTTTAATCAAGAAACTGCCATCTCCAGACACATTTTATTTAATAACTTGTCATTGTTAACTTATTTATTACCTTTTACCACACCACACCCACCCCACTCTGCTTCCACTTTAACCTTCTGCCTCTTCTAACAAAAGCGTAAAAAGGAAACAACAAAATAAGAAGATATTATCAGTATATTTGTGAATAAACCAACTTGTATATAAAAAAAAAAAAAAAAAAAAGGAATTACATGTGCAATATACCAGGCAAGTAGAAGTGTTTCTTTAGCACTATGTAGTAAAGAATAGTAAGTTAGGGGCTCTGATTGACTCAGTTCAGTTCAGCTCAGTTCAGTCACGCAGTTGTGTCTGACTCTATGTGACCCCATGAATCGCAGCATGCCAGGCCTCCCTGTCCATCACCAGCTCCCAGAGTTGACACAGACTCACGTCTATCAAGTCAGTGATGCCATCCAGCCATCTCATTATTGGAATGAAAACTGACCTTTTCCAGTCCTGTGGCCACTGCTGAGTTTTCCAAATTTGCTGGCAGATTGAGTGCAGCACTTTCACAGCATCATCTTTCAGGATTTGAAACAGCTCAGCTGGAATTCCATCACCTCCACTAGCTTTGTTCATAGTGATGCTTTCTAAGGCCCACTTGACTTCACATTCCAGGATGTCTGGCTCTAGATGAGTGATCATACCATCGTGATTATCCGGGTTGTGAAGATCTTTTTTGTACAGTTCTTCTGTATATTCTTGCCACCTCTTCTTAATATCTTCTGCTTCTGTTAGGTCCATACCATTTCTGTCTTTTATCGAATCCATCTTTGCATGAAATGTTCCCTTGGTATCTCTAATTTTCTTGAAGAGATCTCTAGTCTTTCCCATTCTGTTATTTTCCTGTATTTCTTTGCACTGATCACTGAAGAAGGCTTTCTTATCTCTTCTTGCTATTCTTTGGAACTCTGATTGACTAGCGAAGAATTAAAGCAATAAGTAATGAAAGATGAGAAAAGTAATGATTCATATGAATTAAGGAATAAAATTTACTGTACGTTGAAAGTTACATACTGCCAAACCTGTGAAAAGAGGTAAAAGTCATTCTAATTAAAAGTCCATATCTAAGTCTCAAAAACAACAATCTCTTTATTTTTAAAAATATATATTCGGGTCCATTAAACTGACATGAATTTCATAGAGCTAGAAGTTTTAGAACTCAAAATATTTTAGTTTCATTTTTTGATTCTAAGAAGATAATATACCTTACATGACACCATTCACAAGGTTTGATTCAACATTTAATGATTACAAATGTTGATATTTTAGAAATAAAAATATGAGTATTCTCAGAAGTATAATTCTGATGGTTTAGCCACAAATGTGCCTTACGTGTGAGAAAATGTACCTAGAGGAATGTGTAAGGTTGCAAAAAGTACTGCATGATAAACTGGGGAACAAAAACATATATAAAGTAATAAAAATTTGAGAAATGATGCAGATGGAAATGAACAAGGGTTATTCATAGATTCAGAGAATGTTTGTGCTTGGGGAGACTTCAGAGACTATAGAACAAACACCTCATTTTTCAGCCGGGAAAACAGAAGCTCAGAGGTATTACAAAACTCAAATGATATAGTCCTAAGGCGATCCAATGTTTTAAAATAACTAGACTCATTATTAAAATTACCCAGTCTTGTTTACAAGACCAGAGGTATGCTCTATTTCTCATTTTCTTAGAAGATTACCTCTAAAGGGAAAGATAAGATCAGCAAGTGTTTCCCATTTACTACCTAATTTACTTACTTTACTTGTTCTAGTTTCAGCAGAAGCTTCTTACAGGGATGACCAGGAGCCCAGCCAACTTTTTGCAAGTTCTTAATTGCTGTTGCTGCTGCTGCTAAGTCACTTCAGTCATGTCTGACTTTGTGCGACCCCATAGACGGCAGTCCACCAGGCTCCCCAATCCCTGGGATTCTCCAGGCAAGAACACTGGAGTGGGTTGCCATTTCTTTCTCCAGTACTTGAAAGTGAAAAGTGAAAGGGAAGTCGCTCAGTCGTGTCCGACTCCTAGCGACCCCATGGACTGCAGCCTACCAGGCTCCTCTGTCCATGGGATTTTCCAGGCAAGAGTACTGGAGTGGGGTGCCATTGCCTTCTCTGCTCACATGCTGCACGGTGCAGCAAAAAAGATTTAAAAAAAGAAGAATGAGATTAATTACGATCAGGTGCTTTTCCCATCACACTTTATCAAGAATAGAGTGGACTTAGAAGTTCAGGTGTCATAAATGAGAATGGAGGGCATTCATTTTATGGGAAATGTTACCATGAAAAGCTACTTTTACAACTAATTTTGTGGGAAATATTGTTATTCATGATATACTTTATATTTAATTCCTTAGTTAAACAGAATTATTTATTCAAAGACTGCTAATTGAAGTAAAAATATTGGAGAAAATAGGATATTTGGGGATATAAAGGAAGAGAGATTATGAATTCAGAGAAAAAAATATACAGAAAGTGAATATTTATCAGAAAGAAAAATGAGAAAAAATTGACTAAGAAAGGAAAGTAGGTCCAGAAATAAAGTTAGTAAACATAAATTCTGTGTGTGGCAACACTTGTCCCTTGAATTTTTCAAATATGAATAAAAATAAACTTTTAATTTTCCTATGATTTCCTTCATGTAATACATCAACTTGAAATAACTTACCTTTAAGTTTATATCAAGGTAATAATTTTAGGCATATTGTCTATTGTGGGTGCTATGCTGCCAGGTTCTGCCTTCAGTTCTAGAGGATTTATTCCTTCAGATCCTAGGAAGGTTGTTGGCTTGTAATTTGGAGCTGTGAGCTCACTTTGGGAATTGTCTCAACTTATGATGACCACCTTCTTGAAGGACAAACTCTGTTTCCCAGGAAGACCATATCCAATGACAGGTCAATGCTGGTAAATAAAGACATGACTTGCTTGCCTCAACCTGGGAAAACACTGAAGGATCATCTCAGCTTCAGTGTGTCCCATAAGATACACTAAAATTCTTACTGTAACTATGTCATAGATCAACTTACCTCTGTGATGTGAGGCATAAAACTTGAGGGCACATCTCAGTAAAACTCCAGCATGTAACCTCCCTTGCCCAGTCTATTTCCCCAGGAAACCCAATCTATAACAATGGCTTTCTTTTTTACCATATTTTGAAATATGATATTCCTTGGATTACTTTTGTATAAGCACTTAAGATCAAACTGTAAGTAATCTATTTTATCTTCATGCACAGAGCTAAACAAATCCTTAGAGAAAGGATGGGGTAAGTATTTTGAAAGAATGAAATTATGAAAAATGTTGTTAGTTTTCAAGATATTGGCAAAGGTAAAAAATAGTTAAAATAAAGAAGAAAAAGAAGGGATGAGATGGAGGAAAACCATTTGAACATGATCATAGAAAGTGAAGCAACACTTGAATACCATATACAGGCATGTATAGTTTTTACTTTTGTTCACAAATATTTTAATCATTTCATGGACTCTGTAGATGCAACAAAATGCTCCAAAAGAATAAAATTAAAGCATTAAACATGCTTTTAAAAATTATGTAGGAAATACATGCAAAAATAAGATAATTGACATCCTGAGCTTTTGCAAAACTTTTACTTTTTGCTGATAAACAGAAATATGAAGTTAGATTAGAAATTAACTTTTATTTTATTTTTATTTTACTTTAATTTATTTTCACTCTAAGGATTATGTTTTGGCTGGATACATAATTGTGAATTGTGCCTGAGATTTGAAACCTTGTGTACTTTTCCAAAATGTTTAGATTTTCCAAGGTACTAACAGACAAACAAAATCATAAGGAACAGTATAAAATTGCTATAATTCAATTTTCAAAAGTATTCACTTGTTTGGGTCTCTATGAATCATGACTAATGATTTGGACTAATATGACCTGCTTTCAGAGCTCAACAAACAACTTTCCATAAACAAAGAACATTTTCATTGGTAATAGGGTAAATTAAGGTACATATATATAGGCAAGCATGAAACCAAAAATGTTTGGTTAAAAAGTGATAGAGTTCCTTGCTTGTATTTAATGGTGGTGTGGAACTTGCAATTTGTTCCAAGTGCTAGTCAGATATTTTAGATACAAAATATAATGTACCAAACCTCCCTTTTTTCTTTAGAATAATTCAAAAATAAAAATCTTAACAGAAATAACAGGAAATTGCTGATTATTTTGGAATGGATAGAATAGGAGAACCAGAAAGTGAATTGCAACTCCAAGATGAGTCTTAAAAGAAAATATAACACACTCATTAAGCCTCAAATAAATGTTCAACTTGTAATTTGTAAGTGTAGTCAGATAAACATGAATTATTGTACATTTCAGTTACACTAGAGATCTAACAGTGAATTAGGTTGGCACACTGACAATAAACCAGAACTTCAGAAGGGATTTTAATTGAGGATTTTACCTTAATTATGAAAGGGAACATCTAAGAAGTAGTTTAAGCCTAAAAGCAATAGAATTTAACAAGAAACAGTTCAGATTCTGGCTAAAGGTGATTAACCTGAAAAAAATCTATTTTATTTAGGAGTGCAAGCACCTAAAATTGTAGAGGTAAGGAATCAAGCATTATCTCCCTTTGAATATATAAAATATCCAGTCTAAAAACTTGTTGGAAAAGCTTTTGTTTCTTTAGAAAAATTGTACTTAAGCTTAGTTAGCTGTCATATTATGTAAAATTATCTATAGTTCAAAGATGCTATTTTCACATGGTTGATTAATCTAGTAAAAGCTTCTTTGAATTTCTCAGCTACATTTTTGAAGTGTTTTGCCTGCTGCTAATTTTCTCCTTTGTAAGTTAATCATACCAAATGCAGATAGGCATAGCCACTAACACTTTTAATACTGATTTATATTTAAGATACATCAATGCTAAATAAGTGTATGAGGAATACTGATGGGCATGACACAAATATTGACTACCATTTTTTACCAAATAAGAAAAAATTGCAGTTGTTCATTAGATTTTTTTGTCTCACATGGCGTTGTGAACACTACTGACTTTTCAAATTCTGCAAATCTAACAGTTAGTAAAATAAGCTTACACCAATATTCAGTTGGAAATATTTTTGGTGAAGTTGTAAGGGCTCATTTAAAGGATATTAAATGAATAAACCAGAAGAAAACACTGCTTTCTAATTAGTATATCTTTTGAAATTGTGGTTGCAGGGAAGAAATGGAGACACAGAAATAGAGAACAGACTTGTGGACACAGTGGGGGAAGAAGAAGGTAGGATGAATTAAGAAAGTAGCATTTACATATATACACTATCATGTGTAAAATACATGGCTAGTTGTTTTTGTTGTTCACTTGCCAAATTGTGTCTGATACTTTGTGACTGCATGGACTGCAGCATGCCGGTCCCCTCTATCCTCCACTGTCTGCTGGTGTTTGCTCAAATTCATTTCAGTTGAGTCAGTGATGCCATCTAGCCATCTCATCCTCTGTCCCACCCTTCTTCTCCTGCCCTCAATATTTCCAAACCGAGTTGAATCTTAGCATCAGGTGGCCAAAGTATTGGAGGCTCACTTTCAGCACCAGTCCTTCCAATGATATTCAGGGATGATTTCCTTTAGGATTGACCTGTTTGATCTCCTTATTTCCAAGGGACTCTCAAGAGTCTTCTCCAGAACCAGGATTTGAAAGCACCAGTTCTTCGGCGCTCAGACTTATTTACTCACATCTCTATATGACTACTGGAAAAACCATAGCTTTGACTTATATAGACCTTTATCAGCAAAGTGATGTCTTTGTTTTTTGATATGCTATCTAAGTTTGTCATAGCTTTCCTTCCAAGGAACAAGCATCTTTTAATTTCATGGCTACAGTCACTGTTATCAGTGATTTTGGAGCCCAAGAAAAACTCTGTCACTGTTTCCACTTCTCCCCCATTTATTTGCCATGAAGTGATGGGACTAGATGCCATGATTTTTTTTTTCCCAATGTTGAGTTTGAAAGCAGCTTTTTCACTCTCCTTTCACCTTCATCAAGAGGTTCTTTAGTTCCTCTTCACTTTGTGCCATTAGAGTAGTATCATTTGCATTTCTGAGGTTGTTGATATTTGTCCCAGCAATCTTGATTCCATTTTGTGATTTATCCAATCCTCTTTTTTCCTTAATGTACTCTGGATATAGGTTAAATAAGCAAGGTGACAATATACGGTCTTGACATACTCCTTTCCCAATTTTGAACCAGTCCACGTTCCATGTCCAGTTCTAACTGTTGCTTCTTCTCCTACGTACAGGTTTCTCATGAGACAGGTAAGGTGGTCTGGTACTCTTATTTCTTTAAGAATTTCCCACAATTTGCTGTGATCCACACAGTCAAAGGCTTTAGTCTAATCAATGAAGCAGAAGTAGATTTTTTTTTTCTGGAATGCCCTTTCTTTCTGCCTAATTCAACGAATGGGAGAGATAGCTAGTTGGAAGTTGCTATGTAACACAGGGACCCTAGCTTGGCCAATTGTGATGACCTAGAGGGGTGGAATGGGACAGAGAAGGGAGGGGACATATGCATAATTGTGGCTGATTCGAGTTTCTATGAAGCAGAAACCAACACAACATTGTAAAGCAATTATCCTTTAATTAAAAAATAAAATTAAAAAATTAGTGTATCTGTTGACTTTCTGAGATGTCAGTAGAGCCTTTAGATCTTAAAGCAATGTGGCTTTCCAATTGTTGCTATGTGTTCAATCATTTCTTACTTGAGTTTAAATCTATTTAGGATATCATATGTTTCAAGTCAAAAGGCAAGGTGCTGAGGTTGTTATCCAGAACAAGGCAGAAACTACTCCTGTGAGCAAATACAAATACAGTCTACTTGGGAAAGTTAAATTAAGACTGTAATGAACAGAATAAATGTCTTCTGCAACATTTTTAGAAGCTTTCTAAATGCATTGACTCAGATGTGTTAATTGAATTCCATTTCTACTTTGGTTTCTAAGGTAATATTTGTAAAATGGGGATGATAATCTTTGCCATCTTTACAAGATTGTTGTGATTACTAAATGGGATAGCAGATGCAAATGTGTTTTTGTAAAACTATAAAGTGCCTTGTAAATACAGAGATGGCAGTACTAGTATTGCATTGTATTAACTAGATCTCATCTGCTACCTATGTATTCTTGTCATTCCACTCTGTCCCTTCCAGGTCCAGTCTTCTTTTGGAATAAGATTAGAAGGGTCACATTAAATACCTGTTCTCTGTACATTAAAAAAAAAATACTATATAGTATGGCTTAATTACAGACATTATATGTGATATATTAACAACATGGACAAGGGCAACACACAGGAGGAACACTAAACCTAGTCCAGGAGCATCCACAAAAACTTGCCAATGGAAAAACATCAATGTTACTTGAATTAAAAGTGTTCTGTTTGCTCTAGGTAGTTAAGGCAAATGTGTGGTAATAATAAAATGATCTAAAATATTAATATATGATACCAGAAAAAAACTTCTTTATTATTTACAAAAGAGTTTTAATTTGTAATTCTTGGTTGCAGCATGTCTTTCTTCCCTTTAGTGATAGTGATCGAGGATTCTTCCTTTTAAGGGGCTCTAGTTTCACCATCCCTTATTTCTGTATCATTATTTGCACATAGTTATTGGAAAATAACGGGGCTTCTAAGGTGGTGCTAGTAGTCAAGAATCCACCTGCCAATGCAAGAGACATGAGACACAGCTTCCATCCCTGGGTCGGGAAGATCCATTGGAGAAGGAAATGGCAAGCACTCCAGTATTCTTGCCAGGGAAATTCCATGGGCAAGGGAACCTGGTCTTACAGTCCATGGGGTCACAAAGAGTCAGATATGACTGAGCAACTAAGAGTGGAAATAATAACACAATATGGAGGAGGCAGATTTGTGTTTCATAGCCTTAGACCAGAACTGGGATTTCTTTGACAAAAGCTAGTCACGTGGCCAATCCAAGAGGGAACAGACTAAGAAATATATTGCATGGCTAAAAAGCTGTCTTTGAGTAATGACTCTGTACTATGGAAGCAGTTAATGTAAGTTAGGCAAATACTCATCTCAGACATAGGGATCAAATGTTAGGAAGGTGCAAAGTGTGCAAGGGTGCAAGTGTTAGGAAAAGTAGTAAGATAGAAATGTTAAAATATAACAGTCTAGGATCTGTTCATGCTTTATTCAAAACAAAATGAATATGGTGCATATATATACTGCTCAGTTTCAAGAAAATTAGAAAACAAACATACAAAATAAAAATTATTTGAAACATCCGCAAACTTTGATAGAAACATAATGTGAAACTGTTAATTGCTCAGTCATGTCTGACTCTTTGTGACCCCATGGACTGTAGCCCACCAGGCTCCTCTGTCCATGGGATTCTCCAGGCAAGAATACTGAAGTGGGTAGTGATTCCCTTCTCCAGGGAATCTTCCTGACCCAGGGATTGAATCTGGGTCTCCTGCATTGCAGGCAGATTCTTTACTGTGGGTGTCACCAGGTAAGCTCAATAGAAACATATTTAAGAGCTAAAAAGAGAGTTTTTTTTTTTTTTTAATGGGAACAAGTGGATCACAATAAACTGTGGAAAATTCTGAAAGAGATGGGAATATCAGACCACCTGACCTGCCTCTTGAGAAACCTGTATGCAGGTCAGGAAGCAACAGTTAGAACTGGACATGGAACAACAGACTAGTNTTGCCAACATCCGCTGGATCATGGAAAAAGCAAGAGAGTTCCAGAAAAACATCTATTTCTGCTTTATTGACTATGCCAAAGCCTTTGACTGTGTGGATCACAATAAACTGTGGAAAATTCTGAAAGAGATGGGAATATCAGACCACCTGACCTGCCTCTTGAGAAACCTGTATGCAGGTCAGGAAGCAACAGTTAGAACTGGACATGGAACAACAGACTGGTTCCAAATAGGAAAAGGAGTACATCAGGGCTGTATATTGTCACCCTGCTTATTTAACTTCTATGCAGAGTACATCATGAGAAACGTTGGACTGGAAGAAACACAAGCTGGAATCAAGATTGCCGGGAGAAATATCAATAACTTCAGATATGCAGATGACACCACCCTTATGGCAGAAAGTGAAGAACTAAAAAGCCTCTTGATGAAAGTGAAAGAAGAGAGCGAAGAAGTTGGCTTAAAGCTCAACATTCAGAAAATGAAGATCATGGCATCTGGTCCCATCACTTCATTGGAAATAGATGGGGAAACAGTGGAAACCGTGACTGACTTTATTTTTCTGGGCTGCAAAATCACTGCGGATGGTGATTGCAGCCATGAAATTAAAAGACGCTTGCTCCTTGGAAGGGAAGTTATGACCAACCTAGGCAGCATATTAAAAGGCAGAGACGCTACTTTGCCAACAAAGGTCTGTCTAGTCAAGGCTATGGTTTTTCCTGTAGTCATGTATGGATGTGAGAGTTGGACTATAAAGGAAGCTGAGCAATGAAGAATTGATGCTTTTGAACTGTGGTGTTGGAGAAGACTCTTGAGAGTACCTTGGACTGCAAGGAGATCCATCCAGTCCATCCTAAACGAGATCAGACCTGGGTGTTCATTGGAGGGACTGATGTTGAAGCTGAAACTCCAAAACTGGCCGCTTGATGTGAAGAGTTGACTCATTGGAAAAGACTCTGATGCTGGGAGGGATTGGGGGCAGGAGGAGAAGGGGATGACAGAGGATGAGATGGCTGGATGGCATCACCGACTCAATGGACGTGAGTTTGAGTGAATGCCAGGAGTTGGTGATGGACAGGGAGGCCTGGCATGCTGCAGTTCATGGGGTTGCAAAGAGTCGGTCATGACTGAGTGACTGGACTGAACTGAACTGAACTGAACTGAACTGATACTCTATTTGCAATCTATTAGTTTTCATTATACGTTCTTTCTACTTTAAATTTCTTGGTTGTTAACAGAACCATTGCTATCTTGTAGCAATCAGAAAAGACTGAGGAGGGAGTTTCTGACTTAAGCTATCAAAAACTCCAATCAGTTTTAACATACTACATACTTATGTGTAGTTTATTAGAACTTTCAATATGTTGGCATTCTTCCTTTTCACTTATATTTTATTTATATTACCCATTAAAAATTTCCTAATTTGATAATTTGAAGGCACTTAACTGTGGAAATGCCTGAAAAAAATCTAAAAGTGTAAGGTATTCTATAAAACATAATTTGTACTGATTGAATGTGTGTTATATATAATAAACTAAAATATGAAGTAGCAATCACCTTGAATTTATCAAATTATATTTGTGTATTGTATATTATACACACATACAATATACATCTCATAATACATAATTTGATAGAAATTATTCAATTAAAATTAAATACAACTATTATACCCTGCTGCTAAGTCGCTTCAGTCATGTTCGACTCTGTGCAACTCATAGACAGCAGCCCATCAGGCTCCGCCATCCTTGGGATTCTCCAGGCAAGAACACTGGAGTGGGTTGCCATTTCCTTCTCCAGTGTATGAAAGTGAAAAGTGAAAGTGAAGTTGCTCAGTCGTGTCTGACTCTTTCCAACCCCTTAGACTGCAGCCTACCAGGCTCCTCCGTCCATGGGATTCTCCAGGCAAGAGTACTGGAGTGGGTTGCAATTATACCCTAGCATATTATAAATACAACAATATATTAACATTTAGCTAGCAATAGATAAAGCTGAATGAATGCTGAAAGCTGATTAATTTAATGAAGTTTGAAAAAGCTAATGAAGTTAAGATTTCAGTCCCATTTTTGTGATAGAAGGACTTATAATTTTAGTGACACATCTTAGTTTACCATAAAAGTTATAGCATATTAACAATTGCAAGTTCTGAACTATGATTAGTATAATGTTGAATAACTAGTAAGATTATTCTGAGTTTATTAATGACCATTATTTATGACATATTATCTTTTTCTTACAGCATAATTAAAATACTATCAAGCTTATTTCTTAACACTTTAAGATAAATATGGAAATTTGAGAGTAAGCTAATAAGGCACTCACAAGCCCTAGCAGTATAACATTTTAAGCATATATAATAAAGAAAAGTTAGCAAAACTTCAGAATTTAGGGGTTTATTAATGTATGTCATTTTTTTAACCTTACTATGAAAAGTGACTTTAAACCACAGAGGGTTTTGGTGAAAAGCACTAGAGTTTGACCTGATGACTGCTGAAGTGATTCCTTTATTTAACTATTCCAAAAATAGATTATGTGTTAAAGAAAAAAGGGCTTGTGTTTTAGTTAATGACTGTGAATTTATGGTCTTTGCCAAGAAAAAAAAAAAGTGCTTACAAAAGATCGAGGAGAATGTATGGAAAGTGATAAACTTTTCCATAATGTTGTCATAATTAGATTATATAATTGGCTAGTCACTTTCTAAATTTCTTTGTTAAAAGAATCAATTTTTGTCAAGGATAATATGTCCCTGGTACTATGCTTCATTTTTATTATAAAAATCATAAGTGAAGTGAAGTCGCTCAGTTGTTTCCGACTCTTTGCGACCCCATGGACTGTAGCCTACCAGGTTCCTCCATCCATGGGATTTTCCAGGCAAGAGTACTGGAGTGGGGTGCCATTTCCTTCTCCAGAGCATCTTCCCGACCCAGGGATTGAACCTGGGTCTCCCACATTGTAAGCAGACACTTTACTGTCTGAGCCACCAGGGAAGCCCATATTTATTTTTATGATTGAAATCATAAATTAAAGTTTAAATACTCAAAGTTTAACAGAACATATATCTGTAAAGACTACACAACATTATACCAGATATTTGAGAAATTTTTTTTTAGTAGAAAGTGTTATTCACTTGCAATATGCTCTCTGTTTTTAATAATTTGATCTCTGAAAAATGTCTTGTGGGCCAGTTAAAGCACAAATTGAACCAAGGACTCATCTAATAGGTTTTTAATATTTTGATTTTTAAACAATAAAAAGATAAGATGGGTTTGATATTCCTTGCAAGAGTGTCTCCCTTGTCGTGGTGAAATGCCATAGTAGTAAAGTATTCCCATCTGCCTATCTTAGAAAATGTTTTACTAATATTATCTGACACAGTTGCATATGTATAAGCAGCTTTTCTTATCTGTAAAAGGGGGCTCCTCTAAACATTTAAGTAAATGTGTATTCCATTCATATTGTGTGTATGCTATAGAGAGATTTTTAAAATTTCAAGTTAAAGAGAATTGCTACACCTTAACCATATGTTTTAAATCTGAATGTTATAAACTATTATGAAGTGATAACATTTATATTTATTACTCTTTTTATTTGCTTCATTTTCTATTTTGTTCAGTGTAAGTTATCATATATATTTGTAATTTGTGGACCAAATCACCAAATAGATAGTTTTTTTTTTAATCTGACTTCATTTATCTTCATTGAAAATTTAGCTCAATCAAAATATAAATGATCCCTTCAGCATTCAAGATGTTAACTCAGTTTATAATCCAAAATCTTCTGAAGATTCAGACATGTGGATATTTATCAGTTTCCTTCCAACAGAAATTGTTTTCAATATGACTAAGTGTTTACATCCTGAGAGTTAGTTCGCTGTTCAGACTCATTTTTGTTTATTTTACATAAAATCATCCCTTTTCACTCCTCTATTATCACCTCATCAGATATTATCCTCAGAGATGCAGTAATAGAACTAAGTATCTTTTATCTTTACTTCTAGGAAGTTCCTCTAGGATCTAAGATATTTCTTCAGGCCAATTAAGAAAACAGCTTGTTTATATCCTACCTCTTCCGGAGCCATACTTTTTCCTGCATGATTCATTCTGAATCCCTTATGATATTGTCTTCCAAGTATCTCCACCCAACGTTTATTTTTTTCTGCTTCCTGGAATTTAATTAATAAAAATGAACTGTAAGAGGTGCAAAGGATGAGGAGAATATAGCTCAGTTCAGTCCAGTTGCTCAGTCGTGTCCGACTCTTTGCAACCCCATGAATCGCAGCACTCCAGGCCTCCCTGTTCATCACCAACTCCTGGCATTCACTCAAACTCACGTCCATCGAGTCGGTGATGCCATCCAGCCATCTCATCCTCTGTCGTCCCCTTCTCCTCCTGCCCTCAATCCCTCCCAGCATCAGAGTCTTTTCCAGTGAGTCAACTCTTCACATCAGGTGGCCAAAGTTTTGGAGTTTCAGCTTCAACATCAGTCCCTCCAATGAACACCCTGGACTGACTCCTTTAGGATGGACTGGATGGATCTCCGTGCAGTCCAAGGGACTCTCAAGAGTCTTCTCCAACACCACAGTTAAAAGCATCAATTCTTCAGTGCTCAGCTTTCTTCACACAGTCCAATTCTTACATCCATACATAAATAGAGTATAAAAGAAAATAGAGTATAAAAAGAGATCCTTTTATTTATAACAGCTTTATAACTAAAATAATTTTACAGAGCTATGAAAAATTAATAATTTCTATTTCAAGAAGTATCAGGTACTTAGAATAAAATAGAGAACTAGTTTATGTTCTTCTGCAGTTCTACAAATAATATGAGCTTATAGTTTAATTTGACAAACAATAACTCAATCTACATAGTTTCTAGCTACTAATTGGAGAAAGTGAAAAGTGAAGTGAAAGTGAAATTTGCTCAATTGTGTCTGACTCTTTGTGACTCCATGGACTATACAGTCCATGGAATTCTCCAGGCCAGAATACTGGAGTGGGTAGCCTTTCCCTTCTCCAGGGCATCTTCCCAACCCAGAAATTGAAACCAAGTCTCCCCATTGCAGGTGGATTCTTTACCAGCTCAGCCAAAAGGGAAGCCTAATTAGAGAATGACTATATTTCCTGATAGAATAAATTATTAAATTATACAATAGGATAAGCAAGATTTTTTCTTTCTTTCTTTTCATCTAATATTATGTTTAAAGATAATGATATGGTAAATGATTTATGTTTTCTTACTCAGCAATTAGTTGAGGCTAGTATCTATATAATGCGGTTATGACAAAATTTTCTGTGTACCTTTATTTTTAATAGACTATATTTTTTAGAGTACTTTTAGGTTCAGAGCAAAACTGAGTGGAAGAGTTTTCCATATACCACCTACCCCCATACAAGCATAGCCTCTCCCATTATTGACATCCCACTGGGCTGGCGGAAGCACAAGCTGGAATCAAGATTTCTGGGAGAAATATCAATAACCTCAGATATGCAGATGACACCACCCTTATAACAGAAAGTGAAGAGGAACTAAAAAGCCTCTTGATGAAAGTGAAAGAGGAAAGTAAAAAAGTTGGCTTAAAGCTCAACATTCAGAAAACTAAGATCATGGCATCTGGTCCCATCACTTTATGGGAAATAGATGAGGAAACAATGGGTAACTTTATTTTGGGGGGCTCCAAAATCACTACAGATGGTGATTGCAGCCATGAAATTAAAAGACACTTACTCCTTGGAAGGGAAGCTATGACCAACCTAGATAGCATATTCAAAAGCAGTGACATTACTTTGCCAACAAAGATCCATCTAGTCAAGGCTATGGTTTTTCCTGTGGTCATGTATGGATGTGAGAGTTGGACTGTGAAGAAGGCTGAGTGCCGAAGAATTGATGCTTTTGAACTGTGGTGTTGTAGAAGACTCTTGAGAGTCCCTTAGACTGCAAGGAGATCCAACCAGTCCATTCTAAGGGAGATCAGTCCTGGGTGTTCATTGGAAGGACTGATGCTGAAGCTGAAACTCCAATACTTTGGCCACATCATGTGAAGAGTTGACTCATTGGAAAAGGCTCTGATGCTGGGAGGGATTGGGGGCAGAAGGAGAAGGGGACGACAGAGGATGAGATGGCTGGATGGCATCACCGACTTGATGGACATGAGTTTGAGTTAACTCTGGGAGTTGGTGATGGACAGGGAGGCCTGGTGTGCTGTGATTCATGAGGTCACAAAGAGTCAGACATGCAAAGAGTACCACTATGAACTGACATAGTGATACTTTTTTTTTTATAATTGGTGAACATAGATTGACACATCATTATCACCCAAAGCCCACAGTTTACATTACATTTCACACTTCATGTTTTATATTCTATGGGTTTGGAGAAATGCAAAATGATGTGCACCCACCATTATAGTATCCTACAGAGTAGTTTTACTGCCTTAAAAATCCTCTGTGCTCACCTAACCTCTGTCAACTATGAAATTATTTACTGCCTCTGTGGTTTTACATTTTCCAGAGGCATATTTCATGTGGTTGGAATCATTTAGTATGAAGTCTTTTCAGATTGGCTTCTTTCACTCTGTAATATGCATTCAAGGTTCCTCCATGTCTTGTTATGACTGGATAACTCATTTCTTTGTAATGCTAAATAATATCCCATTATCTGGATGTACCAGTTTATTTATCCATTCATTTACTGAAGAACATCTTGACTGTTTCCAAGTTTTAGCAATTGTGAAATAAGCTTTTATAAACAGACTTTTGTGCAGACATCAGTTTTCACCTCCCTTGGGTAAATACCAGGGAGTTTGAGTGATGAGTCATATGGTAAGAGTATGCTTAGTTTTATAAGTTATAACGTTTTAAAAATAATAGAATTCTAAGATAAACACTAGGATAACATCTGTATAATCAGATTTTAAAAGTACAAAGAAAACAATACTGTCAAATTGTTTTCCTTGAGTGTAATTAAACAAGAAAATAAAAATTTAAAAACTAAAAATGTTTTTCTACCATTTGAAAAATTAGATGCACAAATACAGCCAACGAATATTCCAGAAATATGAAAAAAATCACCATTAAAACAAACATGTAGAAAGTTCCGTTTCCAATTATATGGTTACTTAGTTCATTAGGTAGACTCAATGAAAACAACTAGAGTACCAGATAAATTAAAATAAAACATTTTAAATACGGAGAAGTATTCACAGGAAAGAGAGAAATACTCAAGTCAAAGTCCATCTGAAGGCAGGAATCTCCAGGTGACTTTTGAAGAAGTGGAAGCACTGGATTTTGCTGTCCATAGCCTCTATGGCATCAGGGACTGGAAATGGGCCTCTGGGCTTCTTTATCAGGTAGAGGAGTCTAAAAGGAGACATATCCAACAAGCCTCCTTCCCTCAACTTCAAGACAAATGTATTATCTTGAATCTTAGCACTGAAAAAAGAAAACAGAAAAAACAAAAGAAAAAAACATATGTCTGCCTCTAAAATATAATCACAAGCCTACCTTATACCAGTTTGGAGTTAGAATTCATATTAGGATGATCTGAACAAACTCAGGTCAACATTTTAGCTTTCTATTACCTCAAATAGGTAATATACTCAACTTCTAAAAACTGAGAGAAATCTTCTGAGAGTCTACTTTTAACCTAGTTCTCAAAGAATTTCTAATAGGATTCCAGAGAACTGGAAATCTTGACAAGTCACAGTAGAGAGACAATAGCAACAATAATAGGAAAATACTTTATATATAGGAATTGTCAGACATAGCAAATGAAATAAAATATGTGATAATTATAAGATAATTGTGAAACAATTTTTTTCAAGGAATATGAAATTATAAAGAATAAGATGACATTCTGGATGAAATGGAATAAGCACATTTTATCTTTCCCACTGAGTGAATCTATGAAACCAGGACAGAATGCACGGATCAACTGTGGCAACTCTAAAATTTTTCTGCAGTAGGCCGGATGGAGACGAACACTACAATTTCAAAGTAACACTGAATTGACAGTGAGTTTACAATTTCTTTTCCTCCAGTACTCTTCGCTGAATGCAGTGCAGCTGTAAACTCATGAGTGTGACCTGTGGCAGAGAGTGAGAGCTTTTGGATAAGCTCTCTAGTTCTGTCTTGAAGACCAGAAACAGGAATTCCTAATGCTGAGAAGAAATACAGAAATTCATCATTATTTTTTTCCTCCCTGCTTGGTTCTATTTCCTTGCCCCAGTCTGCAGGGAACTCTTGCAGGAAAGACAGAGATCTACAGAAAGCTGAAAAGGCTAAAGCTCTGAGGGAAGGGTACCTTTTTCTCCTTTGGATGTAGCCGTAGCTTCAAAAGAATAGGACTGGCCCATCGCTTTATATGTCTCTCTGTCCTCATTCCAGTAAGGCCAGAGTGTGGGTCCCCTAATGGAAGTATATCACAGAGTGGTTTCACTAGGGATCCCCACCAAAAACTGAAGCTCCTGGAAATCAAAGTACAGGGGGAGATCATGGAGAGGGAGGAGCTTATAAAAGTGGTCCAAAAATATAATTTAGAAAAATCTGGGCTTCTCCTTAATCTGTATATGCATAGATCTCATCTCAATGGTAAAAACTAAACTAACAAACTAGAGTAGGTCTGGGACTGACCACTGTGGGGCACACATCCAAGAGAGAATTAGGAGTGTAACAAAGATTTTAAAAACTTAAGTAACACTAAAACCATAGCTCACAAGCTGCAGATTAGAACATGTGGCCTGAATTTACTAAAACAAAAATACCAATATTCTGCATAGAGTTCAAATAAGAATTAACGTCTCTTAAAGTAATTCACAATATGTCTAAAATGACTTGGCATAGAAAGAACCACAAATATTTCAATTCACCTGGGAAAAGACAATCAATAGACACTGATGTTATGAGGATACAAATGTTGGAAATATCTGACAGAGACTTCAATGTAGCTATTATACAAATGCTTCAAGAAGCAATCATGAACACTCTTGCAGTAAGTGTTAAACTAAATAGTTTCAACAAAGAAAATAAGAAGAATCAAATTGAAATTTTAGCATTGCAAAATATAACAGCGACCTCCCCCTTCCCCAATCTCATTGAAAGAGCTCAGTAGCTGAATGAACATGACAGAGGAAAGAGTCATTCAGTAAAGTTGAAGACTGACCAATATAAATAATTTAATTTAATAAATAATTTAATCTGAACAATAAAGAGAAAAACACGGAGAAAAATAGTCTCAGGAATCAGTGGGAAAATACCAGGAAGCCTAACAATACACCAATAGAGTTCCATAAAAATAGGATAGTGGTGAAATAAAGACTAAATAATGGCTGAAATCTTCCCATGTTTGGGGAAAAAAAAATCAAACAAAATGAAACAAACCAACAACCATAAATCTAGAGGTTCAAGAAGCTAAGGTGAAAAAAAAAGGTGAAAGTGTTAGTCGCTCAGTCATGTCTGACTCTTTGCGACCCCATGGACTGTAGCCCACTAGGCTCCTCTGTCCATGGAATTCTCCAGGCAAGAATAATGGAGTGGGTAGCCTTCTCCAAGGGATCTCCTCAACCCAGAGACCAAACCCAGGTCTCCTTTACTATCTGATCCAGGTAAACCCAAAGAAATCTATGCCCAGATACAGCATAATCAAACTGCTAAAATCCCAAGATAAAAAACATTGAAAGCATTCAAAGTAAAATGACACATCAGCTAAAGAGGGAATACACATTCGCACAACTGAGATTTCTTACCAGAAAACCATAAAAAGCAAAAAGGACTGGTATAAAATTCTTAATGTGATATGATTAAATCTTAGTGAAACAACTTAAAAGAGATCTAAATAAATATGTACTAGGATTAGAAGATACATATGGCAAAACTGTTAATGTTCCTCAAATTAATCAATAAATTCAAGCAATGCCAATCGTATTGCCAAATGTTTCTCTATTGTATTTGATTTGCAGGTTAGAAAAGATGTGTATAAGAGACAGGGTATAAAATTCTTAAAATGTTGAAAAAAAAAACCAAAAACTGTCAACCTAGAATTTTTATCTGAATAAAGTATTCTTCAGTAGTGAATGTAAATTAAAAATATTCTCAGATGAAAAAAACTGAGAGATTTGTATCTATCTCCTTTGAAAGAATTTTCTAAAAGGAAGCTTTTCAGAAAGAAGGTAAATGATTCTAGCAAAATACTCGTGACTTTAGGAATGAAGGAAGAACAACAGAAAGTAAATATATAGTCTTGAATTAGTCTTAATTTTTGTAACCCAAAGGAGACTGGAAATGGGAAGCAGAATAATGCAAAGTAAAGGGAACAAATAGAAAAAACAGAGAACAAACAAATAATGATAGTTTTAAATCTAAACATATCTATAATTATATATATATTATATATAAAATATATAAATATATAAAATATATATTAAATATATATTTATATTTATATTTATATATTATATTATATTATATATATATATTTATATTTATATATTAAATATATGCTGTCTCTTATACACATCTAAGATCCCATAGAGAAGGGAATGGCTACCCATTCCAGTATTCTTGCCTAGAGAACTCCATGGACAGAGAAGCTAGGTGGGCTATACAGTCCATAGTGTTGCAAAGAGTCAGACATGACTGAGCAGCTACCAATTATACTTTTCATGTTTCCTGTGTACTTATTTTGTGAAAAGTTTTTTTTATCATAAATGAATGCTTTTTTCAAAAGCTTTCCTGTATCTATTGAGATTCTAATGCAATTTCCACCTTCAATTTGTTAATATAATGTATTACATTGATTTGTAGATATTGAAATATCCTTGCAACTCTGGGATAAATCCCAATGGATCATGCTGTATGATCCTTTTACTGTATTGCCGAATTTGGTTTGCTGATATTTTGCAACTTTGTCCGTTAGTGATATTGGTGAGTGTATGTATGTGCTGTCTTTGTTGTTTTTGTCTGGTTTTGGTATCAAGATGATGCTGACTTTGTAGACCAAGTTTGGAAGCATTCCTTCCTATTCTTTTTTTT
>SJYT01063165.1:0-12691 GCA_006410635.1 Cephalophus harveyi | reverse complement strand
AATGATAGTTTTAAATCTAAACATATCTATAATTATATTAAATATATGTGATCTGAAGATACCTATTAAAAAGCAAAGATGGTCAGAACAAATTTAGAAAATTAAATTTAAAAAATTTCAAATTACTTTCTAAGAATAGTCACTTAAAATATAATGCTATAGGTAGGTTGAAATAATGATGAGAAATGATACTATGTAAGAACTAGTCAGAAGAAAACTGGACAGACTGTGCTAATATAACAAAGCAGACTTCAGAGCAAAAACCATTGCCAGAAATAAAGGACATTACATGCTGAAAAAAAAAAAAGTTTCGATTTACCAAAATGCCATAATAATTCCCAATGTATATGAACCTAACAACAGATATTCAAAGTATACAAAGCAAAAACCTACAGAGCCAAAAGCAAAGATAGACACATTCAAAATTACAGGTGGAGACTTGAACAGTCCTTTCTCAACAATAAATAAAAGTACTTAAAAGAAAGTCAGCAAGGATAATACTACCAAAATAATACTACCAGCTAACTTGATTTACTTCATATTTATAGAACTCCATTGAAGAACAACAAAATACACTTTCTGGGAGCACAGGGAATATTCACCAAGATGGATGAGATTCTGGATTATAATACACACATTGACCAATATATAATAATGGAAATCATACAAAGTGTGTTCTTTGACCATTTTGGAATTATACTAAAAACAAATAACAAGAAGAAAACAAGAAAATCCCTGAACACTTGAAAGTTTAAGTTCATGATTCAAAATAATCTATGCTTCAAATAGTCTATCCCAAAGGAAATTAGAAAATATTTTAACTGAATGAAAATGAAAATATAACATAGTAAACTTTATGGAATTCAGTTAAAGCAGTCTTCAAGGGGAATTTATAAATGTTTATAACATAAAAAAAAAAAAATTTAAACTTCTGCTCTGTGGAAAATAATGGCAACGGAATGAAAAGATAAGCCATAGGCTTGAATAAAATATTTGTAAAAGATGTTTGATAAAGGATTGTATAAAAATATACAAAAAACTCTTAAAACTGAACAATAAGAAATTAACTGGATTTAAAAAAATGGGCAAAAGACCTTACACTATCTCACCAAAGGAAGTATACAGATGCAAATAAGCATATGAAAAGATGTTTCACATCATAAAACATCAGAAAAATGCAAATTAAAACAAGATACCCCCACATACCTAATACAATGGCCATTATCTGGAATATCTACAGCACATGCTGTTGAGGAGGTGAAAAGTAGGACTTCTTATAGATTGCTGGTGGGAATGTGAAATGGTGCAGCCATTTTGGAAGACAGTTTGACAGTTTCTTAGAAAACTAAATATACTCTTACCATATGAATCAGCAAATACATTCTTTGGTATTTACCTGAAGAAGTAGAAAACTTACAACCACACAAAAACCTGCACACAGATGTCTATAGAAGCTCTACTCATAATTGCTAAAACTTGGAAACAACCAAGATGTCCTTTCATAGGTGAATGACTAAATAACCTGAAGTACATCCAGACAATGGAACATTATTCACCACTAAAGAGAGATGCGCTATCAAAACATAAAAAGGTACAGAGGAACCTTAAATGCATATTACAAAGTGAAAGAAATCAATCTGAAAAGATCATACTCTGTATAATTCCAACTACATGACATCCTGGAAAAGGTAAAGCTATAGAGACAATAAAAAGATTAGTGTTTAGCAGGGTTTAAGTGCAGAGAGATATGAATAGAGTGCAGAAAATTTTTAGGGCAGTGAAACTACTCTGTAATGACACTATAATGATGGATACATGTCGTTATACATTTGTTCTAACTCACAGAATTACAGTACTAACAGTAAACCATAATAGGCTTTGAGTAATTATGATGTGTCAATGTAGATTCATCGACTGTAACAAACGTACCATTCTAGTGAGTATTATTGATAACAGAGATCACAGATGTGTGGGGATAAGGAGGGATATGTGAAATCTCTGTACTTCCACTCAGTTTTGTTGTGAAATTCAAACTGTTCTTAAGTTCTTAGTAAAAACAAAACAAAAAACAACAACAAAAAAATTTATGATGACATCACAACAGGAAGTAACTAAGAATGACTTTAACAAAAGATGGATTTATATATGTATTTATTAATTTGAATAATGAATAATGAAAATTATATTTCCCTTTTCCTATTCTTATGCCTTTTTTTGTTTGTTTTGTCTTATTGCATTGACTGGGACCTTAAGTATAATTCAAACAAAAATGATCATAGTGGGCATCCTTGCCTTGTTCCAAAATTCACAAGTAAGATAATGTTTATTGTAAGATTTTTGTAAATACACTATCAGATTTAAAAAGTCCCTTTGGTTTGCTAGATACTTTTATTATCAATGGGTGTTGAATTTTATCAAAAATTTTTTGAAACTATTACATGTTACCTCTTTTTTTTTTCTGTAAATGTGTTGAATTACATTGATTAATTTTTGAATCATAAACCATCCTTGCATTCCTGAAAAGAGCCCATTTGGTCATGCTACTGTTGTTTATGATTTTTGCATCTATATGTCTACTATTTTGTTTCTTGTAATAATAAAAATAATAATAATAGAAATAATTGAAAATTATTGTAAATAATAGAAAAGTGTCTCATCCCTTTTTCCTATTCTCTGGAAGTATTGCTGCTAGTGTTATTTATTCTTTCTGAAATCATTCACTGGTGAAACTATTTGGTAAGTAGAGTTTTCTTTGTGGGAAGGCTTATAAAAATAGGTTTAATTTCTTTCATAATATCAGACAATTCAGGTTTTCTATTGTTTTTGGTATCAGTCTGGTAATAATTTCACATAAATAGCCATATTTACCAGAGAAGGCAATGGCACCCCACTCCAGTACTCTTGCCTGGAAAATCCCATGGACGGAGGAGCCTGATAGGCTGGAGTCTTGGATGTGAGTCTGAGTGAACTCCGAGAGATGGTGATGAACAGGGAGGCCTGGCGTGCTGCGATTCATGGGGTCGCAAAGAGTCGGACACGACTGAGCGACTGAACTGAACTGAACTGATAGAACAATAGGAACTTTGATAGAATGGTGGTGTGGTGTGCAAACTGACTCAAACGCTTTCAAAAACAGATTGGCATTCCACAGGAAAGGTGAATATACACTTAATGTATGTTCTGCAGATTTCATTCGTGGAGTAAATATGTAAGAATATTAACAACAAATTACATGAAAGCCAAAATGTCCATCAAAAACAGAATGGAAAATAATCTTAAAATGTAATACTATTTAGTGGGGAAACTGAATGAAGGAAAGCTACACACACAAATGAATCTCCCCCAAATCCCACACTAATTGAATGAAATAAATTTGACAAAGACACTACAGAGTAGTTTATATTTATTAAGCTCATAGATGGAAGAGATATATTGATAAGCAGTAAAATTATTTATAATGAAAAGAAAATTCAGTTCCATTCAATTCAGTCACTCAGTCATGTAAGACTTTTTGTGACCCTATTGACTGCAGCATGTCAGGCCTCCTTATCCATCACCAACTTCTGGAGTTTACTCAAACACATGTCCATTGAATCAGTGATGCCATCCAATCATCTCATCCTCTGTCATCCCTTTCTCCTCCTGTCTTCAATCTGTCCCAGCATCAGGGTCTTTTCCAATGAGTCAGTTCTTCACATCAAGTGGCCAAGTATTGGAGTTTCAGCTTCAGCATCAGTTCTTCCAATGAACATTCAGGACTGATTTCCTTTAGGATGGACTGGTTGGATCCTTGCAGTCCAAGGAACTCTCAAGAGTCTTTTCCAACACCTCAGTTCCAAAGCATCAATTCTTCGGCCCTCAGCTTTCTTCATATTTCAACTCTCACATGCATACATGACTACTGGAAAAAAATTTAGCTTTGACTAGATGAAACTTTGTTGGCAAAGTAATCTCTGTGCATTTTAATATGCTGTCTAGGTTGGTCATAACTTTTCTTCCAAGGAGCAAGCGTCTTTTAATTTCATGGTTGCAGTCACCATCTGCAGTGATTTTATTTTGGAGCCCCCAAAATAAAGTCTGTCACTGTTTCTATTGTTTCCCCATCTATTTGCCATGAAGTGATGGGACCAGATGCCATGATCTTCATTTTCTGAATGTTGAGCTTTAAGCCAACTTTTCCACTCTCCTCTTTCACCATCATCAAGAGGCTCTTTAGTTGTTCTCTGCTTTCTGTCATTAGGGTGATGTCATCTGCATATTTGAGGTTATTGATATTTCTCCCAGCAATCTTGATTCCAGCTTATGCTTCATCCAGTCCAGCGTTTCTCATGATGCACTCTGCATACAAGTTAAATAAGCATGATGACAATATACAGCCTTGACATACTCCTTTCCCGATTTGGAACCAGTGCATTGTTCCATGTCCAGTTCTAACTGTTACTGCTTGATCTGCATACAGATTGCTCAGGAGGCAGGTCAGGTGATCTGGTATTCCTACCTCTAAGAATTTTCCAGTTTGTTGTGATCACACAGTCAAAGGCTTTGGCATAGTCAATAAAACAGAAGTAGGTGCTTTTCTGTAACTCTCTTGCTTTTTCAATGATCCAACAGATGTTGGCAATTAGATCTCTGGTTCCTCTGCCTTTTCGAAATCCAACTTGAACATCTGGAAGTTCACAGTTCACGTACTGTTGAAACTTGGCTTGGAGAATTTTGAGCATTACTTTGCTAGTGTTATGAGATTAGTGCAGTTATGTGATAGTTTGAGCATTTTGTTTTTGCATTACCTTTCTTTGGGATTGGAATGAAAACTGACATTTTCCAGTCCTGTGGCCACTACTGCATTTCCCAAAATCTCTGGCATATTCAGTGCAGCACTTTCACAGCATCATCTTTTAGGTTTTGAAATAGCTCAACTGGAATTCCATCACTTCCACTAGCTTTGTTCATAGAGATGCTTCCTAAGGCCCGCCTGACTTCACATTCCAGGATGTCTGGCTCTAGGTGAATGGTCACACCAGTGCGATTATCTGGGTCGTGAAGATCGTTTTTGTATAGTTTTTCTGTGTAGTCTTGCAACCTCTTCTTAATATCTTCTGCTTCTGTTAGGTCCCTACCATTTCTGTCCTTTATTGAGCCCATTTCTGCATGAAATGTTTCCTTGGTTTCTCTAATTTCCTTGAAGAGATCTCTAGTCTTTCTCATTCTATTTTCTTCTGTTTCTTTGCATTGATCACTGAGGAAGGCTTTCTTATCTCTCCTTGCTATTCTTTGGAACTCTGCATTCAAATGGGTATATCTTTCCTTTTCTCCTTTGCTTTTCACTTCTCTTCCCTTCTCAGCTATTTGTAATGCCTTGTCAGACAACCATTTTGCCTTTTTGCATTTCTTTTTCTTGGGGATGGTTTGATCTCTGCCTCATGTACAACATCACGAACTGCCATCCATAGTTCTTCAGGCACTCTGTCTATCAGGTCTAATCCCTTGAATCTATTTGTCACTTCCACTGTAATGGATTTTATTTAGGTCATACCTGAATGGTCTAGTGATTTTCTCTACTTTCTTCGATTTAAGTCTGAATTTGGCAGTAAGGACTTCATGATTTGAGCCGCAGTCAGCTCCCAGTCTTGTTTATGCTGACTATATAGAGAGTCTCAATCTTTGGCTGCAAAGAGTATAATCAATCTGATTTCAGTAATGACCAACTGGTGATGTTCATGTATAGTGTCTTCTCTTGTGTTGTTGGAAGAGCATGTTTGCTGTGACCAATTGGTCCCCTCAGAGAAGGCAATGGCACCCCACTCCAGTACTCTTGCCTGGAGAATCCCATGGATGGAGAAGCCTGGAAGGCTGCAGTCCATGGGGTCGCTGAGGGTCAGACATGACTGAGCGACTTCACTTTCACTTTTCACTTTCATGCATTGGAGAAGGACATGGCAACCTACTCCACTGTTCTTGCCTGGAGAATCCCAGGGATGGGGGAGCCTGGTGGGCTTCCGTCTATGGGGTCACACAGAGTCGGACACGACTGAAGTGACTTAGCAGCAGCAGCAGCAGCAATGGGTTCCCTTGGCAAATTTCTATTAACTTTTGTCTTGCTTCATTCTGTACTCCAAGGCCAAGTTTGCTTGTTACTCCAGATATTTCTTGACTTCCTACTTTTGCATTCCAGTCCCCTACAATGAAAAGGACATCTTTTTTGGGTGTTAGTTTTAGAAGGTCTTGTAGGTCTTCATAGAACCATTCAACTTTAGCCTCTTCAGCCTTACTGGTCAGGGCATAAACTTGGATTACTGTGATATTGACTGATTTGCCTTGGAAACAAACAGAGATCATTCTGTCATTTTGGAGATTGAATCCGGGTACTGCATTTCAGACTGTTTTGTTGACTATGATAGCTACTCCATTTCTTCTAAGGGATTCTTTTCCACAGTAGTAGATATAATGGTCATCTGAGTTAAATTCATCCATTGCAGTCCACTTCAGTTTGCTGATTCCCAAAATGGGGATGCTCACTCTTGTCATCTTCTGTTTGACCACTTCTAATTCACTTTGATTTATGGACCTAACATTCTAGGTTTCTATGCAATATTGTTCTTTACAGTATCGGACTTTACTTCCATCACCAGTCACATCCACAATAGGTGTTGCTTTTGCTTTGGCTCCATCTCTTCATTCTTTCTGGAGTTATTTCTCCACGGATCTCCTGTAGCGTATCAGATAGCATAGTGTCCAGGAGTCTCTAGCAGAGGCATGGATCAGCAGTGGCCTGCTGCAGGTTTGGGGGCACTGAGTGTAGCAGTGTGTGCCTGAGACCTTTTGAAGGAGGTCCCATTATCTTCATTACTTCTACCATAGTTTGGTCTCAGGTCAAATAACAGGGAGGGAACATAACCCCATCCATCAACAGAAAATTGGATTAAAGATTTACTGAGCATGGCCTTACCCATCAGAATAAGACTCAGTTTCCCTCAGTCAGTCTCAGCCAGAATTGCCATTATTGCTGTTTTTCTGAAGTTTGGCATAGTGAAATTTGCTTGGCCATGTCTGATTCTTTGTGACCCCATGGACTATAGTCCAGGGAATTCTCCAGGTCAGAATACTGGAGTTAGTAACCTTTCCCTTTTCCAGGGGATCTTCCCAACCCAGGGATGGAATCCAGGTTTCCCACACTGCAGGCGGATTCTTTACCAGCTGAGCCACAAGTCTAGCCCAAGAACACTGGAATGGGTAGCTTATCCCTTCTCCAGCAGATCTTCCCGACCTAGGAATAGAACCAGGGTCTCCTGCATTGCAGGTGGATTCTTTACCAACTGAGCTGAGGGAAGCCCAGTTTGGCATAAGTCAAGGACATAATTGAGGCTATGCTGAGAAGAAAGCAAACCTTGCCCAGCGGATTAGAATTGGAGCTTAAGTGAGCAAGGGAAGAAAGTTCATAGGAACCAATTATAATTCGACTTATTTATTTTCTACCACAATGTCTTTTATAGAAGACTCTTCCACCCTCTGTTTCACATCTCAGTATTTCCGTCTTTCTCATGATCCTTAAGATTATTCTATCTTTTAAAATGTAATATTATTCTATGTTTTAAAGCTAGAAAGTTTTCCTTTTTAAAATAAATATATAAAATTCATATAAGTTTCTGCAGATTACAGATCAGTCTTTAGAAGATCTGCTTCTCTTGCTACATCCTGTAAAATATTTTTTCTTGCTAATTTATATCTACCTATAAATAGACACACTTTATCTTAAGATCTAAATTAATCATTATTTTGCATAACAGGTAGAGAATGGAGTTTTACTTCAACACCAGTAGGGCTATTGAGTTCTAGCCCCTTTCTGTGTAAGTCATGAATATATTTTAAGACTGTTTTGCAGTGAGAATATAAGTAACAGTATTCTCACCAAGTAATACAATAGATACAGTGTTCTGAAAAATCATGCTCTGTACATTTAACTCAACTTGACAGAAATCCCCATTCCTTCTATGGAGGATACTAATACTATGTATAGAAATTTACATAGAAAATATGCTTACAGACTTCTTGGAGCTAGAGTTTAAAATATGCAACCTAAATTGGATCAGTTTTATGTAAATATTCTGTGGGAATTAAAATAAATTAGAATGGAACTTTGACACACTCTTACACATGCACTCATATGCATATGAGTATATGAATGTGTGTGTTTGTTTACTTGTTTATTTTTCTTCTAAATGATTCACCCTGAACAACTACTTGAGATGAAATCAGCCTGATTCCAAAAGAAATGCAGCTTTCAGAGGTACTACATGAAGGTAGGTCCCTAAATAACCTAAGTATTAAAAATCTCCAGAAATTATTGGCAAATTCTAAGCTATAATTCAAATTAAATGACTTTATTACAATTTTGTTTGTTTTGAACAAACTGTACTGAACTAATTGAAGATACATGCACACATACACACACAGATCACTGGTGTATACCTAAATAAATTTTCCAAAACAAATACATCTTTCCAACCAGGACTTATATACACAGACAAAATATTATCATACCCCAGAAATTCCCCACATATTCCTTTTTAGTCACTACTCTGTCCCCAAAGGAAGTCACTATTGAACTTTTAACAAACACCATGAACGTGAAAGTGTTAATCACTCAGTCGTGTCTGACTCTTTGTGACCTCATGGACTGTAGCCCACAGGCTCCTCTGTCTATGGGATTTTCCAGGCAAGAATACTGGAGTGGGTTGCCATTTCCTTCTCCAGAGGATCTTCCCACCCCATGGATCGAACCTGTAATACCATGGATAAAATTTATTCATCTTTGAACTTTATGTAAGTGGAATCATATGGCATGTACAAATTTGTGTCTTTCTTCCTTGACTCAAAACTCTGTTTGTAAAAGCTATCCATGTTGATTTATGTATTTATATTTTAGTCATTCACATTGCCGTTCAGTATAAAATAATGATTTTAAGGCATCAACTCTCCTTGCCTATATACACTGTGTTAATGATATCACATTTAGTAAAATACTACTTTGAGTGTCAGTAGTTTAAGCTGGCTGTATAACAGGGCGTAAAATTTGGGATCAAAGGAGCTGGAGGAAAGTTAGTAGCAGAAGCTCTTATTAACTCTTCCACTCTATAAAAATAAGACTGACTTTACTCCTCAGTTCATACAGCAAACCCCTGTCATCAGGCTATTGTAATTTACCTTATTCCTAATTTAGCAGACCCTGATGGTTGGCTTATCCAAGAGCCATTAAGTAAGGGCTGAAACAGCCTGATATATATTTTTCCCCAATCTCTCATACTACTAAGGAATGACCATGTGATACAGTCCTGCCAAAGAAGTAAATTTAAGAGGGAGTTTGGGGGGATGATTTCTAGGAAAACTTTAATTTTTTTTGTTAAAGAGCTAAATGTGGAGAGGTAACAACCCAAAATAGCCAATACCCAAGCCAATATTGAAAGAGAAGAACAAAGTTGGAAGACTGACAGTATCCAATTTTAAGATTTACTAAAAAACTATGGTTGGTGAACAAAATAGACAATATAACAAAATACAGAATACAGAAATAGATCCCTATAGTCAACTGATCTTTGACAAAGGAGGAAGGGGAATACAATGGGGCAAATATAGTCTGTTCAACGAATGGCACTGGATTTCTACATGCAAAGAAATAAACCCAGACACAGACCTTATATATGTTATGCGTTAACTCAAAATGGATCACAGATCTAAATGTGAGACACAAAACCATAAAAATCCTAGAAGATAACATAGGGGAAAACCTAAGTGACCTTGGGTATGGTGATGCCTGTTTACAACACCAAATTCTATCAAAAGAACTAATTCACAATCTGGACTTCATAAAATTAAAAACTTCTTCTCTGCATAAAATGGTGGCATGAGGATGAGAAGACAAGTTATAAACTAAAAGAAAACATTTGTAAAAGACACTTCTAATAAAAAACTGAACTTATATTTTAAAAACGACAATAAAGAAACAAATGATCTGATTAAAAAGTGGGACAAAGACCTTAAGAGACCTTATCACAGAAGATAAACGCATATGTCATATTATTGTGCTTCACTTTCTTGAAGTTTGCAGATGCTGTTTTTTTACAAACCTATGTCAAGCAAGTCTATTGATGCTATTTTTCCAAGAGCATTTCCTCATTTCATGTCTCTAGGTCACATTTTGATAATTCTCAGAATATTTCAAACTTTATTATTATTATTATATTTGTTATGGTGATCTGTGGTCAGTAATCTTTGATGTCACTACTATGACTTGCTAAAGACTCAGATAGTGGTTAGCACTTTTAGAAATAAAAAAAAAAAGAAAATCAAGTTACTCAATCATGTCCGACTCTTTGCACCCTGTGAACTGTAGCCTGCCAGGTTCCTCTGTCCATGGGATTTTCCAGGTAAGAATACCGGTTTGGGTTGCCATTCCCTTCTCAGGGGATTTTCCTGACCTAGAGATTAAACCCAGGTTTAATAAAGAATCTGCAAGCAGATTCTTTACCATCTGAGCCACCAGGGAAGACCTTTTAAGAAATAAAGCATTTTTTAATTAAAATATATGCTTTTTAAAGACATAATGTTATTGAGCACAATAGACTGCATTATAGTGTAAACATAACTTTTCTATGCACTAGAAAACCAAAAATTCGTGTGACTTGCTTTGTTTCAATATTCACTTTACTGTGGTGGTCTGGTGTTCTGAACCTGCAATATCTCTGAGGTATGCCTTATACAGTGGCAAATAAGCAAATTAAAACTTCAATATTACTACACACCTATCAGAATAACCAAAATCTTGAACACTAACAACCAATGCTGACAAGGATGTGAAGCAACAGGAACTCTTATCCATTGCTGGTGCGAATGCAAAGTGATATAGCCGCTTTGGAAGATAGTTTGGTAGTTTCTTAGGAAAGTAAACGTAGAGCCACTTTTTGCTATCTGACTGAGGATTGTCTCCGGGACTCCCCTCACCCAAATATACCAAAATCCATGGATGTTTATGTCCCTCATATAAAATGCATAGTATTTATATATAACCTACGAGCATCCTCCCATATACCTTCAATCATATATAGACTATTTATAATATTCAATACAATGTAAATCCTATATAAATAGTTGTGAATACAATGTGCATTCTATATGAATACTTGCCAGTGTAGGGCAAAGTCAAATTTTGCTTTCTGGAGCTTTTCTGAAATTTCTTTTTCCAAATATTTTTGATCCACAGTTGGTTGAATCCACAGATGTGGAATCTGTGAATATAGAGAATTGACTGTATTCACAGGTTTTACCTGTGTTTTGCAGATCATATTACCATATGACACAACAAACTCAGCCCTTGTATTTATCCAAAGGAGCTGAAAATGTACATCCACACTAACACCTGCACACAGATGTCTATAACAGCTTTTTGCATAACTGCCAAAATTTAGAAGCAACCAAGATGTCTTTCAGAAAGTGAATGGCTAAATAAATTGCAGTCCATCCAGACAATGAAATACAGGCATACTTCAGATATGACGGGCTTGATCTCAGACTATCACAATAATAAAGTAAGTACAGCAGTAGAGCCACAAGCCATAACACACAAGAGTTATATTTATGCTATTCTGTAGTCTATTAAGTGTGCAATAACATTATATGAAAAGGCTACACACTGTGATTCCAACTATTCTGGAAAAAGCAATGTATTTTGTACTATGTACTATAGTATGTATGGTTTCAGTATGTCTGCCCTCTGATGCCCTCTTGCAACACCTACCATCTTACTTGGGTTTCTCTTACCTTGGGTGTGGGGTATCTCTTCACGGCTGCTTCAGCAAAGCACAGCCGCTGCTCCTTACCTTGGACGAGGGGTATCTCCTTACTGCCGCTGTTCCTGACCTTCAACAGGCCCTCCTGCACCTGCACAGCCACCGATCCTTGGGTTGCTTCTCCCGGCTGCCAGTCCTGGCCTCAGGTGTGGGTGGCTCCTCCCAGCTGCCGCCTCAGGCTCGGGGTGGCTCCTCAGGGTCACCGCCCCTGGCCTCGGGCGTGAGGTGGCTCCTCCCAGCTGCTGCCCCTGGCCTCGGGCTCGCGGTGGCTCCACAGGGTCACCGCCCCTGGCCTCAAGCTCGAGGGGGCTTCTGCCGACTGCCCCTGACCTCAGACGCGGGGTGTTGTCTCCTCCTGGCCGCCCCTGACCTCGGATGCGGGGCAGCTCCTCCTGGCCGCGGCGGACTGCACTTAGTGCGCCTGCCCGGCTCTCATTGTCTAACTCAATGAAACCAAGCCATGCCTGCAGGGCAACCCAAGACGGGTGGGTCATGGTGGAGCGGGCTGACAGAACGTGATCCACTGGAGAAGGGAATGGCAAGCCAGTTCAGTATTCCTGCCTTGAGAACCCCATGAACAGTATGAACAGGCAAAATGATAGGATACCAAAAGAGGAACTCCCCAGGTCATTAGGTGCCCAATATGCTACTGGAGATCAGTGGAGAAATAAGTCCAGAGAGAATGAAGGGATGGAGCCAAAGCAAAAATAATACCCAGTTGTGCATGTGACTGGTGATAGAAGCAAGATCCAATGCTGTAAAGAGCAATACTGCATAGGAACCTGGAATGTCAGGTCCATGAATCAAGGCAAATTGGAAGTGGTCAAACAAGAGATGACAAGGGTGAACGT
>SJYT01063158.1:249714-296661 GCA_006410635.1 Cephalophus harveyi | reverse complement strand
TCTCTGGGGTCACACAGAGTTGGACACGAGTGAAGTGATTTAGCAGCAGCAGCAGCAGCAGCAGGGGAGGGAGGGGCATCTGTCTGTGGCCCTGATGCTCACCAGACACTCCATCACTCCCCATATATCCCAGCCACCCTGCAGTTAGTCCTATCCTGGGCTTCCCAGGTGGCTCAGTGGTAAAGAATCTGTCTGCCAGCGCAGGAGAGGCAAGAAACTCAGGTTCGATCCTTGGGTCAGGAAGATCCCCTGGAGAAGGGAATGGCAACCCACTACAGTATTCTTGCCTGGGAAATTCCGTGGCCAGAGGAGCCTGGTGGGCTATAGTCCTTGGGGTGGCAAAGAGTCGGATGTGACTGAACACATGGATTGTGGGTGGATGTGGTATGTCACCTGTCTGTGACCCTCCAGAACTCTCGTCTTCGGCTGGAGGGATGAGCAGTTCACAGGTTCCAGATGGTGCAGATTCCCTCATCCTGAGTCCCCCAGGCACTCTGTGAACACGGTACCTCTTGCCAACTGACTCATGTTGGACACACAGCATGAGAGAGAATTAAATTTGTAGAGTGAACCACTGAGAAACAGCAGATGGGGGATTATTCATCACCGAGCATAGCCTACCCTTGGTGTTCATCCTGAGTCCCCCAGGCACTCTGTGAACACGGTACCTCTTGCCAACTGACTCATGTTGGACACACAGCATGAGAGAGAATTAAATTTGTAGAGTGAACCACTGAGAAACAGCAGATGGGGGATTATTCATCACCGAGCATAGCCTACCCTTGGTGGCTATCGGGCTTCCCCGGTGGCTCAGCTGGGAAAAAATCCGCCTGCAATGCAGGAGACCTGGGTTCAATCCCTGGGTTGGGAAGATCCCCTGGAGAAGGGAAAGGCTACCCACTCCAGTATTCTGGCCTGGAGAATTCCATAGACTGTATAGTCCATGGGGTCAAAAAGAGTTGGACACAACTGAGTGACTTTCACTTTCACTATAGCTTACCACTCCTGACTAACACAAAGAGTTGGATATGACTTAGTGACTGAACAACATGCACTGCTCCTGCGTGCCTGTATTTATCAGTTCACGAGTGAGTTTCAGGACTCAGCAATTCAGAAAGCAGGAGTTTTACTTTCCCCACGAGCAGGTACTTGCCTGGAAATGAGTACTATAGTGGGTCCTTAGCACTGTGAGGCCCTTGCCCACAGGCTGGGCCAGAGCACAGATCTGGGCCAAGTCTACCCAATGTCACTTGTCCTGTCCTGCCTGGTCCCAACCAGCTGGGCCCATATCAAAGCCATGGCATGCCTTCTCAGGTGAAGCAGGCCAGCCCCCTGCGGCACAAAGCAGAGGGTGGCTTCTTCTGCTGCTGCTATCCCAAGGGTGCTTAGCGGGCCAGATGCCACAGGATTAGGCTCTTTGGGCTGAGAATTCCCTGCCCTGCAAAAAGATTAGTCATCACCGGGTTTAACATCCCACTGTTTTTTTTTTTTAAAAAAAAAAAAACAAAACAAGCATTTTTATTTTTTGGCTGGCCACGCAGCATGCAGGATCTTAGTTCCCCGGCCAGGGATTGAACCCACACCCCCCTCATTGGGAGCACGGAGTCCTAACCATTGGACCACCAGGAGTCTCCATTGAGTTTCTTTCTTAATGCCTGACAGTGGACTAGCTCGATGCCCCTACAACCCTCCTGAGGCCTGTTGTCTTCATTCGGTGCCGAGGAGCGCCTTGAGCAAGACCACAGGAGTAGGAGCAGCGGAGCGGGTAAGCAGAAGACAGTACCTGGTCTAGGTGCCACTCTTCCCAACTTCTGCTCCCCTGGGACTTTTGAGAGAGATGGAGGCATAGATAGGGCACAGAGACCCAGAGACTGTCCTGCCTGGCCCCAAGGGCCTGTCCTCCCAGCCCAGCCCTGCATCATTGCAGGACAAGGGTTAGCTGCAGGGTGGCTGGGTGTGGTACAAAGAAGCATAGCAGATTATTCATTAATGGTGCTGATCCTGGCTTCAGGGAGAGAATGAAATTACCTGATTTGGTCTTTGAATGTCAGGGGTGGGGAGGGTTATCCAGGCTACTATTGTCCTCTTAGTAAGCTTGTGTTCCACATCTAATATTCGGAATTACATTTTATTCTTTCCCTTAAAACCCAACCTTGTGGTTGGTCATCAAGCTGCTTCCAGACACACCTCCCGGGAGGGTATGAATCACCACACTTAACTTCAGTCACAGTTAATAGAAGGAGATTAGAATAAAAAGTTTCTTAGCTTCACAAAGTGAAAAAAGATGATCATAACTGTATTTGAAGGTGATTTACAAAGACCAAGAATTAACACAATATCAAGAATTAACACTAATTATGGATAGGTCCCATATCTTGACTTCAATCCTGGTTGACAGTTATGGAACAGGAAGGAAGAGGGGAGGATACAACCTTTGAAATTATGTCATATCCCAAGGGCACAACATAAACGGATTAGAAGCAAATGGGTCCAAGGCAGACAAGTCAACCTGACTAGACCTTGATCCTCAGGATACTCTCACTAACACATCAGCAAGCTAGCTGACACACCCAGAGGTGCCAGGACAGTTCCAAGGTCAATCATCAAAGACCAAAAAGTGGGCAGTGGCCCAACCCCAGAAATCCACACCCTTTCCCCAAAATAGTTGGAATAATCCTCCCACTCATCAACCTATGAAATTACTCAGCCCCTCCCACTCATCAACCTATGAAATTACTCAGCCCATAAAAGCCAACCACACCGTATGTTGAGGCTGCACTCACTCTCTGCAATGGCCCACACCCTGTGGAGTGTGTTTCTCTCTGAATAAAAGCCATTTCTCACCTATCAGTTTGTCTCTCACTGAATTCTTTCTGAGATGAGACATCAAGAACCTGAGCTTCATTTGGCTCTGAAACCAGGCCTGTGATCGCAGTTGGAAGATCATGGGTTTTGACTGGGTTCAAGTTCAAGTTGGAATCCCAGCACATGGGCAAGTCCCAGTCTGAGGTAAACGGTTTCAGCTTTCCGTCACAGAGTTTATTTTGATCTGGGCTTTGACCCTAAACTTGACAGGCAGTTTCTAGTTCACTCTCTAATTCCTTTCTAATTCACCCTCTCAGATCCCCCACCCTCATCCCCAGGACTGGGTAAGAAATCTGGTTCAGGAAGCCAAGGCCCAGTTGAGGTCGAGGCCCCCCCTTGCTGTCAAGACAGGTCTCTGCCTAACCATGGAGCCCTCCCTTGTTACCAGGCAGAAAGAAGAAACCACAGGTCTCAGCTACTTCTGAAGTCAGGCCCTGGTTTAGCTGTCACTTCTTGGCACTAGGTGTCTTTAATTTTGCCTACAACAGGCCAGTGACAGGGTCTGAAGTGATGGGGGAGGGGGGTGGGGTGGGGGTGGGGCAGAATCCAGGGAACTGGGACCTCAGGGTCTCACCCCACAGGCTTAGCTATCTTCCCTCTTTCGAAGTGAGGAGAGTCCTTGTTGCTCCCCACAGAAGCAGGGACACCAATTGTTCTGGTTTGTCCAGGTTGGGGTGTGGGGTGGGTATTCCTGGGATGCAGGACTCTCGGTGCTAAAATCAGGAAACTTTTGGACAAACAGGGAAGTTGGTCACCTTGTCACCTATCGTAGAGGCCTCCAGAAAACTTTTATCCTATTCACATGCAACAATTCTACCATAAATCATGAGAAGCCTTGACTCTGACAACTTGCCTATGAGACAGAAGGCTCCAGAACAACTTCTTAAAGAGCCCATCATACTGAATCAAAGAACAGAACATCTCAAAGCAAAAAAAGCCAAGGTCTGTAAAGTGAAAGTGAAGTCGCTCAGTCGTGTCCGACTCTTTGCAACCCTATAGACTGTAGTCTACCAGGCTCCTCTGTCCATGGGATTTTCCAGGCAAGAATACTGGAGTGGGTTGCCATTTCCTTCTCCAGGAGATCTTCCCAACCCAGGGATCGAACCCTGGTCTCCCGCATTGTAGGCAGATGCTTTACTGTCTGAGCCACCAGGAAAGTCCCGAGGTCTGTAAAGAGAGGTGAATATGCGTACATGCTGTATACTCAGTTGCGTTCTCACTCTGGCATCCCATGGACTGTAGCTCCTCTGTCCATGGGATTTCCCAGGGAAGAATACTGGAATGGGTTGCCATTTTCTTCTCCAGGGGATCTTTCTGACCCAGGGATGGAACCTGAGTCACCTGCATCGGCAGGCAGGTTCTTTACCACTGAGCATCAGGGACTAATTTAATTCAATCAGCAGATTTATCCACTACTGACTTAGTGCGTATTCTGTGCCAGTCCAAGGGTTGAGGGCTGGGGTAAGGGGGCAGTTCAGTCACTGTTCTCCACCTGTGTGTACTTCTCAGGGACGTGGCTGAGAGCAGGAAAGGATGAAATGCCACAATCTTAACAGGATGCGAAAGCACAGGGCAGTGGTTTACAATTTTGAATGCACATCAGACTCATTTAAATCATCCATTAAGGGACCCAGCCACCAGCTCTGTCCAACATGGGAGTCCTAATCACACATGGCTTCTAAATTAAAGTTAAAATCAATTAAAATAAAAATTGGCTCCTCAGTTGCACCAGCAACATTTCAATTGCTCAGCAGTCACACATGGCTACCAGGTACCCAACTGAACAATGTAGCTACAGAACACGTCCACTGTGCCTTTGTGACCTGGGGCCAGTTCCTTAACATGTCTATTTCCCACTAGTAAGATCAAGCATAATAATAAATAATAGCTAACACATTGCTTACTGTATGTGAAGTATGTTCCAGGTACTACCTTGATCCTCACCAGGTAAGTATAGCTGTTAGGGAACTATTGACTGAAGCTGCCCTCCCTGGCCAGGCACAATATTGACCGCTTGCAATAGTTATTTCACAACAGGAGGGCCCAATAAGGAACATGCTATCTCCAGACTGAAGAAATCAGGAGGGGCCAAAAGGAGGGCACAGATGCCAGTCCCTAATATATCCTACCAACCTCCCAGAAACGTTTGCACATTTGGTTTCCATCTTGGCTGAGAGATGCATGTGATACCAGGAAGGACCTTGAGTCAGACCAAATATGGCCACAAGGAAGATGACTGCCTGGAGACAACCCAGAACGTAGCCATTACCATAAAACCTGAGACCGCCATCCATGTGGCAGAGCAGTTCTCCTGGGTCCCCTCACCCCACTGCTCTCCCCTCAGGTGCCCCTTTCCAATAAAGTCTTCTGCTTTCTCAGCACATGTGTCTCCTTGGACAATTCATTTTTGAGTGTTAGACAAGAGCTCACTCTTGGGCTCTGGAAGGGGACCCAGAACAACATTATTGTCACTACATTATTACAGATGAGAAAACTGGGGCACAGATAGGTTAAGTAACGTGCCCCAAATCATGCAGTAAGTAAACAGATGAGCTGGTATCCAGAACCCAGGAGTTTAGTCCTGGGTCCACACTCTCCTGCAGGGCTGCTCTGACAATTAGAAGAAATAATCCATAGAGTACACGGACCAATGCCAGTGCACATTGTTCCCAACAGATGTTTGCTGTGAATGTAGGGGAACCATTGACTGAAACCGCCCACACTGGCTGGGTACCATAGTAACCACTTGCATGAGTTGTCTTAAATAGGAGGTCCTGGTAAGGAACGTGGAACTAACAAACTACTACCAATTGGAAGAATTCGGGAAAGGTCAAAAGCAGAGAGGAGACGTCAGTCCTACCAACCTCCCAGAATTATTCTTACTGGAATTTATCTTGGCTGGCAGATGTGCAAATTGAGACCATTCACCTGATGCGAAGAACTGACTCGTTGGAAAAGACTCTGATGCCAGGAAAAATCAAAAGCAGGAGGAGAAAGCGACGACAGGATGAGATGGTGGGATGGCATCACCGACTCAAGGGACATGAACTTGGGCAAACTCCAGGAGATGGTGAAGGACAGGGAATCCTGGCGTGCTGCAGTCCATGGAATCACAAAGAGTCGGACACGACTGAGCGACTGAACAACAAAATGTGATTTAGTACATGACAGGAACTTGCTGAGGGCCCAGCATTTTGGGGATGTGAGTAAAAATCCCAAACCAGAAAGGGCAAAGCAGCCTGCTAGGTGCAGAATTCTGACCCTCAGTAATCATCACACTGATGAACCACATGAAAAACTAACAACCCCTGTGGATCCAGAAGAACCTGGAGAGGAAAGACATATATTCGTGCGTCTCTGGCGGCGCTCTCTAGGGTACAAAAGCCTGCAGCCTCCTAGACTTCCCCTTAGCTCCAAAGGGCAGATTCAAACACTTATTAATCTTGGAGGTGAGGGAATGCAGAAAGAAAGGAGAGGCAGTTAAACAATAGCACAGTGATAAAGCAGAGTTCTGTTGCATCCTTAAGGGATATACGTAACAATATATCTTTGAGCTCTCCTACAGGAACTAAGGCCTCCCCGCCCCTCCCCCCAGCCCCAGATGAACCAACTTTTAGGCTGAACACAAGATTCCTGGAACACCACGCAACTGCCTCACCACCAGCCAGTCAGAAGAAAGTCACACACGCTGAAGCCCTCACCCTAAATGTTGCCTATAAAAACTCTTCCCCAAACGCCACTAGGGAGTTTGGGTCTTTTGAGCAAGGACCACCCATTCTCCTTGCTTGCCCCTTTCTCTGCTCCAAATTCTAACTTCTCGGTATGTCTGGCCTCACTGTGCATTAGGCACATCGACACGGGTCTGGTAGCAGAGGCCAGCAGCCTAGTTCGGCCCTGTGCTGAGGGGACCAAGGGTCTTGGTGGGAGTGGGAGAGGAGGGTGGAAGGGCAGAGGAAGCCCTTTGGATCTCTCCATGGGCACAGCCAGGGCTTCCCTGGTGTGGTTCAGCGGTAACGCATCTGCCTGCAGTGCAGGAGACCCAGGTTTGATTCCTAGGTAGGGAAGATCCCCTGGAGAAGGGAATGGCAACCTGCCCCAGTATTCTTGCCAGGAGAATTCCATGGACAGAGGAACCTGGCGGGACTACAGTTCATGGGGCTGCAGAGTCAGACACTGAGTTACTAACACTTTCACACGGGCACAGCCCAGGCCGGAAAGCAGAAAGATGCTGCCTGGGGACAATTCCCTCACCAGCCAGTCCTCAGCAGCCTGGGTTCAACAGCAGCGGAGGCTGAGGAGCCCTGCAGCCAGCATGCAGTCACAGTCCTGTCCTGGGTTCTCTCTGCCTTGACTACCCTTCTGCCTGTCTTTGTCACCCCTCCTCCAGCTCTACAGTCCTTCTGGTCCACACAGATGCCTCCCTGCAGGCCCACAGGAAATACAGAGTGAGTCCGAGAGAGCCAAGAATGCCTTTTTCCTTTTGATGAGATTATGCCTGAGTGAGTGCCTCCTCCAGACATCTGACACTGCCCAGAGCCAGGTCCCTGGGCCCGAGGAGGAGCAGGGCATCTCCCGAGATGACTCAGCCTTCTGGTCCCATGGGGCCCTTGCTCTTGACCCTTTGCTTAAGCTGTGTAAGGCCTCGTCAGTCTTTTTTTCTCATTGACTCTGTTTCTCCTCCACCCCAGCCCAGGCCTCCTACTCTGCCCCCACCCTAACCCTGTCATTTCCCTTAAGAGCTCCCCCTACCCCTGCCTCACAGATCACCTCCGTCCTCAGGATAAAACCCTCTGCTAGACTTGCGTATTGAGGCCCCTGCTCATTTCCTGATAGCCTTCCCCTCTGCTCCACACTGCACTTTGAGCCACACTGGTTTATCTGAGCTCCCCTCAAAGTGTTGGCTTTCCCAGACACCCCATCTTTTTGGCATCACCGACTCAAGGGACATGAACTTGGGCAAACTCCAGGAGATGGTGAAGGACAGGGAATCCTGGCGTGCTGCAGTCCATGGAATCACAAAGAGTCGGACACGACTGAGCGACTGAACAACAAAATGTGATTTAGTACATGACAGGAACTTGCTGAGGGCCCAGCATTTTGGGGATGTGAGTAAAAATCCCAAACCAGAAAGGGCAAAGCAGCCTGCTAGGTGCAGAATTCTGACCCTCAGTAATCATCACACTGATGAACCACATGAAAAACTAACAACCCCTGTGGATCCAGAAGAACCTGGAGAGGAAAGACATATATTCGTGCGTCTCTGGCGGCGCTCTCTAGGGTACAAAAGCCTGCAGCCTCCTAGACTTCCCCTTAGCTCCAAAGGGCAGATTCAAACACTTATTAATCTTGGAGGTGAGGGAATGCAGAAAGAAAGGAGAGGCAGTTAAACAATAGCACAGTGATAAAGCAGAGTTCTGTTGCATCCTTAAGGGATATACGTAACAATATATCTTTGAGCTCTCCTACAGGAACTAAGGCCTCCCCGCCCCTCCCCCCAGCCCCAGATGAACCAACTTTTAGGCTGAACACAAGATTCCTGGAACACCACGCAACTGCCTCACCACCAGCCAGTCAGAAGAAAGTCACACACGCTGAAGCCCTCACCCTAAATGTTGCCTATAAAAACTCTTCCCCAAACGCCACTAGGGAGTTTGGGTCTTTTGAGCAAGGACCACCCATTCTCCTTGCTTGCCCCTTTCTCTGCTCCAAATTCTAACTTCTCGGTATGTCTGGCCTCACTGTGCATTAGGCACATCGACACGGGTCTGGTAGCAGAGGCCAGCAGCCTAGTTCGGCCCTGTGCTGAGGGGACCAAGGGTCTTGGTGGGAGTGGGAGAGGAGGGTGGAAGGGCAGAGGAAGCCCTTTGGATCTCTCCATGGGCACAGCCAGGGCTTCCCTGGTGTGGTTCAGCGGTAACGCATCTGCCTGCAGTGCAGGAGACCCAGGTTTGATTCCTAGGTAGGGAAGATCCCCTGGAGAAGGGAATGGCAACCTGCCCCAGTATTCTTGCCAGGAGAATTCCATGGACAGAGGAACCTGGCGGGACTACAGTTCATGGGGCTGCAGAGTCAGACACTGAGTTACTAACACTTTCACACGGGCACAGCCCAGGCCGGAAAGCAGAAAGATGCTGCCTGGGGACAATTCCCTCACCAGCCAGTCCTCAGCAGCCTGGGTTCAACAGCAGCGGAGGCTGAGGAGCCCTGCAGCCAGCATGCAGTCACAGTCCTGTCCTGGGTTCTCTCTGCCTTGACTACCCTTCTGCCTGTCTTTGTCACCCCTCCTCCAGCTCTACAGTCCTTCTGGTCCACACAGATGCCTCCCTGCAGGCCCACAGGAAATACAGAGTGAGTCCGAGAGAGCCAAGAATGCCTTTTTCCTTTTGATGAGATTATGCCTGAGTGAGTGCCTCCTCCAGACATCTGACACTGCCCAGAGCCAGGTCCCTGGGCCCGAGGAGGAGCAGGGCATCTCCCGAGATGACTCAGCCTCCTGGTCCCATGGGGCCCTTGCTCTTGACCCTTTGCTTAAGCTGTGTAAGGCCTCGTCAGTCTTTTTTTCTCATTGACTCTGTTTCTCCTCCACCCCAGCCCAGGCCTCCTACTCTGCCCCCACCCTAACCCTGTCATTTCCCTTAAGAGCTCCCCCTACCCCTGCCTCACAGATCACCTCCGTCCTCAGGATAAAACCCTCTGCTAGACTTGCGTATTGAGGCCCCTGCTCATTTCCTGATAGCCTTCCCCTCTGCTCCACACTGCACTTTGAGCCACACTGGTTTATCTGAGCTCCCCTCAAAGTGTTGGCTTTCCCAGACACCCCATCTTTGCTCACATCCCTTCTCTCGGCCTAGACCCAAATCAGCCCAGGTAATGCCAAGGTTGGCCCTCAGCTGGGTTCCTAGGATGCCCCCTCCTTTCATTCCACCTTCCTGGAATGGCTCAAATAAGACTGCCCCCAGGGAGCCTCCTAAGCTCCAAGGCCTGGGCAGTCTCTCTAGCCCATGAGGTCCCCCCTCCTGATACTCAGGGAGGGGAAGAGGAGGTACCTGGTTCAAATCCTGGATCCCCATTTGTCTCTGGGTCTGCCTGCAATGTGAGAGACTCTGGTTTGATCCCTGGTTTGGGAAGATCCCCTGGAGAAGGAAATGGCAACCCTCTCCAGTATTCTTGCCTGGAGAATTCCATGGACAGAGGAGCCTGGTGGGCTACAGTCCATGGGGTTGCAAAGAGCTGGACATAACTGAGTGACTAACACACACGTCTCCCTCACGGGGCCTTATCTAGGATTAAAGAAGGTAACAGAGGAAAATGCCTTGCCTGTGTCTGGTACTGTAATTGGACACAAGTTCATGTGCCTGATGCATGGTGAGGCCAAACCAATGCAAAGCACAGAAACACTGGAGTTTGGAAGAGAGAAAGTTCCATTGCAGGGCCAAGCAAGGTGCTCATGCTCAAAAATCCCAAACTCCCCGATGGTTTTGGGGGAGAAGTTTTTAATAGGAAAAATTGGGGTTGAGGGCTGCAAGGTGTGTGACTTTTTTCTGATTGGTGGTGAGGTAACAGGGAGGTGTTCCAGGAATCTTGGGTCCAGCCTGAAGATTCCATCCTCCCCCTGAGTGGGGGCCTTAGTTCCCACAGAAGAGCACAAAGGCATTGTTATAGATAACCCTTGAGGAGGAACTTGGATCCTGCTTTAGCTACACGACAGCTAAGTTTTCTTTTTTAAATATTTATTTATTTGGCTGTGTCAGGTCTTAATTACTGAACGCAGGATCTTTGATCTTTGTTGTGGCTTGCGGGATTTGTCGGAGAAGGCAATGGCATCCCACTCCAGTACTCTTGCCTGGAAACTCCCATGGACGGAGCAGCCTGGTAGGCTGAGGTCCATGGGGTCGCTGAGTCAGACACGACTGAGCGACTTCACTTTCACTTTTCACTTTCATGGATTGGAGAAGGAAATGGCAACCCACTCCAGTGTTCTTGCCTGGAGAATCCCAGGAATGGCAGAGCCCAATGGGCTGCCGTCTGTGGGGTCGCACAGAGTCGGACACGACTGAAGCGACTTAGCAGCAGCAGGATTTGTAGGTGCGGCATGTGGCCCATGTGATCTAATTCCCTTACCAGGGATCGAACCTAGGCCCCCTGCATTGGGAGCTGGGAGGCTAAACCACTGCGGTCTAGTTTCTTGATCGTTTCTCCTTTGTCTCTGAATTCCTTATTTCCCTAATTAGTAGCTTTTTGCATCTGCCCTTTGGAACTCTGGGAAGATCTAGGAGACTGAAGCCTTTATCCTACAAAGAAGAAATAGGAGAGCCAGAAAGGCTTTTTGTGAGACCCGGGGGGCCTCACAGGGTCCTGCTTGGTTTCAGTACTAAGTAGAAGCTCAGTTGAAGGATGTTTCATTCCATTTCTCCTGTCCTGTTCCCTGTGTTCCTTCTTTCTTTCATCCAAGCCATCCAAGCCCAAATGGTCCTCTCCCTTCAGCTTTGGCCACCCACAGGCCAGACCCCACAGGCAGGTACCCAGGAGGAGACTGCCCTAGCTGCTCTTCTGAACACAGGCCTCTCCTGAACACCCTCTCTCTGGGTACTAGGAGCCAGGGACTGGGCCTGTCACTTCCACAGGAGGTTTGCTGGTCAGATTGGAGAGTCCTAATTCTAATGCCAATTTGCTACATGACCTTGGACAAACTTGTCCCCTCTTGGGTTCTGTTTGTCTGCTCATAAAATGGTAATGCCTCTGCCCTACCCACCTGTTAGAACCATTCGTTGAGGGTTCTGCAGCCTGCAGGCGCCAGACCCCAGGGCCGCAAGGGCAATGGGACTGTGAGCCTGGCAGCCACCCCAGCCCCTGGAGCTGTCCCTACCTTGACCACTGGAGAAACAGAGCAGGGCTTCTTCCTGTCTATTCCCTCTGACCAGGCCCCGACCAAAACTCCACAAAGATTTATTGCCCCACAATTTCCTTATCTGGGAGTTTCGAGAGACAAGGGTCACAGAGACTTTTTAAAGATGCCTCCTGGAGGTTGAAAATCTGGTAGCTTCACTTCCTGCTCAACTATCCACTCTCTGGCACAGCCTCTGGATCTGTCTTTGGACAGAGAGGGACACTGAGACCCAGAGAGGGAAAATGCCTCATTCAGAGCCCCAGGGTGACCCTGGGGGAGGGCTGAAGCAGCCCTGGGATGGGCACCCAGCCAGGGGGCCTAAACTCTGTTGTCAGTGGACCCATACATCACCCTGCCCAGCTGTAGGGACCTGGGGCCCAGAGTGAGTCCAGGTAGCATCCCTGAGACCCTCTCTGAGCCATGCCTGCACCAGATGCTGTAGGGCAGAGGCAGGAATAATCCTTATCCCCTGGGAGCCCAGACTTGAAGGGAAAGGCCAGCAAGCTCAGTTCAGGGCAGTAGGGAGATTGAAACACAATGAGTAGGTGAAGACCACCAGGAGGCTCTGTTTGATCTCAGCCTTCAAGGCTGAGCAGAGTAAGCCCAGGACAGAGCAGGGCCAGCACTGCAGGGGGAGGGCTAAGCGAAGGCAGAGCAAGGGGCTCACAGTGGGGAGATGGGCAGGCAAAGGCATTTTCAGGGCACCCAAGGGTCCAGCTGGGGCCTGAGCAAATGCAGAGGAGCAATGAGGGCTGAGGGCTGAGGGCTTCCTAGGTTGCACGGTGGTGGAGAATCCGCCTGCTGACCCAAGAGATGCGGGTTTGATCCCTCGGTTGGGAAGATCCCCTGGAGAAAGAAATGGGAACCCACTCCAGTATTCTTGCCTGGAGAATTCCATGGACAGAGGAGGAGCCTGGTGGGCTGCAGTCCATGCGGGGACAAAGAGTCGGACAGGACTGAGCAACCAGCTGACTGAATGAGGGCCAGAGCTGGCTGGGTGAGGCACTGAACACCCGCTGAGCTGGCACTTGAGTCCACGGGGGTCAGGTGTCAAAGTCTGTAACCAAGGTGTGACCTGTTGGGGCTGAGGCAGATTAGGAGGGCAAGAATTTTCTTTCCTCAACTACGAGCTGTGTTCCAGGGAGAAATAAGTGGGTTCATTTCATGCCCGGCTCCTATCTGCTGGAGGGGCTGTGGAGCACGTTGAGATGAGGAGGATTCTGAGGCCTTCCTTATCTGGACTCAGGAGGAGAGGAGCCTCGCTAACCAGGGAATAGCTGGCAGGCAGTTGACCAGGGGTCAAGGCCTGACTGCCCCGCCGCCAGCCCCCAGACCTCAAACACTGAGTCAAGAGACCCTGCCTCCAGGTCCATTCCTGGGCCACTTCTCAGCAGCTAGAGTTTTAAATCAGAAAAATAGCTTCCTTTCATCATTCAACCCATCTCCCTGTGGAAAGAGTCCCCAGGTATGACTGAGGGTTGCCTGCTCCTGCCTGAGCCTGGGCAGCCCAATATTTCATTTCCTGGTCAAGCCACACACACACAGGAAGGTGATGGGACATTCCTACCTGCTTCTCCCCTACTTGCTTATCCACCTGGAGATAAATGCCCCTGCACAGCCTTAATCAATTCCCCAGGCACTGTCTGCAACAGACACCAGGAGAGGATGGTGAGGCCTCCTCCCCATTTCCAGCCTCTCTGGACTCTGCCCTCATCTGTTCAGGCTGGTCCTGCAGGCCAGGGAGGGAAGGAGGGTGGGAGACCCAGTGCAGGACAAAGAGTAGAAGAGAGATGTCAGCACCTCTGGCTGAGGAGGCCCTTCTGCTTCGGGTCTGACTCTGCCAGGACCTGTGACAGTATCTCATTTACACTTTGTAAGAATCTCTCCGGAGAAGGAAATGGCAACCCACTCCAGTGTTCTTGCCTGGAGAACCCCAGGGACGGGGGAGCTTGGTGGGCTGCTGTCTATGGGGTCGCACAGAGTCGGACACGACATTTCCCTGGTGGTCCAGTGGCTGAGAGTCCACCTGCCAGCACAGAGGTCACAGGTTCAATCCTTGTTCCAGGAAGACCCCAAGGGCCACGGAGAAACTGAACCCGTGTGCTACAGCTACTGAAGCCCACGGGCCTAGAACCCGTGGGCCTGCAGTGAGAGAAGACGACATCGCAGTGAAAAGCCCGGGCACCGCCAAAGACCGATCTCTCTTACAGCGGTTCTCAGACTTGAGAGCGCGTCAGGGTTTCCTGGAAAGCTGATTACTACCCAGGCTGCTGGGCCCATCCTTGAGTTTCTGATTCAGCAAGTCTGAGCTGGATCCTGAGAATCCTGCATTTCTAGCAAGTTCCCAGGCAGCACCGATGCAGCTGATTCAGGGACCACTGTGAGAACCACCGCTTTACAGCCCTGCTCTGTGATTTAGAGACCTTCCCATTCACTGTTTAATTCACTCCTCACAACCAGCTTGGGGTGGGGAGAACTAGCCCCACTTCCTGGATGGAGCAAGCTGCACTCAGCTGGGAGCGATGGAGGCACTTTCCTGAGGTTACACAGCAAGGCGGGGGACTTCCCTGGTGGTCCAGTGGTTGAAACTTGGCCTTCCAAGGCACAGGGTGCAGGTTTGATCCCTGGTTGGGGAGCTAAGATCCCACATGCCCTCTGGCCAAAAAACCAAGACATAAAACAGAAGCAATATTGTAACAAATTTAATAAAGACGTTAAAAAAATGGTTCACAACAAAAAATTCTTAAAAAAAAAAAACAACAAGGGGAAATCTGACCTCCAATGACTCTATGAGCACACAGCCACATCCTAACTCGGGGCTACTGGAGGCTGTGGTCCTGGGCTTTCTTTCTATACACAAATGCAGTTCAGGCCGGCATCAAGAATTGGACAGGTGTTCTCACGACAGCTTCTGAACAGCTATCTGAATAACAGGCATTGAAGGCAGGTGGTCAAGACACTGGCTTCAGAGTCAGAGACTTGGCCACCAACCCAACTCACCCTCCCTGTGTCTCGGCACTACTCGGCACCTCCCAACAGCCAGGCTGCTGTGAGATGAGGCAGGTAGTGGGACAGAGACCCTAGCCTTGGCACACAGTGAGGCCTCAATGAACCAGTGGGCACAGACAAGAGCAGTGAGGGATGTAAGGAAGATCCAAAACCTCTCTGCGTTTCAGTTTCCTTAACTGTAGACTAGGGTCAAAAACAAAAACTACCTTATAGGGGAATCATAAGGATTCCACGCATTTATCCATTCATATTGCCTTAGAACAGTACCTGACCCAAGGCAAACTGCGTTAGTATCCTACCTATGGTCCCTTTGCAAAGCATGATAGTTTGGCACTGAGCGCTCACTTTTCATCCACACATGGAAGCAAACCATTCAAGAACAGAACACAAAACAGAAAAGAAAACATTAAAAATCAAATCAAAACCAAACAAACGAATAGAGCAGGCTGTGAGTGCAGGCGTGCTAAGTTGCTTCAGTCGTGTCTGACTCTGTGGAACCCTATGGACTGAAAGCTCATCAAGCCCCTCTGTCCATGGGATTCTCCAGGAAGCAATACTGGAGTGGGTTGCCATGCCCTCCTCCAGGGGGATCTTCCCAACCCAGGGACTGAACCCGCATCTCTTGTCTCCTGCATTAGCACAAGGATTCTCTACCACCGGCGCCACCTGGGAAGCCCCAGAGCAGGCTGCTGCTGCTGCTGCTAAGTTGCTTCAGTCGTGACCGACTCTGCGACCCCATGGACTGCAGCCCACCAGGCTCCTCCGTCCATGGGATTTTCCAAGCAAGAGTAGCGGAGTGGGTTGCCACTGCCTTCTCTGCATGACACAGAACAGTACACTTAAAAATGGTTAAAATGATACATTAGATGTTTTGTGTATTTTATCACAATAAAGAAAAAGATAAAAACAAACAGCAGCCCCATACTAGAGGGCCCAGCTCTCCTGCACTCCTCCACTGTCTCTGCCCCTGCTTCCATGCTTGTTTTCCCAGGGAGCTCCTGCTTCTTTCAACCCTCCCTGAACTCTGTCCTTAGAGTTGGTCCCTGGTGTGACTTCAGGGGGTGCAGGACAGGTTGGTTTCCCCCTCACTCTTTCATTCCGGGCTAGTCAGGGCCTCCTCTGCCTAGGCCTCCGCAGAAGGGGTCCTGTGGGGGCGAGCCTCACCACTCTTCCAGGCAGGTGCCTTCAGGACAGCCTCGCCCTGCTCCCAGGAAGAGGGTGATCTTCCATCGACCTCCCTCTGGCTTGCTGGGCCTCTCTGTGGAGCTGGCTCTGCTCCTCATGGTGAAGGCAGGGGCCCCTTGAGGGAGCAGTGCCCTCAGTGACCAGCACATCTCCCCCGGGGCTTCGGCTGGAGCCCTGCTCTGTGCAGGGAAGGTGCACAGTTACTGAGACCAGGGCTTGGGCTCCAGTCTGCTCTGCTGTCAGTTGCTGTGTGACCCTGCTCAAGTCATTGTCCCTCTCTGGGCCCCAGTGCCCCAGCCATAAAATGCGAACGTGCATCGCTGCCTGAGACTCTCCTAAGACTTTAGGGAGGCGGAAGGGAGAATAGAGGCAAAGGTGTTTTCTTTCTTTATTATATGATATGACCATGTTGAGAGGTGGCAGAACAGTGGTTATAGACACGGTTGGGAGCCCGCCTGCTGGGCTTGAACATCAGCACCTCCTCAAACCCACTGGAAGACCTTGGACAGGTTAGTCAATCTCTCTAGACCTCAGGTTTTCCGTCTATAAAACGGGGTGGTAATTAGTGAATGAATTCATGTCTGACAAGCACTTACAGTACTGCCTGGCACACGGTAGTTAGTCAGTCATTAAGTCGTGTCCAACTCTTTGCGACCCCATGAACTGTAGCCTGCCAGGCTCCTCTGTCCATGGAATTTCTCCAGGCAAGAACATTGGAGAGGGTTGCCATTTCCTACTCCAGGGGATCGTCCCAACCCAGGGATCGAACCTGGGTCTCCTTCATTGCAGGCAGTTTCTTTACCGGTAGCCTGAGGCACCAGCGAAGTCAAAAAAGTGCTAGTCGCTCAGTTGAGTGCAAGATAAATTCAAAATAAGTAACAGCAGCTACACCATGGGACAGATCTAGAGTACTATGCTAAAACAGAAGAATGTATATAACAAAACAGAAACAGATTCACAGACATAGAGAACAAAGCAGTGATTTCCAGTGGGGAGAGGGAATGGGGAGATGGGGCATGGGATTAAGAGACACAAACTACTATGGATAACATAAATAAGCACCAGGATATATTGCACAGCACAGGAGAGTATAGCCATTATTTTTTAATAACTTTAACTGGCGTATAATCTATATAAAGATATCGAATCACTATGTGGTACACCTGAAACTAATAAAATATTTTAAGATGCCTAAACCCAATAAAAAAAGTTTAAAAAAATAAGTAATAACTTCTGTTGACTACTCACCATGAGGAGGCACGGTTTTAAACTGTTTACCTGTATTAATGGATTGAAATGAACATTTAGCAAAAATGAGTCAGGACTTTGAACAGGGCTTACAGATTAAACCAGAAGCACAAAGAGCCCATGTTCCTTTTCTCTTCAAAGAGGCTACACCTAAAGACCTAAAGATCCTGGGATGAGAGGGGTCATCTGTGCTCAGAGCCAAGAAAATCTCCTTAACTGGAGGAAAACAGAGGAAGCCTTGCGCCCATCCCCCACCCTCAGCAAAGATGTCGAATCTAAAGCTCTAATTCTTATCTAATCTAATTCTTAGCCAGGCCTACTAACTCCCTCTGTCAAATGATCTTATTATATCTGGAGGCAAGAAACAGACGCAGCATCCCAGGACTGCCCAGGGTCAGGGACCCAGAGGGGCACGCAGCCCAGCTCTCTGCTCTCCTTTTCCACACAATTCCATCTGAAAAGTCTGCAGATCTAGGCTTGCCCCATTCTACTGTAGAGAAGCTCACCCCTTCCGGGGACAGAAGAACTCAACAGTTAGACTTCCTTCTTTAACGGAGCGGAAATCTACAGTTTCCTCCACGGCCCTGTCTCCATCCCTGGAGCCCCACCAACCACATCCGTTTCTCTGCCCCACAGTGGCCCTTCCAGAGATCTGAGGCACCTGATCACCTGCCCCCAGGGTGGCTCTGCTCCAGGTTGGGGAGTTTCTTGTGTGACTCAGTTTCCCATCTCCCCATTTTGGTTACCTCCCAGTAATGCTCCAAGCTGTCCCCATCTCTCACCCAGTTTGGAAGGATCATAGCCAAACCCTCCAGATGGAGGCTAAGAACCACTCAGCAGAGCAGGTCTCCTAAAATATCCCAGACTTTGCATCTCAGAGAAGCAGAACTGGCCAGACCCCACAGAGATCATGAGATACAGACAGGGAAACTGACTTACTGTGCCCAGGGCCACCCACACAGGGCAGAACCAGGAACGGGATCCAGGTCTCCAGCCCTTAAGCCTAGGAGAGTCCTCTAAGATGCAGAACAAAGTTTCCTTTGATCCTGCGTCCGGATACAGTGTCAAATATTTTATTCCTTATCTGTGTTGCTGTTCTTGAAGGAACAAATTCCAAGGATAGCTGGGGAAGAAGGTCTAATTGTGAGGCCGAGGGTCATATCCCCTAGCTAGGGTCTCCCAAGGCTCAGCCCTTTGGAAGGTGGGCTGTCTTTCTCCAGAATGAGGTTCAGACTGGGGGAGATGGGGCTTCTTGGGATAAGAAGAGGAGACAGACCCCAAGTCTTTGCTGCTAGAAAGTCCAGCGGAGCATGAAGGGTAAACTAAAGCACATCAACTCAACTCATATTTTCTAAGTTCCTAGTTGGAGACAGACCCTTATGCTGGGCTCTGCAGGCCCAGAGGTAGTCTTGGAGTCTCTGCCCCTGGCACAGGAAGAAAAATGAAATCGCATCCCACTCAAACAAAGGATGATCACAGACATGGTGGTGTGTCAGAAGTGGGAGCAGCAACGAAAAGACCAGGAAGTTAGAGCAGTGGCACCCAAAATGTTTTGATCATTTACTACTTTCAAAGGGAAAAAGATTGAGCTCATCCACCCAAATTTATTACATACAAGTAAACATGGGCTTCCCTGTAACTCAGATGGTTAAGAATCTGCCTGCAATGTGGGAGATGCGGGTTCGACCCCTGGGTAGGGAAGATCCCCTGGAGAAGGGAATGGTTACTCACTCCAGTATTCTTGCCTGGAGAATTCCATGAACAGAGAAGGCTGGCAAGCTATAGTCCATGGGGTCCCAAAGAGTTGGACACGACCGAGCAACTAACACTTATGCACTTAACCATCACTAACAGACATAAGGCACAATCTATACAAGAGGCAAGATTTAATATTAACCAGAGTGACTAAATCTCTACTTTAGATAGTGTCCTCCCCCTCAAAAAATCTTGGACTAACTTCTTGTCTCATGGTTTTTTTTTTCCTTTCCTTGTGGGTGATGAACTGATTGTGCTAAAAATCCAATTCATTCTCCCATTCTCTTATCCTCATGCACTAGCATTATCAGAATTACTAACAATTCAGTGTCCTGGTAGGAATCTTTAAAAATCACTTGCCCATTTATTGAGGGTTAGTTTAGCTAAAACTAGTCAATATAATCTACAAATCCAATCTGGATTAATTAGTCTAGATTGACCTGAATTGACGGACCAGGTTAATTAGTTGAGATAACCGCCTAAAATGAACTAAAGAATGGGGTATCCTTATCACCCCTTTCTCAGAGACTTCTGGAGACATGAGACATGAGGCTGCCTGGCCCCTTCCTGGAGAGGGCGTCAGTGCGTCTACACCTGGCAAATGATAGCAAACTTGAATTCTTTTCTTGTTTAGATAATATTTTTTCCTGCACTGCACTGAGCATTTTGTGTACTTAGTCTTGGATGCCACCAGAATAGAAAACAGGGAGATGCTCAGAGAAGATATTCAGGCTGCAAGGGATGGTAGGGATCAACCAGTTTAACCCCTCATTTTTCAGGTGAAGAAACAAAGACCCAGGAAGGGCTATAACTGGTCCAAGGTCACCAGGCTGGTCAGTGGCCAATCCCAGAGGGATTGCAAATCTCTAGTTCTTGATGCTAATACCTCTCTGTTCTGGCCACAGTCAGCCCCTTCCAGCCTCTCTCATGGGGCCATAGGCAGCTCCTTGACCTCTCACCCTTGGGGCTGCCTCTCTTGTGATGTAAGATCACCTGCTGGGCGGCAGGGAGATGTGCATCTCAGCAAAGGTTACAAGTGCTACCAGGATGGAGGACATGATGTCTCAGTAAGCCAGGGTTCTGAGAGTCACTCTGAAGCCTCAGTTTTGTTATCTGTGAAACGGGACTAATCAGGTTCAGCAGTTGTCTGGGTGATGCGGTCCTGGGGAAGTAACCCCAAAAGGTATTACTACTGTCCTTATTACTCTGGAAGGCTCTGTTTAGGAGGGTGAGATCTGGGGTGCCCCTAGAGCTCAAGCATTCTGCCTCTGACCACCAACTGCAGCCCAGGACACCACAGGACCTGAAGTTCTGCAGCACAGCAGTCCCCAGGGTGTGCCCACCCAGGCCTGGTAAGGTGGTGTGCATTTGTAGGCATGTATCCTGGGCCTTCTGAGGCATTGGCTAGAATCCTGCTCCTGTCTCTAGGACTCTCTTCCCTCCTGCTGTGAAGGGGAAGCCGGGGGTGGGGAGGGGGGCGGGGAGACAAAGGCAGTAGGGAGCTGAACAGTCAGCTGGGTGCAGAAAGTAAGGAGGGGCTTTTTCTACAGAGAATTTAAAAACCATGATAAAATCAACAAAAAGCCTGGCTTCATTATCATGATGTGCCTACAGTTCTAAACAATGTCAGTGATAAAATATTCCTTCCTGCCAGGGGAGGCTGCTCCCACCTCTCTGCCCTTGGTGTCTGGCCAGCATCTGATACTATTCCCTTTAGATTGAGCCAGACCAGACTGTATGTTCACCACATCCCAAACAGGTTCAGTGTGCTTCCCGTGCCAGCCCTTGGCTTCTGCTGTTCCTTTGCCAACATCTCCCTCCTTACCACTCTGTGTGTCCAGCTGCTACAAGGCCCAGCTTAGACGCTTTCTCTTCCAGGAAGTCTTCCCACATGCAGTTCCAGCCATCCCCTAGCTGGCTCTGACTGTCCTCCCAAGATGCAGACTAAGTAGTGTCATGTTCTCAGCTTGAGAGCAAGATAAGTGAAAGGGATTACCCTCTGAAATCTGGAATCCACAGCACAGAAAACCATACCAGGGAGTCACTTCTCAGCTGTGTGACTTCAGACGAGCCCCATGATTGAAACAGTCCGACCTGCTTCCAGAGTCACTAGTTCAAGCACCCGTTGCTGACCACATCCTCCCTGCTTCCAGCTTACTGGCACTTCCAGATGTGACCCACCCTCTGTCATCACCCCTGATGGATCAATAAAAACAGGTTCAGGCTCAAGGAGAGAGCTTTGGACCAGAGATCCCTCTCCAGGACAACACAATCCCTCAGGCTTGGCTCCAGTTTTTCTGAAAGGCCAGCTTGTAGGATGGTGTCTGGGCCATGTGATATTTACATACCATGACGCCCATTCCTTGTCCCAGCAACCCAGGACATCAGGCCAGGCTTCACCCATTGCAGACACCTTCCCCCGTGAGAACTTCCATCACTGGCTTCCTCTACCTTCTCTCCCCAACCTGCCTATTTTCTCTTCACTCTCTTTCTTCCAGCCAGTTCTGTAGTCTGTCGTCTCACTCTTAAGAACACCATAAAATCTTTCTTCCTCCTGACTTCTCTAATTATCATCTGGCAAAACCCTGATGCTGGATGAACCAGGATATCTAAACACTATGGGGGAAAAAAATAGACGAAAAACAGATGAAAACCCGCAGGGTGAGATCCTTTTCCGCTACTGCCTGTCTCCCCCCAGCACCCCTCCCTCTGTGAGTCAGGCCTTGCGAAAGGCACAGTGGGCAAGTGAGATCCCAGCGGTGTCCTCCACGTGCGTGCGTGTGCAGTTGCTCCGTCGTGTATGACTTTCAGTGACTCTGTGGACTGTAGCTTGCTAGGCTCCTCTGTACATGGGCTCCTCTGCCCATGGGATTCTCCAGGCAGGAATACTGGAGTGGGTTGCCGTTTCCTCCTCCAGGGGAGCTTTCGACCAGGGATCCAACCCACTTATCCTGCGTTGGCAGGTGGATTCTTTAACACTAAGCCATCTGGGAAGCCTCTTTCTCCTTGTATCTAAAGCTAATCCATCATTCACCCCTCCCTCCTCTATTTCCTAAACATCTCTTAAACCATCCACATTGGCTACCATTCCCACACCTACCACCATGTTCTTACCTGGTCATATAGTCTTGGATATCAAACACCTTGCCCCTAATCTTTTCAAAAGATGGAAATTCAAACTTCCCTGGTGATTCAGTGGTTTAAGAATCTGCCTTCCAATGCAAGGGACATGGGTTTGACTCCTGGTTGGGAAACTAAGATCCAATATGCCACAGGGCAAATAAAGCCCTTGTGACACAACGAGAGAGCCTGTGTGCCACAACCAAGACAAGGCCCAACCGAAAAAAAAAAAAAAAGATGGAAATCTGCGCACGCCACTCCATGGCCATCGCTGTAAGGCCTGAAGGGTCTGGCTCACACTACCTCTCCAGATTCACCTTACAGACACTTGGGGCTTTGAACTCCTCAACAGTCCATTTCCTCCAGCCTCAGGGCCTTTGCACAGGCTGTTTCTCTGGTCTAGAATGTTCCATTCTCATGTTCCACCCTCACCAGGCTACTCCCCATCTTATCTTTCAGATCTCAGCTCAAAAGTCTTTCCCTTAGAACAGCCTTCTGCAGTGATCCTGGACTAGGCACCTTTCTCCTCTCTGCTTGCTTCATCTGCCCTCTCTTTTCCAGGTTTTGGGGGACTCTCTGGGTACTGCCGAACTCTCCTTTGATCTGTGAGCTCACTGGGGCAACCCCTCGGTTATCTGTTTTGCTGTTTGATATCTCTAGCACTGAGCTGTGTGATGCAGAAAGTGATCAATACATGGTCAAATCAGTACAAAGGTCTTGTTCAAATAACTCAGTTGAAGAATTACTTATTTAGGGAATGAATGAGTGGGCCAGTCTAGGTGAGGTTGTAGGATTATCTGTGTGGGACAGGCCTCTGCAGTCCCTCTCTAGGGCAGGCCATGGGCCAATCTACACTTGGAAATGGTCATAACAAGGATGAGATTAATGACTCAGCCAGCAAGTTCTCAAGCCTCCTTCCTGTCCACGAGCTCCTCACCTCTCCTGAGGCCCCCCATTACTCACAGCACCTGGCATTTAACAGCCAGTCCACCAGGGCATTTCTGCACTGACAATACGTTTACACTGCTGAACATTATTCCCAAGAGTCAGAGCTCAGGAGCTGGTCTTTGTGGAGTTGGATTAGGAGAAAGTGGTGGAATCCAGTGAAAACAGGGTTCGAATCCTAGCTTTACCTCTGGCTGACTGTGTGATCTTGCAAGCCACTTCGCTGGGCCCTCGTTTCCTCATCTGTAGAAAGAGGCCAAGAATATCTAGCTACAAGGTTGCTGCACATATTAAATGAGTGGATATATAGTAAATTAAGAATCTAGGTAGGGGCTGGTCACATATTGTATTTAACTGATTCTAAGACACACAGTTTTTAACATCTCTGAAACTGGGATGCAGCTTATAGTTTAATTGCTTGTCCTTTTTCTTCCTAATGGATTATAAAACAGTGGTATATCTTACAACAGGAGGTGCTCTGCATTTCATGAAATAGTACTGCTGCTGCTGCTAAGTCACTTCAGTCATGTCCGACTCTGTGCGACTCCATAGACGGCAGCCCACCAGGCTCTCCCGTCCCTGGGATTCTCCCGGCAAGAACACTGGAGTGGGTTGCCATTTCTTTCTCCAATGCATGAAAGTGAAAAATGAAAGGGAAGTCATTTAGTCGTGTCCGACTCTTAGCGACCCCATGGACTGCAGCCCACCAGGCTCCTCCATCCATGGGATTTTCCAGGCAAGAGGACTGGAGTGGGGTGCCATTGCCTTCTCCGTGAAATAGCACAGTAGCTCGATTTTTCTATTCTCTTTGCAAAGAGGTGGGACAGTTTGTGAGAGTCCCAGGGACCAAAGACTGAGAATGCACATCACTGAGGATGAAGGGTCTTCTGGGGTCTGGCACGCTGAGGCAGAAGCCTGAAGCCTCCCGGAATCTGAGGGCACAGGCTCCTCCCCAGCCTGGCGGCCTCTGGACCACTCGCAGCTGGCCCAGTTCCACTTGGAGGGGGAGGCAGGTGGGGGGCGGCCCAAACTCCAGCAGGACCCTCACTTCTCTGGATCTGAATCTATGCTTCTGCTGATGTTGCCCGGGGTCCCTGGGTTTGGGCAGCTAGTCATAATGCTGATTGCTTACTTAAACTTCTAGTCTTTGTCCCAAAAGAGAGCCCTGGGAACCACTCTGGAGACCACCGGAGATCTCTCCTCCCATGTGATACCTACATTAAGCCATCCCTGGCCCCTGCCCTCAACTGTTCTGGAAGACCAGCACTGAAGATCCATTCCCTAGGCTTTACCCAAGTCCTTATGCTGTGGGTGCCTCCTTAAACCTCCAGCCTGGCGACAGGAGACTGGCTGGATCACTACACCATCGACATTCCATTTTAGCACACATTACATGCAGCCACCTCTTCACAGAAATAAAATGTCTATCACAAAAAAATTCAAAATGCAGAAAAAAGGAAACAAAATTTTGCCATCTAGTGATAATCAACCAGCTTGATGTGTCTCGGTCTGAAAATTTTTCTGTATTTACGTGTGTGTAGATCTAGTCTTTCTTCATATTCAAACCAAAATGGGCTCACTCCGTACACTGCTCTCTTCCTTGATTTTCCAGGTGAGACAAATTTGCAGATCTCTCGCTACACAAGCTGGTTTCTTCCTGGTGACCTCACGGTGTCCCCATCCTCTCCATCCCTTCACCTGGCAGGTCCCTACAGCCCTCCTTGGTCAGGTCCCTGAGGCCTGGCCTGGGCGCCCAGCCTCTAGCAGGATGCAGTGCTTATGGCCTGAGAGGTTCCTAGGGACACCTGCCCCCCTTCCTCAGGACAGGACTGTGACTGGATCGCAGTCGCCCTTGGGGCCTCCTCAAAGCACAGCTGCACCCCAGCACAGAAACACTCTAGAACTCTTAAATCAAGGAGTGTGAGGTGAATGGTGGCTGTCTGTCCCTGCTGGGCTTGACCACAGACCTTTCAGAACAGACTGAATGTTCTCCTGGACTCAGATGCTGCCTTGATATTTCCCGAAGCCCTGGGGACTTAAGATAGCACAGTAAACAACAGAGAACAGGTGCCTGGCATTCATAGTTCATTGAGTGTTTGCATGCTCTCTGTCCAGTTTTGGAACTCATAACCACCGTATTCATTAAGCAAAGCAGGTGTTTATTATCCCCATTTTATAGATGAGGAGACTGAGGCTCAGAGGTGGGGCAATTTACCCATTGACCTTTCTTACTTCTCTCCCCTTCAGAGTTTGGCCAACTTCAAATCCTACTAACAACCTGGCCCAAGCATCATTTTCTCCAGGCAGCCTCCCCACTCTACCCACCTCCCCAGGCTGCATTAGATGCTCCTCCTTGAGGGCCCATAGCTCTGGGGTTTCCCTATCTGAACTGAGCCCCTCACCAGAATGTGTGCCCTTGAAGGCACTGATGGGTCTGTTTTATTCCCATCCTTACTCCCCAGGCACAGTAAAACCTCAATAGTGGCTGCTGAAGGATAACAGATCTCAATAGATGGAATGAAGATGGTTACGATTATTAAGGCAGGAAATGCCCTCCCCACTTTACAGAAGAGGACAAGGGGTATAAAGAAGGGACAGGACTTGCCTTCAGAGCATGTCATTGACCAGGACAGGTCTCCCTCTTCAGAAGGCTCTTTTGTATCACTGTGTTTCTTGTTGCTTGTCATCTTAGACTCCAAGCCTCTGCTTGGGGTTCATTTCCATCTCCCCCTGCACTGGCTAGGCTTCCCTGGCCAAGCAGCTGTGAAGGGGAGCACTAAGGAGGGGGCTCTGGCTGGGAAGGCTTAGTCCCCCAGCCTGGGCCAACACCTGGGGTAGCCCTAGGAACAGCAAGAGCAGTTGGTTCTCCATTGAGCTCTTCTATGTGCTATGCCCTGTGCCAGAACTTTCCATCTCCATTTCCTTCATCCTGCAGCTAGCAGGTGGGGAGAGAAGGATCCCGGCCTAAAGCTCACCCAGTGGCGGTGCTGGGATGGGAAGCCAGGGCTGCATCCCTGGCAGCAGGCGGCCCGGGGAGTTTGCTGGCACCAGCGCCAGAAATAAATGCACAGTCAGAGTACCAGAGACAGCTCCCAGGGGGCGTGCAAGCTTGCCAAGGTCCCAACTCTCCCTCCCTACCCCGGTCACCTCCCAGCAAGGCCTGCTGGAGGGCTGAGACTCTTGGGCCCAGGGAAGACAGGCCTGCCCTGGAAATGCCCAGCACTCTATGCGTAGGTCATGGCACCTGCCAGTCCCCTGCAAGTTCTGGGCTCAAGGCCATGCTGGAAGCAGCTGTCATATCAACCCTACAAACCCTCAGCTCCCTGTTTCTTCTTAGAATGAGATCGCACATATCTGGCTCCCAACTGGCTGAGAGATGCTAATTAAACAAGGCCTCACCTTTCACTGGGCCTTAACTTCCCTGTCTGTGAAATGATGCTGGGAGGTGGGGTGAGTGGGGGCCGTGTCTCTCAATAGAACTTACCAGTGGACATTCTAGTTTGCCTACAGGCAACGTAGCTCAGTGATTAAGACCCTGAACACTGGAGTCACATGATATGGGTCCAAATGTATGACCCCAGGCAAGCTGCCCAACCACTCTGGGCCTCAGTGTCCTTATCTGAGAAATGGGGATAACAGTAGAAAAAGAGACAAAGTAGACATGACTAAAATATTTATACTGATTATCTGAGATAAAAAGAGAAGACTGAATGATTTATTTTGTTTTCCTCTCTTTTTTTCTAAATTCTCTATTATCATCAAGTATTTATAACAGAAAAAACAAATATACTTTCTTGGCAAATTAACTTCATTGAGATATAATTCGTATATAATATAATACACCCATTAAAAATAATAAGTAATAGTAACTATTCTGTAGATTGTTTTGAAGACTGACCGGGCCAGTTAAAATCTTAGATGGTGCCTGAAACAAAAGAGATGCTATTCAGTTCAGTTCAGTTCAGTCACTCAGTCGTGTCTGACTTTTTGCGACCCCATGAATCGCAGCACGCCAGGCCTCCCTGTCCATCACCAACTCCTGGAGTTCACTCAGACAGTATTTGTTAATACCAAAATCAGATTGATTATATTCTTTGCAGCCAAAGATGGAGAAGCTCTATACAGTCAGCAAAAACAAGACTGGGAACTGACTGTGGCTCAGATCAGGAACCCCTTATTGCCAAATTCAGACTTAAGTTGAAGAAAGTAGGGAAAATCACTAGACCATTCAGATATGACTTAAATCAAATCCCTTATGATATACAGCAGAAGTGAGAAATAGGTTCAAGGGATTAGATATGATAGAGTACCTGAAGAACTATGGATGGAGGTTCGTGACAAAGAACTATTGATGGAGGGATCAAGGCCATCCCCAGGAAAAAGAAATGCAAAAAGGCAAAATGCTTTCTGAGGAGGCCTTACAAATAGTTGTGAAAAGAAGAGAAGAGAAAGGCAAAGGAGAAAAGGAAAGATATACCCATTTGAATAAAGAGTTCCAAAGAACAGCAAGGAGAGAGAAGAAAGCCTTCCTTAGTGATCAGTGCAAAGAAATAGAGGAAAACAATAGAATGGGAAAGACTAGAGATCTCTTCAAGAAAATTAGTGATATCAAGGGAACACTTCATGCAAAGCTGGGCACAATAAAGGACAGAAATTGTATGGACCCAACAGGAGCAGAAGATATTAAAAAGAGGTGGCAAGAATACAAAGAAGAACTGTAAAAAGATCTTCACGACCCAGATAATCATGATGGTGTGATTACTCACCTAGAGCCAGACATCCTGGAATATGAAGCCTTGTGGGCCTTAGGAAGCATCACTAGGAACAAAGTTAGTGGAGGTGATAGAATTCCACTTGAGTTATTTCAAATCCTAAATGATGCTGTGAAAGTGCTGCACTCAATATGCCAGGAAATTTGGAAAACTCAGCAGTAGTCACAGGACTGGAAAAGGTCAGTTTTCATCCAATCCCAAAGAAAGGCAATGCCAAAAAATGTTCAAACTACTGCACAACTGCACTCATCTCACATGCTAACAAAGTAATGCTCAAAATTCTCCAAGCCAGGCTTCAACAGTACATGAACCGTGAACTTCCAAATGTTCAAGCTGGATTTAGAAAAGGCAGAGGAATCAGAGATCAAATTGCCAACATTCATTGGCTCATCAAAAAAGCAAGAGACTTCCAGAAAAACATCTACTTCTGCCTTATTGAATCTGCCAAAGCCTTTGACTCTGTGGATTACAACTGTGGAAAATTCTTAAAGAGATGGGAATACCACCTGACCTGCCTCCTGAGAAATCTGTATGTAGTTTAAGAAGCAACAGTTAAAACTGGACATGGAACAACAGACTGGTTCCAAATTGTCAAGGCTGTATATTGTCACCCTGCTTATTTGACTTACATGCAGAGTATATCATGAGAAACGCTGGACTGGATGAAGCACAAGCTGGAATTAAGATTGCCAGGAGAAATATTAATAACCTCAGATATGCAGATGACACCACCCTTATGGCAGAAAGTGAAGAGGAACTGAAGAGCCTCTTGATGAACGTGAAAGAGGAGAGTGAAAAAGGTGGCTTAAAGCTCAACATTCAGAAAATTAAGATCATGGCATTTGGTCCCATCACTCCATGGCAAATAGATGTGGAAGCAATGGAAACAGTGGCAGACTTATTTTATTTTGGGGGGGCTCCAAAATCACTGCAGATGGTGACTGCAGCCATGAAATTAAAAGACGGTTACTCCTTGGAAGAAAAGTTATGACCAATCTAGACAGCATATTAAAAAGCAGAGACATTACTTTGCCAACAAAGGTCCGTCTAGTCAAAGCTATGGGTTTTCCAGTAGTCATGTATGGATGTGAGAGTTGGACTATAAAGAAAGCTGAGTGCTGAAGAATTAATACTTTTAAACTGTGGTACTGGAGAAGACTCTTGAGAGTCCCTTGGATTGCAAGGAGATCCAACCAGTCCATCCTAAAAGAAATCAGTCCTGAATATTCATTGGAAGGACTGATGCTGAAGCTGAAACTCCAATATTTTGGCTACCTTATGCCAAGAACCAACTCATTTGAAATGATCCTCATGCTGGGAATGATTGAAGGCAGGAGGAGAAGGGGATGAGATGGTTGGATGGCATCACTGACTCAATGGACATGAGTTTGAGTAAACTCCGGGAGTTGGTAAAGGACAGGGAGGCCTGGTGTGCTGCAGTCCATGGGGTCACAAAGAGTCGGACACGACTGAGCGACTGAACTGAACTGACTGAAATAAATAAGGCCCAAAGCCAGCATGGCTTCCTCCTCCTCTGGCTTGGATTCCTATTTCACCCTAAGAGCCAAGCTCGGCAGATCCCCTGCCCCCATGTTCAATGGTTCACGCTGCCCTGGTCCAGCTTCATCATTCCAGCCCTAGACTCTTTCCACAGCCTTCTCTCTGTACCCAAAAGAATCGCAGTAACACTCCAATGTGCCCATGCTCTTTCCTGTTCAAAGCTTTCCATGGCTCCTACTAGGCTTGACCAAAAGCCCTGCTCCTCTATGAAACAATGTTTCACCAAGTTACTGAAACTCTCTGTATCTCTGTTCCTATAAATGAAAAAGAGAAAAATCGCACCTCCCTCAAACTTACCGAATACCATACTGCATGAGACGGGGTACACAATCTGACCACGGGGCCCCCTCACCTGTATCCTCTTCCCTCTTACCACTGCTCTAGTCTGCTCTTCCTGAAGGTGCCAAGCATGGTCCTACCTTAGGGCTTTTGCACTGGTCATTCCTTCCATCTGGACAGCTCTTCCCCCAGGAATCATCCAAGCCTTCTCCCAAAGGTCACCTTCTCAGTGATTCTCCCCACCAACTATTTGAAACCACAACTCTTCCCGTTCATTCTCCCTCACACACTTGAAATATCTTCTTATGTTTTATTTGCTCCATCTCATTTATCACCACCTATTTTATTGTTTGTCTTCTTTTCCTATCAGACTGTAAGCTCCTTTAAGACAGATTTTTTTTTAGTCTATTTTGTTTACTGTCGAGAACCCCTCCTCACCATACCTAGAAAATAACCTAGTGCAGTGAAGGTGTTTAATAAATGAAAGCTTGAATGATCAATGTGAAGCCCTTAGGACAATCAGGCAGGTGGTAACTACTCAAGAAATATTAGCTTATTATTATTGTTATTGATGATTCAAGGCAAGGCTCCCATGTTCTTCCTCCATGACTTCTCTGAGCTTACACAGTAATCTAATCACTCTTTTCCCCCACCACACCCTGCCAATCTCTCAATTATATGGTAAGGAACACAGTACTTTTTAATTATATCTTTTTCCATTTAGGCTGAACCAAATAAAATGGCCATTTCTTGTAAGTCAAAAGTAGCCAGATATTGGCCTTTTCACATAGTTTAACTTAATACATTTCCCGTGGTGGCCTGCAGGCCCCCGGGAGGCACCTCAAGGGCTAGTACACAGCAGGTGTCCAGTAAATGTTTGCTCCCAACTCCTGGCTCTTCATAATAGGTGTGATTGCTAAATACCTATAATCTGTTCTGAAGAAGGCAACATAAAATAATACATGGATAATCTTGGTGAATTATTTTCTGATCCTCCTGGAAAATCTCTGTCCCCTAAAATAATCCAGGTTCTGGCCATTTTGAGATAACAAAGCTCTAAGGCTGAGGGAAACCCCTTCCCTAGAAGAAAAATGCTAGCTAGTTGTTTGCCTCTAAGAGGATTTATTTAATGATGGGGTCATGGGGTAGGGAGGCTGGAACATTCTTTGGTTATCCTTATGTTCCCTGTTCCTCCTAATAAAGGCTTTTGCTACAGAGATTTGCTCAGTCTAGAACGTGAGTTGTCCAGAGCTCAAGGAAATTCAGCAATCACTGAATCTACCCCACTTCACAGGTAGGGGAAGTGAGGTACAGAAGAGGGCAGGAATTGACCTGAGAGCACAGGATGGGATGAGGAAGAACCTTCGGTGAATCTATGCTGACATGAGTCTTGCGGCTTTTCCTCTGGACCACACTGCTCCTGTGATAGCCAGACTCTGGTAATGGAACCTTCAGTATCATTATTTCAAAAGCTGTACTTTTTAAAAGAAATGCTTATTCAGCTGTAGTAAAACACCAAACACTTCTTTACCGTAAGATAACTTCTTGTAAATAACTGCACTACACTCATCTCTCCTATAATTACTTCCTTAGGGCAAAGTCCTCAAAGTGGAAGGCTAGGGGCAAACGGAAGTTAGGACCATTTTCATGGACCTTTTTTTTTTTTCATGGACTTTTGGAACAAGCTGCCAGATTGCCCTGCAAAATTAAACGCTACTGGAGAATCCCTACAGCTTTACCAGCATAGAGTTTTATCCTTTTACATTTATTTCTGCTAATTTTATAGGAATAAATAGAGTGCTTTCATTTACTATATGGTATGTGTTTTCAGACACACACACAAGTCCTGGAATCAAGATCTTTGGACTTGGTTGCTTGTCTACTGTGTGATCTTTGACAAGTCACATCCCCTCTAGGGACAGAGGATATCTATCTGTAAAATGACAGGGTTGAATGAGGTGATTTTTTAAGATTCCTTTCAGCTTAGATATTTCATAATTCCATGGTGCATTTTAAAATTATTGGCCTAGGATGACTGTCTAATACCCAGGATCTGTCATACCTCTAAATCAAGGTCCAAACAGCTTGGACTAGTGGAACAGGAAAACAGAGCCCGGATTATACGCAGGTAGAGACGACAGGAGACACAGGGAGCACTTAAGCCTGTGCTAGGGAGCTATGCTTGAGTGACAGGACAGATACTTAGTCTGCTTTTACGAGGGAATAATAACACTCATCTGTGGTCTAGCCTCAAGTCCCGTGCAGCTCCACCATGGCCAGAAGGTAAGGTCGTGGGCACGCTACTTCGGCCTGAGAGTCCCAGACTTGCAGTCAAAGGCAGCTCACCCTCAGCAAGTGCTTGGCCAAGCTCTGCTCACACACCTCTGAGGACCCAGCGGGCACCCCCGGCCCCAGCAGCCTCGCCCTTTTTTTGGCTGTAAGAAAGCTCCCAGGTGAGGGACAGGTCTCGCGGGAGGACAGGGGAGACCAGAAGGCCCAGACCTGACGCTCTGAACCTGCTCCCTCAATCAGGGCGGGTGACAGGAGAGGATAAGGTCCGGAGAGAGCCTCCTCTGGCTCCTCTCACTCCAGACCTAAGGCAGCTGCTCACCTGCAGGTCAATCCTAAGGAAGTGGGTTGTGAACAAGCCCCAGGCTGACTACTGCCCCCTCTGGGGCAGACACCTCAGCTTCCGGTCCGCCTTTACTCTCTTCAGCTCCAACAGGAGAAACAATGCTGGATGTGGGGCTGCTTATCCCTGAGGTGAACCGACTTCAGGGTCCCAGTGACTACCCCAGGGTGGGAGAGGGAGGAGTCAGATGTCTGTGTGCTCAGAGCAGGAGCAGCAGATCCTAGCTCTGTCTACAGCTAGTGAGATTCCCATAATAAGGGGTGTGCAACTGGGCAGCAAGACCTTCCAGAGGGGATCTGACCAAGGGGCTGGGCCAGATGCCAGGATTCTCTTTACACAGAGAGTCTGGAGCCACACGCAGTCCCTCCCACACCTGCTCTGTCCCAGACCCAAGCCCACCCAGACATGGCTCTCCCGGGGCTGGAGCCCCTCTGGGGTCCATGCATGGACCTAGCCCTATCACAGCAGGCCGGGACACCGAGCTGAGCGTCAGCACCTGGTGGGGAAAGGAAGGGAAGGGTAAGGGGAGGGCAGGCTCCACACCATTCCCTTAATCCAGGTGCCTGCACAGGTCTGGTCTAGGCAAGCCTGGGGCCAAGGCCCCCACTACCTCCAGCCCAGGGCTCCCGCCGCCCCAGACCGCGAGGTAGACTTGGCTGGCAGTCTCTGATGGCCCCACCCTGCATGCCCAGGCCGGCTCCACAGGGACCTGGGGGGTGTCCGCTCCCCCTGCCTATTTCTCGTGCCCGGAAGCCGAGGCCCAGCAGGTTTCTCAGCCAGGAGAGGGTCGAGTACCACACGGGTCCCCAGGGGCACCCAGGCCGCTAGCGGGGGGCGGGAAGGAGGCTGACGGGCACGGCCAGCCACACCCAGCATGAGCCGCGCTCACTCCGGGTGGGCTGTGCAGACAGTGCCCATGCGGGCCCCGCGCCGTCGGGAGGCTGGAGGCGAGGAACGTGCCACCACTGCGCCGGCTATTCCGATGGGGAAACTGAGGCCTGGAGAGGAGCAGTGCTTTGTGCAAGGTCACGCGGAGGGGCTGGAAGCCAGGTCCCCCGCGCCCCGCCGGGTCCCCCGCCGTGCGCCGAGCCCCAGCATCCCTCCCCAGGCGCTGCAGCCCGGAGGCGCAGCGCGCACACATCGCACAAACCGAGAAGGTATGGCCGGCGGCCCGGGGCCGCCCTACCTTGATGACTGCCGCGCAGGTGGCGGTGGCGGTGGCGGCGGCGGCGGCGTCCAGCTCCGGCTCCGCGCTCTTAGCCGCCGCCGAGTCCCGGAGCCCAGCGCCGCCGCCTCCTCCTCCCCACCGAAGTCGGCGGGCGGGGCCGGTGGGCGGGGCAAGGGCCAGGCACATGCCCCGCCCTCGCGCCCCGCGAGTTCGCGGGGCCACCCCTCCTTTCTCGAGCCCTCGGCCGCGCTCCTGGCCCCCGGGGGCTGGCCCCGGGGCGCGCACACGCGCGCAGAACGGGCGCGCACACCGGGGTGCACACGCCGCAGTGATTGGGGCGGGCTGCCCGGCTGGCTAACCGAGCCGAGGCTGGGGACAGTCACACTCGCCTGCCTTCGCGTCCCGCCACTCCCTCGCCGAGTGGCTTGGAACAAGGGACTCGACCTTCCGGGAGCCTCAGTTTCTCCCCTGGTGAAAGGGAAGCAGTTAACTGTGTCTGCCTCAGAGAGCTGTGTGAAAATTAGATGAGACGATCTAATTTACCCGCCTGGTGAAGTGCGTGCGCAGAGCCGGCCTCGGGAGCAGCGCTCGGTGAACCTGGGCTGGTGGAGTAATTCCTGAGGCTTCTCAGTCCGCCTGCAGGAAGAGGGCGGGGAGGACCCGGAGGACGCCCTTCTTTCTCTCTGTGGCCAGGAGGGGGCGCTGCTGCCCGTTCTCGCCGGCTACGGGGTTTTGCACGCTAGGCACTGGGACAGAGATGGGGGTGGTCCAGCCTTTTAGGAATACCATCAGCCAGCACTTAATGAGCTGGGCACAGTTCTAGGCACCTTCAATGCATCACCACAGTTTACGCCACACAAACCTATGAGGTTACCTGTTACTCATCTATTTTACACATGCGGAAGCTAAGGCACAGAGAGGTTAAGTAGCTTGCCTAAGATCACACAGGTAGTAATTCAACCCTAGGCAGAGTGGCTCCCAAGCCCAAGCTTATAACTACTCTACCACACCACCTCTCTTGTGAAGAGCGCTTTGTTTAGTGGTGTATCTCTAGAAGCTGGAACAGTACGTGGCTCAGTGTTAATTCACCTCGTCTTGATTCACCTAGTGCCAGGGCCAGTAACTGGTGCACTCCCTTGCACTGTCACACATCTGTGCCTTTGTTCACTCTGTCCCCTCTGCCTGGAGTTCTCTTCCCTCACCTCCTACTGTTCTTCCTTCCAGGGCCGGTACCAATGTCCCTCTCTGGGAAATCTTCCCAGATTCCAGTGGGTGTGACCTCCCAGCCGTGTATCTGCCTTTTACCCCTCCATGCCATGATAGTGGGTGGCTGGGANCACTGTCACACATCTGTGCCTTTGTTCACTCTGTCCCCTCTGCCTGGAGTTCTCTTCCCTCACCTCCTACTGTTCTTCCTTCCAGGGCCGGTACCAATGTCCCTCTCTGGGAAATCTTCCCAGATTCCAGTGGGTGTGAACTCCCAGCCGTGTATCTGCCTTTTACCCCTCCATGCCATGATAGTGGGTGGCTGGGACCGCGTTTGGGGACAGGCTGGTTGACAGACCTTTCTGGGGGGCCTGGACATATGGACCAGTGGGGAGGCCATTGGAGGGCTCTGCAATAGACACACCCTGGGACTCTTCCTAGAGATGCTGTGCAGGTGTGCTCCTCATCCCCCTGCCCCCTTCATCCTCCTAACGCTGATCCATTTGATGAAGACTACCTGCCCAGTGGTCACGGACGGTTGTGAGAGTTGAACTGTGAAGAAGGCAGAGCGGCAAAGAATTGATGGCTTCGAATGGTGGTGCTGGAGAAGACTCCTGAGAGTTCCTTAGGCAGCAAGGAGAGCAAACCAGTCAATCTTAAGGGAAATCAACCCTGAATACTTGTTGGGAGGATTGATGCTGAAGCTGAGGCTCCAGTATTTTGGTCATCTGATGTGAACAGCTGACTCATTGGAAAAGTCCCTGATACTGGGAAAGACTGCGGGCAGAAGGAGAGGGTGTTAGAGGATGAGATAGCTGGTTGGCTGGCATCGTGGATGCAATAGACATGAACTTGTGAGGGACAGGGCGGCCGGGCATGCTGCAGTCCATGGTGTAGCAGAGAGTCGGACATGACTGGGCAACTGAACATCAACAATACCCGCTATCTGAATTGCACACTTGGGGAAACTGAGGCCAGAACGGGAATGACCTATCCAGGGGTCTCTAGCTAGGAAACACACAATAGGTCTGGTCCCAAAGTTGGGTCCATCTGCTAGGACCTTCTATTGGGCCTTATTGCTGATTAAGATAGGCCAGAAATCCAACACCTTTCTGTGTCAGCATGGCCTTTGTTCAATTTGCTGTGTGTTGGGACTTTCCTGGTGGTCCAGTGGTTAAGACTCTGTTCATCGAAGGCAGAGGGTGCAAGTTTCAACCGGTGGTTGGGGAACTAGGATCCTACATGTTGTGCGGTGTAGCCAAAATTTCCTTTTTTTAAAATTAACCTGCCACATGTGGGTAAATGTCTTCTGGGTGACCAGAACCTGTGTGTATGTGTGCAGTGTGTGAGAGAAAGTGGCAAGTTCTCTCCTATCTGCCCAGCATGGAGCTTTCTGTACAAGGTGGTCCTGTGCTCATGGCAGGCTGAGCTGAGGAAGGAGGGGACATGTGCACCTCGGAGGATCAGGGTTAGGGGGAGGTCCTGAACATGCGGGAGAGCACCCTGAACACAGGCATCCTGTAGAAGTGAATGTGCATCTCCCACTTTAGGGTATGGATCTTCCAGTGGCCCCCTGCTGTTTTGAGGAGCCCCTTTATTCTTAGGGATATTGCCCCAGGAAGGTTCCCTGGGTAACTCCTTTCCCTCACCTGTAGAATGGAGCGTGTCCTGATTGCTGGGGGCCTCGTGTCTGGGAGAGGGATGCTCTGAGCTGGGGGGCCCACCCCTGGGTAGGGAGGTGGGGCTGTGAGGGATCAGATCCTCCAGCCGGGAAGGCAGCAATCCCTGGGGGTGGTGGGGGCGACAGCTGTGGTGCGGGGCCAGGAACCTGACACTGGGGCTGGGCCCCAAATGCCTTTCAGGAAGAGCTGAGGGAGGGTGGGCAGGCTCCCAAGGAGCAGCAGCCGCCCCAGAGATTCTCGGAGTTCGGCCCCCCGCGCCCCCCACCCCCCACAAGTCCCTGCTACAGCCTCCCTTGTCACATAGATGGTTCTTCCTCCCATTTTCCTTTGCCTGGGGTATCCCCACCGGCTCTCACGGCTCAGGAGGCCACAGGCCAAGCTTGCCCTTTCTCCTGGGTTCTTGGGGGAGGTGTTCTAGCTTGGAGGAGCTCTCCCTGGATTTTCCAGTTAGCAGCCTCTAAGGCTTAAGCATGGCTTAAACTCTTGCGGCTTTTGTGACTTTGGGCAAGTTGGTTAACCTCTCTGAGCCGTCTCCTCATCTGTAAATCAAGCTCTGTCTGGAGTGAGTGGGTGCTTTAGGACAGGCAGTTCACGTTCCTGGCTCTCGCTCCAGCTCCCCGATACAGGGCTGGAGGCCCCACTACTCAGTCCTTGTTGCCTGTGGTCCCCAATCCTGTTGCTGTACCACAACACACATGCCCCACAACAGGCTCTGACCCAGCACTCAGGTGGTACTGTGGTACAGCCAGCTAGGAACCAGAAGTGACACAGTGCTGGGTCAGCTGCATAGTACCACCCCTCCCAGTGAAGGAGGAGGGGGTAGACACTCAACTTTGGGCAGAACTTCTCTGCCTGGGCGTGGCATGTGTGTATGTGTGTGTGGCGGGGGCTGGGAGAGATGAAGCAGAGGGAAGACAGGTGAAGACAAAGGATGAGGGAAGGAGGAAAGGGAGGTTGGGGCAGAGGCGGGTGGCAGACGGGAGGGGAGGGGTGGGGGTGCTTTATCCAGCAGCCCTGGTCTGAGCAGGGGTCACGTGCTGTACTTTTGCCGAGGAGGGAATCTGGTTTTAAAGGCTGGAGTCAGAGGGACCAGCTGGACCATCTCTCCTGGAACCATGGGCCTTTTCAGGCCCTCAGGGCCCTCCTGGTGATGCCTTCTTTATGAAAAGGCCATTCACTGCCAAGGCTGTGTGCTTCACTCTGTGCCGGGCAAGCCGACTCAGCACCAGCGTCATCTCCTTTAACCCTCCCGGTGTTCCAGGAGGCCGGACCCCCAGTCTTCTTGGTGATGACCCTGAGGGATACAGCCTGCCACCTGTTGGGGGTGCAGCCAGGACACGCCCCCCCCCTAGGCTGCCCTCAGAACAACATCATGCTTCACAGTTACTTTTTGGTGGTGAAAGGACCTCAGCAGACAAAAAAAGTTTAGCAAATATGAAAAGGCCATCAAGCCTTGGTGTAGAGTGTTCCCAGGAAACTGAGCTGGGCAGCCGCCCTGATGGATGTGGGAGGAAAGGAACCCTGAGGGTCCCCTCCCTGGGGCTGGAGGGGGTGGTGATGGGAGGGAACAAGGGGTCTGGTGCGCCAACCCCTCCAAGTTCACACTGGTGGGTGAGAGAAGGGCCTGTCCCTTGTCCCCAGCAATGGGTGTGGCCTCCCTCCCAAGCCTCGAAAAGAACCTTGGATCAGAGCAAGAGGCTTTTCTGTGAAGCCCTACCCTAGTCCCTCATAGCAAAGACTGCTGAGCCCAAGGCTAGCCTGGCAGACAGTCACAGGCTTTGCTGAGGAATGAGCTGCTCACATCACTTGTGCAGCCTCGACTCCCTGCACGGAGGGGGATGGGGGAAGCCTATCTGCTGAGGAAGGGCCTGGAAGAGCCCAGAACTGGAGCTGACCTGGCTGCAGGCTCTGTCTGTCTCACCACCTCTCTCTCTCTCCCAACCACCCAGTTTTCAAAGAGGTGACTCTTCTTGCCCCTGACTATGAAGTTGGTGGTGGGAGATCAGACTTTGGGCAGCTAATGAAGGCTCTCTGTTCAATCCCCGCACCAAGTTTCCCTTGGTGGTGGACAGGGGTTTCCCTAGAAACGCCCCAACACCCCAGATGGGCTGTGAGGAGAAAGGAGAGGGCAGATGCAAGGCTCAGGAAATGGGTAGGTGGGAAGCCCAACCAGTATTTGAGAGACGCTGTCGCCCACAAAGACAGGAGCTGTAAATGCATATGGACCCAGTTCCTCCGGGAACCAGGACTGGCCCTGCAGAGACACCATGAGAAACAGCAGCCAGAGACGTCCTAGGCTGAGAAGGCCCTGGTGGTGCGACATCCTGGAGCCCCAGGCCCACCCAGGAACAACCAGTTACTGAGAACTGTTTAGGTTCCAGAGCTTGTGAACTATTTCCAGTATTTACACTGTTATACACAGATAAAGCTTAGAGAATGTTCAAGGTTAACCCTATTAAAGACAGCACTTGTGCTTGTCTAGGTGTTAAAGTGCTCTGCGGATGAAGTGAGAAGGGGTGCATCCTGGGTGTGCTCATGAGGAGAAAACCCAACCAGTGGCTTCAGAAGCCAACGTTTCAATGGGGAGACTGAGTCCCAGATAGGAGAAGGGACTTGCCCAGGGTCACATATCGCTGCATGGCCGTCCTTCTCTGGGCCTGCCAGCCCAGGGCGAGAAAGGGCTTGGGGAGGGCAGGCAGCCATGTCAGGGCTCTGCCTCCCCCTCATCCTCGCTGGGGCAACCCTCGGGCACCGAGGGGCCCTGGGCTGCCCGGGTCTCCAGGTACTCGGCCTTGAGCTGCTCCAGTTCATTCAGCTCGGCCTCCAGCCGCTCCCGGTGGGCCGCCCGCAGCTGGCGCAGCTGTTTCATGGGGAAGGGGTTCATGTCGTTGAAGGCGATGTGCATCAGCTTCCTGGGGAGAAAGCAGAGTCAGAGTCAGCAGGCATCCTGGGCACCCCTGTGTTCACTCTGCTCAGGCAGTCGAGGCCCCTTCCTGAGAGGAAACAGTGACTGAGAAGACAGTTTCCACCTGAAGTGATAAGTACTGAGGCAGGAGAAAACTTAGGGCTGAGGGGCCTCTAACCTTGGAAGAGCAAGTTGGTCAGGGAAGGCTTCCTGGAGGAGGGGACTGTGAGCTGAGTTTTGAAAAAAAGCTTGGGTGGGCGAGACAAACACGGTGCTGGTGGGAGTGCAGGGAGGCTTTCTAAGCAGAAGAACCGCAGGGCCAGAAGCCCAGAGATGGAGGCTGTCCTGGGAACTCAGATGGCTCTGCTGGGCAGGATCCTAGGGCATGGGTGTTGGGGACAGGAGAAGGTGGGCAAGAAATGAAACTACGTGCTGTCCTTGAATGCCGTGTTAAGGGGACAGATTCTGAGGCAGTGGGATGTCCCTAAAGATTTCTAAGCTGTGATGGAGAGTCAGTGTTGCTAATGAACCTGCATTGGGAACAGCAGCCTCCTCTCTGCTCTGTGTCCTGGGGTCGCGCATATGGGGGTGGTAGAGGGGCAGGGGCAGGAGCGGGTCTCACCGGCTGTCACAGATGGTCTTGGTGAAGAAATGCAGGTACTGATAGATTTCCAGGCTATCCTGTAGCCTCAGGAGTGCCTCCTCATTGTACTTGAAGATGGCCAGGGCATAGCGGAACACCACCTGGGGGGCAGAGTGGGGTTCAGGGTGGGGATAGGGAGCCAGGGCAGGGAAGCCCCAGAACCCGCACCCCCAGGCGGTGTGGACGGCCCTGGACAGGCTGCAGAGATGGGAGGCTTGGAAGAAACGTGGGGCAAAGCCAAGGTGGGGGCGGCTGGAAACCACACGGGGAGCTCAGCTGGCAATCTGGGGACTGGGAGCCTGGGCAAGGTGTTGCCCCTGTTGGATCTAATGAGGGTAACCCTGTCTTTACATGGGGTGCTAGCAGGAATTGCATGGAGAGACGGATCTGAGGGTGCTTGGTGAACTGTGAGGTCCACCACCATGGGGAAACGTGGCGGAGGCCAGGGGAGGGCCTGCCCAGGGTCTCCTTGTAAGGAAAAGGGCCGCCCCGTCTAGGGCTCTGTCTGAACAGGAGGAGGAGGAGGCAACAATGATGTGCCTTCTGGGCAGGCTGGAGCCCCCGGTCCAGGGGAAGGGAATCCTCCCAGCTCTAGGATGGTCTTCAGAGGCAGAAGCGCCACTTCCTCTCAGGGGTGCAGAGCACTTGAGCTGATGAAGCCAGGCTCCCTAGAGAGGTCCCCCAGAGCCTCGCTGGGTGGGCTCCATCCTCCCATCAGCCAGGGGCAGCGTCAAGACCCAGAGGAGGCAAGGACTTGCTTAGGACCCTCCCACTCACCCTCTGCAGTGCCCTACCTTGATGCCCTCGTAGAGGAAGGCGTCCCAGACCTGGAGGAGGATGTTGCTGATGAGACTGTCTGCAAAGACCACAAGGAACCAGTTGAAGGTGATGAAGGACAGGTCCACGCGGCGCTGCCCCAGGTGGGCCATCAGCCTGGGCAGCTTCTCCAAGAGGAGGTCCTGTAGCACCCGCTGGTCCACCTGCAGCCAAGAGAGGACCTGTCGGCTGCCGCCCTGCAGGAGGGGCTGCTTGCTTCCCATCTACCCGCTACACCCAGCCCTGGGGCTGCTCCCAGTGGGTTCTGCCCTGTCTTGGGGCACAGTGTCCGGAGGAGCTGGTGCCCAGCCTGACAGGGAGACACGTCACTCCATAGGTGAGTAGCCTTCCAGGCTGGAGTTCTGATGCAGAAGTCTCTGTAGATCAGAAGTCCTTAGTCCATGGAGTTTGGGGCCCTTTATCCTGAACGCCAAGCCAAGCAGGAGCTGAGGCTTGGGTCCGTTGACGCCACAGCTGTGACTTTGCACCTATTTTGGGTCTGATGCACCAGATGCTCAGGGCAAGGTCGTGGGGCCCGGAGGTGACGCTGTTGAGCTGGTCACTGTCATGCTTCCGTCCTTGTTTCACTGGACCTGGTTGATCACTCCCAGCACTGGCTCCTTCCCTGCCCTAGGATATGGTTGTTCTGCGGTTGCTCCTATCTCAGTGATGAGCTCATTTTAGGGTCCTCTTGCTCTTTCTTTCTTGGAACTGCTGGTTTCTCAGCCTTCTCCCCCTGTTTAAGTCTTCTTCCAGACTTAGCTCTCGGCTGTGGTGAACACCCTCTTCCTTCCTTCCCCACCCTGAACTCCAGGTCTGTTGTGGAGCTCAAAGCCTAGGGTAACTCACTAAATCTAAGATGCCACTGAACCCGCTGAAGGATGCATGGATGGACTGATGATGTCTGAGATTTACTTCAAGGTCATCAAAGTAGGGGGAATGGTGTGAGTATAGGGGGGAATAGTACTAGCCTCCCTGTGTTGATAATTACTGAAACTAGGTAATGAATATGTGGAGGTTCATTACACTTTCTCTCTGTTTTTGTACATTTGAAATTTTCTATATTTCAGAAAATACATGACCAGAGATGGTGTGACCATCCTGTGATCAGAACAGCCAGCCAGAAGGAGCCTCTAGCTTTCTCATTATCTGTGAAAAATCATCCTCCATTTAAGCCACTCAATGGCACCCCACTCCAGTACTCTTGCCTGGAAAATCCCATGCACGGAGGAGCCTGGTAGGCTGCGCTCCATGGAGTCGCTAAGAGTCGGACACGACTGAGCGACTTCACTTTCACTTTTCACTTTCATGCATTGGAGAGGGAAATGGCAACCCACTCCAGTGTTCTTGCCTGGAGAATCCCAGGGAAGGGGAGCCTGGTGGGCTGCCATCTATGGGGTCACACAGAGTCAGACACGACTGAAGTGACTTAGCAGCAGCAGCAGGAGAGATTAGCTCAAGTTGGAGGAGTAGAAGGAAGTGAACTCACCCCTTCTTATGAAAACAACAAAATCACAACAAAAAAATCCACCATCAAAAAAATCCCTGGAACCTACCAAAAAAGGCACTATTAAGTTGGGCCTCCCTGCCACACAGCAAAACACAATCCTCACCTGATTCACCACCTATTTCCTGATGACTCCTAAGTCTTCATCTCCATCTCTGATCTCTCTTCTCACCTCTCCACCCAGAAGGAGAAAATGGTGTCGGGTGCTTGAAGTAGGAAAGGGGAACAGGATAGTGGGTGGGGGTGGTGCAGGTAATGGCTTGGTAGGTTTTGATGGGGAGTGAGAAGGCTCCCTCTGAGTAGCATCCCTCTCTTCATCAAGCAGATGCACCGATGCAGCAAGAATAGGACAAGGGGTGAGGAGGGAAGAGGCTGGAGGGAGGAGGTGTGAGATGGTCTCGCATTTGCACCTCTCAACAATCCCAGGAAGCAGTGCTACGCCCATTCAGAAGCAGGCAGGCCTGAGGTTCGGAGAGGTGATGCCACCTGCCAAGGGCACAAGGCTGTTTTCCGAGGGGCTGGTTCTGACCCTAGCTTTGCCTGACCCCAGGGCTGGCCTGCGCTCAGAGGGCAGTGGAGGGGTTGTGAGAGGACAGAGGCAGCTGTGCTTCTCAGTAGGCGATTATGGGAGCGTGTGAAGCATCCCAGTCATCCCGCCCTCCCAAGTCCCAGCTTCCTTGTTACCTGACCTCTCTTTTGGAACTCTCAGCTGGCAATCACCAAGTGACACTAGATTTCCTCCTCCTCCCTTCCCTAGGATATCTGCTGTCTCTCATAACATAATGTCCTCACTGGAGTAACAACAACCTATGGTGTGGGCAGGGCCCTGACAATTCTCAAGGCCATCAGCTCACTGGAATATCACAGCAGACCCAGAGCAGGGTTTACTGAACCACTTTACAGAGGGAGAAATGGAGATTCAGAGATTCATTGGCTCTTAGGAACAATTCAGTGGTACCAACCTGCGTGGCCCCCAATCCTCTCCCTGACCGGCTCACCTGGGATGCCAAGAGCGTCTTGCTGTAGTAGTCAGCTGGCATGATGGTCTCCACAATGGCCACCAGACACCAGAAGGCACTCTCCTCTTCATCCAGGACCAGCAGAGCGATGGCCGCCAGTCTGGAGTGGGAGGAAAGGAGGCCTGGAGTGACCTGTGGCAGTCACAACCGAGCAGCCGGGGGCAGGTGTGTCTCCCTGAGGCATGTCCTCCCCACCACACTCCCTAACCAAGCTAGTGTTCCTGGAAACTGGGGCAAGATGAACATGCTTTTGAAGAGGACTACCTAGGAGATTTATGGAGCAATGGGGATCATCTTAGAGCAGGGCCTGATCATCTTAGAGCAGGGCCTCTGGAGTCCTGTTGCCTGGGTATGAATGCCAGTCCTGTAGCTTCCTTGCTGGGTGACTGTGAGCAAGGCCCTTAACCTCTCTGAGCCTCAGCCTCATAATAATCACAGGACTGTTTCAAGGACGAACGGAGTAAATACACACTAACTGCCTAGCACAGTGCCTAATGGGCTTCCCAAGCGGTGCTAGTGATAAAGAACCCACCTGCCAACGTGGCAGACATGAGACGTGGGTTCGATCCTTGGGTTGGGAAGATCCCCTGGAGGAGGGCATGGCAACGCACCCCAGTATTCTTGCCTGGAGAATTCCATGGATGGAGGAGCCTGGTGGGCTGTAGTCCATGGGGTCGTGAAGAGTCTGACGCGGCTGAAGTGACTTAGCGTGCGTGCACAGTGCCTAACATGCAGTGAGATCTCTTTATAAAGTTTAGCTGCCCTCATCTTAATACTCACGGGCTTTGAGACCTTGGCAAGCGCGTTCGTCTCTCTTAGCCCCACTCTCATTACCTGTCAAGTGGGGTTAACAATATCCCCCTCCCAGGCCTGAGACACGAAAGCGACAGACACACAGCATCTTGCTCACTGTCTGGCACCCACCAGGCGCTCAGTACTCAGAGTTCCTTTTCTCCTTTGCTTCCCCTCTCCTCCAGAGTTATCACGACGCTCTAGAGATCATGAATAAAAAATAAGAAAACCCCACAGTGCTGAGCAGGGATGTCTGCCTGGAAGAAGCACTATTTTCTCTCCTTTCCTGGCAGATTTCATCCAGGGTGCATCCTTTTTTTTTTTTTTTGCTTTTTGGCTGTGCCAAACAGCATTTAGGATCTTAGTTCCTGACCAGGGACTGAACCTGTGTCCCCTGCAGTGAAAGCACAGAGTCTTAACCACTGTGCCAGGGAAGTCCCCAGGGTAAATCTGAGAATACATCGCCCAGGAATGTTCGTGGCATTATTCATAATAGCCAAAAGGTAGAAACAATCCAAATGCCCATCAGCTGGTTAGTGGATACTCAAAGTATGGCACATCCATGCAGTGGAACGTAGCTCGGTAAAAAAAGAACAAACCATATGCTATGACAAGGAGGAACCTCAACAACATGCTAAGGGGAAGAAGCTTGATACAAATGACCACACATCATATGACTGGCATATGAAATGTCCACAACAAGAGCACTCACAGAAACAGAAGGAAGATTTGTTGTTGTCCAGGGCTGCAAGTGGGAATGGAGAGTGACTGCGAATTGGTACAAGATGTCTTCTAGGGGTGATGGAAACGTTCTAAAGTTGAATTGTGGTGGTAGCCACACAACTCCGTGAATTTACTCCAGATCATTGAGTTGTACACTTAAAACCAGTGGGGAAAAAATGGTCAGTGATGAGAGGCTGCTGGCATTCACTAGGGGCCTATCAACCTCTTGGGGCTACAGGCAGACTCCAGCTGAATACATTCAGGCCTGAGAAGGTCTGCAAAGGAGGGTGATGTGGGAAAGAAAAAACTATTAATACTTTAAATAACTCTACTTATATATTAGAGAGAAATGAATTTTAAAATTTTGCTGTGAATTAGTATGAAATCATTACTATATCTGTCTTGCTCTAAACAGGCTGGGTTTGTTGCATAAAAGCAGGTTCTGTCCTCTTGAGACACCACACATGCAGTTCTAATGGCTGCCACTGGACGGCAGCACTCAGACAAGTGAAAGGGGCCGGGTTTGAAGGGCCTTTGAAAGAATACAGTGCACTCTCCACATTTCAACAGGCTCTATTACAAATGTGTGTGTGTGCGTGCATGTGTGTGTGTGTGTGTGCGTGCACGCTCAGTCATGCCCGACTCTTTGGGATCCCATGGACTGTACAAATAACCTATTTAAAGCAACAGTATGAATATCTGCCTAAATGCCAATAAATACAGCATTCAAAGAAAGAAGTAAAGAAATACCTCAGCTGTCCCTCTATAGCCCTCAGCAGCCTTTGTGCAGCCTCTTTCCACCCCGGGAGAAGCTTCTTTCCTTCTACAAGGCTTACCTCTAGACACTGTCTTGCTATGGGAATTTCCTTCTGCTCCTTCAGCATAGATTAGACTCCAAAACTCATATGTGGCTAACCCCATTCTTGCTCTCAAAAAAGTTATATCTGATCAGGTAAAAAAGTTTCTGAGTGCTCTCAGCACACTCTCCGCCACAGCTCCCCTTGTGAGTGTGTGGGCACACGGTAGGAAGGACCAGGTCTGGGGGCTGGAGACCAGGGTTAGCAGTTGGCTTAGCTCTTATGCATAGTGAGGCCCAGGTCAGGTTCCTTAGCTTCTCAGACACTCTGTTGTGTCAGCTGGGCAATGAGGGCACCAATGCCCACCTCTCAGGGCTTTCCTGAGGATTAGATGACATCAGGTATGTACCTGGCATCCAGGAGGCTTTCCTTAAGTCTTAGCTCCTACTTGACCTTTGCATGAAATGTACAAATCATTCATACTAATCTCATAGCTTTCAGTTCCCTTCCAATCTCATCTTAAAGAGGATTCAAAAGTTTTGTTCTTTCTGAATTTTAACATGTTCAAACAGATAAGTGTGCATGTTTCTGCTCAGCTGCTGAATGAACAAATGTATAAATTTCTATGGACATCCCCTATAGCAGATGTTTAGATTAGTGTGAAATCTGAACAAGTTTCCAAAGAGGCATAGACTGAGAGGCATTACTGTTCAGGTTTAACTCTGAATTCCCAGAAACTGTACATGTATAGGGCTTCCCTGATGGCTCAGTGGTAAAGAATTCGCCTGCCAATGCAGGAAATGCAGGTTCGATTCCTGGGTCGAGAAGATCCCATGGAAAAGGAAATGGCAACCCATTCCAGTATTCTTGCCTGGGAAATCCCATGGACAGAAGAACCTGGTGGGCTACAGTCCACTGGATCACAAAGAGTGGGACGTGACTTAGCAACTAAACAACAAATGCTCAGTTTCATCCAATTTGAGCTGGGAAAAGGTATTAAAAACAGCTAAGTTTGGGAACCATTCCAATTTGAGTAGGGACACTCTGAATATTTATTCTGTGTTAAGTAAATGCCATATACTTCCTATTCTGAAAAAAAGAGCTTATATATGAATGGCTTACATAAATTTTGTCTGAGTACATATGTGTTTCAATTAAGTTGAACCAAAACTTGCTTTGGGAAATATCTGAGATTAGGCCACCTCTATGGGGGCAGCCTTGAGAGCTCCCCATAGTACTGGAAAGACACCTCTCTGTCTCTTTGGAGCCTCCTAAGAAGTCAGAGAGGTCAAACAGATGGGGACAAGCAGTCGAAAGGACATGTTGAAGACAGAGTTGGGCCAGAGTCCCAGCCCTACCAAGTCACCCCATCCCAGCCCCGCCCTACCATCCCTTGTCTCCTGCTCAGTTCAGTTCAGTCGCTCAGTCGTGT
>SJYT01063158.1:61012-249689 GCA_006410635.1 Cephalophus harveyi | reverse complement strand
GAGTCCCTTGGACTGCAAGGAGATCCAACCAGTCCATTCTGAAGGAGATCAACCCTGGGATTTCTTTGGAAGGAATGATGCTAAAGCTGAAACTCCAGTACTTTGGCCACCTCATGCGAAGAGTTGACTCATTGTCTCCTGCTGCTGAACCAGAAATAAAAATTAATCCAGGCTGGGCGAGACTCCTTCCTTTGGGAATTTAGGCCTGCAACATGAGGGTGTCAACAAGTGGGTTGCTGAAAGCCTTGACTCAGGGGCTAAGGTCTCTATTCTGACAGTCCGGATGGGCCAGAAATATCCACAGAATGACAGTGAGGCTGGTCTGCTGAGAGAGAAGGAAGCAGCCATGTATTATGAGGTCAGAGACCTCCACGGAGGGCTGTACAGTCTCAGAGAACAGCATCTCCTTGGATACGGCACGAATGGCACCCCCTGGGGTCGTGCTGTGGCCCCACTAGAGACAGCAGTTGTCTCGGCTTGCAACGATCATTTGCCCCCAGCCCTACTTCCTTTCCCGAATTTTGGGAGCTTCCTCTGTCACATTTACAAATTCTCTTTTCCTACGGCTCCTACGAGTGGATTTGTTTAAAGCAATGACCCCTGACCCAGGCAGTTGTGCAGTACGTGAGCCGGCAGTGGGCTACACGACCCCAGTGGCCCACTCGTGTGCTCTCTGTGGGGGCGGCACCACCCTGAGGACATGTCACAGGGGAGGGGACGGGACGAGGAGCCTGGGGCTCTGGCCCAACTCTGTCTTCAATATGTTCTTTCGCCTGCTTGTGCTCATCTGGTTGACCTCCCTGGCTTCTTGGGTGGCTCCAAAGGAACAGAGAGGTGCCCTGGAAGGTCGAGGCTGCGTAGCTTACCTGTTTAGGCCCTGGCAGTAGCCAATGGTGGGGTTCTGCCAGGAGAAGGCCAGCAGCACCCGGCGGAGCTTGTCAGGGAAGCTGGAGGTGGGACAGGTGAAGTGCTTGTTGTTGGGGAAGGTCCGGTTCAGGTCCAGCTCGATCTGGCGGGCAGCAGGGTGCTTGCAGGCCTGGCCCTGGCTCAGCAGTGCCTGGTAGCAGCCAGGGGTCTGCAGGTGCTGGACGCGGAGGTGGATCAGCCACCTCCAAACACGCGGCCGGTGCTCGTGGGGCACGCCCGCTCGCAGCAGCTGCTTCAGTTCTGCTGAGGGGGCCAGCTCGCCCAGGGTGGCCCAGCGCTCCCGCAGTGGCCGCTCCACGGCCTCGTGGGCCAGCAGGTGGTGGGAGTGCACTTCCAGTGCCTGGATCTTGGCCAGCAGCCTCAGGTCCTCCACCTCGTAGTTGGGCACCGTCAGGAAGCCGTACTCGTCATACTCACTGCTAGCAAAAGTCCGTGTCAGCAACACTTTGCAAGGCCCTTCCCCAGATAAAGGGCAGTGAGGAGAGGGTGGGGCCTGGGCAGGGACCCTGCGGGGCTTTATTGTAGGTTGGCCATGTGACTCCGGGCAGGTCACTTCAGTGCTCTGGACCTCAGTTTACTCTGTACAGTGGGTACAGGGGCTCCTGCACTGCCTCATGAAGACCCAGTGAGATTCTCAGATGTAAACTGCTAGGGGCTAGACTAGATAGCAAGTGCTAAAAGAGATATGCTCATTCATTCTGTGCAAATATAAAGGACCCTCGGGACTTCCCTGGGGGTCCAGTGGTTAAGAACTTGCCTTGCAATGCAGGGGACGTGGGTTCAATCCCTGCTTGGGAAACTAAGATCCCACAGGCTGTGGAACAACTAAGCCTATGCGCTGCGGCCAATGAAGCCTGTGCGCTCTGGGGCATGTGCGCTACAACTAGAGTCTGTACAACACAACGCAAGATCCTGCATGCCGCAACAAAGATCCTGCATGCTGCAACCAAGCCCTGACGCAGCCAAACAAATAAGTACTAAAAAAAAAAAGAACCCTCTTATTACTCCATGAAGCGCTAGGTCTGAGGAGGCCTGTACTACCACTGGACAGCCACACTTCCACAGCCAGGAAGCCCAAGGCCAGATGGGGAGCAGGCAGCACCCACAAGAAGCAGCACCGAGCAGTGGAGAGCGATCCACACAGCCTTTCAGCAGTCAGCATTCATTTGCCCCTATTATGTGCTCTGCCTGTGCTATCTCATTTAATCCTCATGATCCTGCTAAGCTGGTGATGTTAGCCTACGTCTTAGGGAGGCTGAGTAGGAGGCTCAGAAAGGTAAAGTGACTTGCCAAGGTTACACAGTGAGAAAGCCAAGTCCAGCTCCAAAGCTTGGGTGCCGGCCACTGGACCACCCAGCCTCTACGGACCTTTGACCCCAGCCACAGCCCATTCTGTTTTGTTTAACTGCCCGGGTCCACTGTCCTCAGCAAAGGCTTGGCTCAGAGGAGGCAGGTGGCTTGTCTCCCCTCCTCCCCTCTCTGACAAACACCTCTGGAGACAGTCTGGGGCAGCGGGAAAAAAACAGAACTTGGGAGGCAGGCCCATGTCAGCTACACTAATGTGCTGTATGGCCTTGGGCAGGGGCCTGCCGCGCCTCTCGGCTATAAAACGGGGTTCATCCCAACCACATGCTCATCCGTCTGAAGGTACAAGGAAGTAAGGGATGGGCAGCGCTCACACCTGGTCAGCAGCACTGGCAGCAGGGTGGCTGGCGGCACCCGGGGCCTGCAGCCCCAGCCCTATTCCGGGCTCACCTGACGGTGCTGGGGCTGAGCACGATGCTGTCGGCCGAGGCCTCGCTGGCTTCCCACTGCAGTGCCTCCTGGATGAGCTGCCTCAGGAGTTCCGAGCACTCTCCGGCCTCCATCCCCAAGGCCTCCTGCAGCCTCCGCAGCCCTGACAGGTACTTGCTCTCCACCCGACAGTTCTGGGCTTGGAGGTAGGCGCACTGTGGAAGGGAGAGGTGGGGGATGGTCAAGCCACCTGGTTGGGCTTGGGCCAGAGGCCTAAACAGCTTTAGGCAGTCCAGCCCTTCTTCCAGCTCTCATCTTCCATCCCCCCAACCCCAGCTATTCATATGAAGAAAAGGAGAGGAGCCCCAAATGCAAGAGTCTACAGTAAGGCAGAAAGGGCTCCTGGCGAGAGAACCAGGCCCAGTGCTGGAGCTAGATTCAGAAACAAGAAGGGAGAGGTGGGCAGGGGCAGCACAGGCTCTTGCATGGCCTGCAGTCCCATGCTAGTTCAGCCACTACAGACTGGGTGACCTACAGCAAAATTACTTAACCCCTCTGTGCTTTAATGTCTTCATCCAAACACTGGGGATAATAGAGTCTGCCTCAGAATTCTTGTGTGACTCAGATGAGCCAAGGTATCTAAAGCCCTTGCAGGGCACTTGGCCCAGAGCAAGCTCCCTGTAGGGGGTATACCCGAGCAGTGCCCAGCTCTGGACACTGCCCTGTGCCTTCTTATGTTACCTGGGGGGCTTTTTCTGTTCCTCTAGCACATCACCTCTCCCCCACCTCGTGGGGCACACACTGCACATTCCCCATCTGCCTGCCCCCATATCTTCCTGTTTCTTTGTATGCCTCATGATATTTTGTTGAAAATCAAACATCTGAACCTAATAAGGTGGGGTGGAATTAATTAAAGAAAGCTCAACAAAGAAAAGAGTCTGGTCAGGCCTGTATGGGGACCTCTCAGGTCCCGTCACCTGCAGCACTAATTGCTCCAAGCAGGAAGAAGCGCACACCTACATCTCCGATGGGAAGGTGCCTCCACTTCATTCTCCAGCAGGAAAAGCAAAGACTTCAGCAGTCCAACCAGTGAGAAGCCTCCATACCTCTAGTGGACTTTCTGGTTATCACAGTCCCTCCTAACCCTTCCCTTTTCCCTATAAAAAGCAAGTTTCCCTTCCCTGTTCCTTGAATTTGCCTGTGGTTCACCACAGTTCATGGATCCCAAGTTGCAATTCCTCTGGTTAGTCCCGAATAAACTTGCTTTTGCTTGTAAAATAACTAGCCTCTATGTTATTAAAACTGACAGTGATAACTCTGGAAATCAGATTCTCCCTCTTACTCTAGGGTTTGCTGTTTTTGTTTTGATTGTTTATATCTCAAAGATAAACAATAAGGTATAAACTTAAGTTCTTAGGTCTTTTCTGCACCTTTCCCTGGGCACGTGTGGTCACTTTCTAATTTCCCCCACATCTGCAGTTGTTTTGGAATATATAGTTAATACCTGGCTCCCAAAAGGGGGAAAAGAGAAGTATGAAGTTGGCAGGGAGAAGGGGGGGAAGGGTGCTGGCCCTTTAAATCCCTGGGCAGTTACTTTAGAGCGGGGCCAGGGCTTGCTACAAAGTGGGGAGGTAGGACAACAGTGGCTGCCTGCCTCTTACTCTCACTCCTGTGATCAGAAGCAGCAGTCAGCAGAGCACAGATCTCTGACATGTGGATGAAGTTCACGAAGGGCACAGTCCGGAGGGCGAGCAGTCGGGTCAAGAGGAGAAAGTGACAGTGGTGAGGGGGTGAGTGGACTGGAAGGGTGGGTGGAGACAGAGATGGCCAGACCTGGGTTCCGCCCTCACCTTCATCAGGAGGGCCTTCTCCTTCTCAGCCACCTTCCTCCAGATCTTTGTGACCTGGTGGATCTCAGAGTTGAGAAAGCGGTTCTGGGTCCGGTATGCTTCCATGTCATCCTGAAGAAGAGAGCAAAGCATTTAATGGGCTGCACCAGAACCATCTCCCTGGTCCTCACTCTCGCTGCCAACACTTCCTTCAGAAATTTCCAATAATTCCCAATATTGGTAAACAGAAAAGGAACTCTGAAAGAAAAAAACAATATTGATAGTCCCCTTCTCTAATCTTGATACCAGTGTGATACGGTAGAGAGAGCATTAAGCCTAGAGTTCAAATCCTGGCTCTGATTTCCTGGACGGGAGGCCCACTGAGTCACACTGACTCTGTTTCCTCTTCTGTAAAAGGGGCAAGTTTCACCACACTCACCTGGCAGCTGAGACTAGTGAGCTAATGTGTATACTGCTACAAGGAACAAAACAGCAACCATTTCAGTAGTGTTTGTTTTTTAAATAAACATATTTTGTCACATATTGGTGATCATATTGAGCGATTTTGGTGAAAATTTTTTTTGTAAATATTTTTCTGTGTTTCTACCAAAGCTTCCTAAAGATGATTTTTGACGTCCGATGACTATTCTATGAAGTGAATTTACCATAATTTAGATATAATCCTTCTCCTGTTGCTGTTTTTTCATTTGAGCCTTAGATATTTTTGGTTTGTCTCTCTTAGGAATAAATCTGTGAGGAGGCCTATCTCTAAGCCTACAGTTCTCCTTTTTGCAAGCTGTCCAGTGGAGGGAGCATGAATCCTCCTGCCTGGGGCAAGGAGAAGCTGACCATGCACTGAGGAGAGTCAAGCAGGAGCCTGAAAGAGTGACCACAGCCACCACAGCCATTGCTCCATCTTTCTGCTTGGAAGGACTCTGCAGAAGCAGTGGACAACACATGCTCACGTGATTCTAGGGCATTTACTAGCTGAAACTCAATCCCTTTCTCTTGCATTCAAAAAATTGTACTGGGCTGGCTGTAGGTGAGTGTGAGAGACTCCTGCAGGTGTGACTAGATAGGACTGATAGGGGCAGAGTGAAGGGACAAAGTAGGTGATTAAATAATTCATAACTCAGGGAACTCACACTGGGGCTCTGTAGCAACCTAGAGCGGGGGGAAGGGGTGGGAGGTGCGAGGAAGCTTTAACAGGGAGGGGACATATGTACACCTATGGCTGATTCATACTGATGTATGGCAGAAATCAAACCAATATTGTAAAACAATCATCCTTCAATTAAAAATAAGCAAATCAAAAAAATAGCAAATCCCACTAGGGGATTATAAATAGAAAAATCATAGTAGACCCTTGTAAGTTAATGATTACTTGAAAAAGAAGGTTTGCTTAACCACGAAACCAAGCAGGCTCGCTTAGCAACCAATCCATGCAGTAGAAGCACTAGACATCCCCCCAGGTAATAAAACAATGGCCTGAGACCACATCCTGCCCAGTGAGCTCAGTAAGCTAGGACACGTTCTCTGCCCACAGAAAAAACAATAATTTGTGGACCTAGCTTGACCATGGAAGGGCAAGAAAATTCCCCTGCTCAACTTGGAGAAGCTGATGATGGAAGCAGGATGTCTATTCAAGAAAGACAAAGAAGGTCTTTTCCCTGTCCCTACTTTTCTTTTCATTATAAAACTGTAGCCCAGTAAGCTCTCGAGCACGGCACTCTCTCACCTGGCCTCTTGTAAGCCTCACAGATGTCCTATTTCAATAGATCACTCCTTATCTATCACTCTGTGTCTCGTTGAATTCTTTCTGTGCTGAGACATAAAAGACTACGGTACTGGAGCTCCTCGGAACCCCCTGAAATACCACCCATCTCTTTCAGGCCCTGATTAAGAACAGCACACCTTGCCTGTGGCACTTCAACAACGGGGATGGGTCACTTGCGCATGGCTGACAGGCCATCCTGACCCTCTCCATTAGATCCCTCCCAGCCCAGAAGCTCCAGTTCACGTCCAGGGGCTCTCCAAGGCTTGGGACGTGTTGCACAGGGTGCCCTGCTTGCAGCCCAGACAAGGAGGGCAGGAACGAGTGCCCCGTGGAGCAGCTGTGGGCCTGGTGGCGTCCAGGGGTGGCGTCCGGGCAGTGCCTTCCCATTCACTCACTGCCCTACCCTGAGTGTTCTTCTTGGCTCAGAACTGTAGGAAGGAAAAAGAGAGACCTCAGAGAAGAGAAAAGCCACGTGACTGTCACTAGGGAAGCAAATGAGGAGAACACAACTGGAGACAGGGGACAGGGAAGAAGCGTCTGCCCACCTGCTCTCACAGGGACCAGGGAGCCGGGAACCCTCTTTGGAAAACGGCATGTAGACTGGCCCTGGTGCTAGTGGGGAGGGAGCAGATGGGACATGGGGAGAGCCAGGGTCTGGCGGTGGCCCTGCCACTTCTGCTGTGTGACCCTGGATCAGTGCTTCCTCCTCTCCAGGACGTGGCTGGTCCTGCCAGCCAAGCTCTGTATTCAAGAGGTCAGTGATTCTATTCTTACACTGACAGTTTGGACAGGGGGGATTTCCTCAAAGTTGAGCGTCCTCAACCACAAGGGCAAGCAGGAGATGTGAACACATTCTGTCCCCAAACCTGCAGACAGCGGAGTTTTGATGGATCTTCTATTTTCTCCTGGATCAGAGACCCAGAGGCTAAAATTAAGGGAGTCTAGTACGTACAACTCTTTCTAGCACAGAACACCTCCACGGTATCAGCTGAAGGACTGATGGCTTTCTAACAACCTCAGGGGAGCAGCTGTCAATGTAAGCATGGGTGATGTGAATTGTACCCAGAGTCTCTTCATCTCTGAGCTCATTGACAAATTCCTGGACATGCAAATTCAGGGGCACATTCAGTCTCCTAGGTGAGTCCATGCTTGCACAAGTCCATTTCTCTGACCCCCATGCTGCTTCTCTGGGTTTTCAACAGTGGGTTCCAGCAGAATGGGCACAGAAAGGAGAAAGACACTTAGCAGGCAGAGCAGAGTAGGAAAGCAATCTGATGGAAGCAATCTTCACCGCTTTGTGAGGGACTCAGGGCTTCCCTTATGGCTCAGCTGGTAAAGAATCTACCTGCAATTCGGGAGACCTGGGTTTGATCCCTGGGTTGGGAAGATCCCCTGGAGAAGGGAAAGGCTACCCACTCCAATATTCTGGCCTGGAGAATTCCGTGGACTGTATAGTCCATGGGGTCAAAAAGGGTTGGACACGACTGAGCAACTTTTACTTCAGAGCTTTCTAACAACCTAGCTACATCTGCATTTGAAAGATTTTGTTTTCCTTTTGAACTCAAAAGCATTTCTGATTTTAGACCAAATAAGGGAAAAGGTTCAGAGACTAGTTATGTGCTTTTTCCTTCTGAAAAAGAAAGGGAAAGAAATTTGGGTTTTTTGTCATTTTTTATCCTTCTAACAACTGTAGGACTGGCTAGGCCGTGTCATATAAAGGTGAGATAACTTGCTGAAGGTCACATAGCTAGCAAGAAGCAGTCTGCCTGACTTCAGAGCTTGGGGAGTGGCTACTGTCCCACACTGCCCACTGGTTTCTCAAAAGCTCCTGAATTTCTTTATTTCTTTTTTCTTTTCCCCTTCCTACCCCTGCCACCCACCCCACCACCCTGATCCCCACCAATAGCAGTTCTTTGATATAGTGGTTTGGGATTCCCATGGTAATCTGAAGTATATTTATGTGGCTGTGAGTGCCAGGGTTGGGGCAGGACTGACTGGGGCTATGTGGCTGCCTGTAGGGATGGTGGGGGCTGAAAAGCACCTGTCCCCAGCTCCTGTCACCACCCTCTAGGGAGGAGGTTGCAGCCTGTGGCAGGCATCACACCTATAATAAAGTCCTCACTTCCTGAGCGGTAACTGGTCCCTGGGAGATGGGTGAGAGCCACGGCCTGCACAAGGGTGAGAAAGGGATGACAGTGGTGGCTAGAAGCACTGGGAAGGCAGCAAAGCAGACAGAATGGTCAGAGAAGGGAGCTGGAACCCAGGTCCAGTCCCCTCACTTCCTCCACACAAAGCCCTGGGCAAGTAACTTCACCTTTCACAGCCCTGGCATCCTCATCTGTATGTGGGGAGCATGTAAGTGGCTGCCTTCCAGGGTTGGTGCGAGGATTAAATGAAGTAATGTAGAAAGAGCACTTAGGATGGTGGACGCCTCACCATAAACAATCTGTATGTAGGAGTACCGATAATTATCATCATCATGACCAAGTCACAGCAGCACAGGTCACCACTTGTGTGCAGGACTGCTGAAGAGGGCCACTGGGCACCTTGGCGGCTTCCAAGGACATCAATGTGGCACTGAAGGAAGCTGACCAGGCCGGCCCCAGAGTGCTTAGGAGTTCTGACTCCATCTTGGGCTTTTCCATCTCTACTCTGATAATTTAGAGATACGCTCACTTTTCAGCTTAGGGTGTCATGAAAATGTCAAGCTGCGTTGGGTCCTCTGGTTAAGAAAGTGAGGGAGGGTACAGCAACACTTCCACCAACATCTGTTTCAAATATGAATTCTCCAGTATTAAGGATCATCCCAGCTCTACCTAGAAAACCCCTGGGGTCAAGATCGGTGGCCTTCCCAAGGGCCCAGGGCCCCTACCTACCTTTAGGTGCTCCATCTTCTCCTGTTGGCTCAGGAAGTCCCTGTCGGCCTCCTCTGGGGCCTTCATGAAGTCCTGGGTGACCTTCTCGGAGAGCTTGCAGATGACCTCCTGCTTGGCCTGATTCTTGTCCAGGAGCAGCTGCACGTGCTGCTGCAGTTCCCGTATCTCCTGCTCCCGCAGGCTTGCTGTCTGCGCCAGGCTCTCCCGCTCCCGCTCCAGGGCCTCCACCCGCCGGCCCAGCTCCGCAATCTGCCGCACTTTGTGACGCACCAGCTCCAGCCGGTCCTTGTCCTGGGCCGCTGCCAGGTATGCACTGGACACCCTCTTCTCCTGCTGGGCTGCCTCCAGTGCCTTGTGCAGGATCTTCACCAGCTCCTGTGCAGGAAAGGAGAAGTGCCCAGTGAACTCGGGGAAGGCCCGTGAGGTGCCAGAGGCAAGGCGTATGCCATCATCAGTTCTCCTAAAAGTCCTGGGAGGTGATGGGCATCGTCTCCTGCATGCATGCCAAGTCGCTTCAGTCGTGTCCGACTCTGTGCGACCCTCTGGACTGCAGCCTGCCAGGCTCCTTGGTCCATGGGATTCTCCAGGCAAGAGTACTGGAGTGGGTTGCCGTGCCCTCCTCCAGGGGATCATCCCGACACGGGATCGAACCCGTGTCTTTTATATCTCCTGCACTGGCAGGCAGGTTCTTTACCACTAGAACCACCTGAGAAGACCATCATCTCCTGGGATATCTCATTCTAGCACCCACACTCTCTCTTTCTGTTTATAAGAGCTGTAGGGACTTCCCTGCTGGTGCAGTGGCTAAGACTCTGAGCTCCCAATGGAGGTTTGATCCCTGGTCAGGGAACTAGATCCTGCAAGCTGCAGCTAAAGATCCAGCAAGCCACAACAAAGATCCAAGATCCTGCAAGCTGCAACTAAGATCTGGCACAGCCAAGTGAAAAAAATTAATGTACGCGCGTGCGCGCGCGTGTGTGTGTGCTCAGTTGTGTCCGACTCTTTGCAACCCCAGATAGGAATACTGGAGTGGGTTGCCATCCCCTTCTCCAGGAGATCTTCCCAACCCAGGGATCAAACCTGAGTCTCCCACACTAAGGCATATTCTTTACCGTCTGAGCCACCAGGGAAGCCATCAAAAAAAATAATAAATATTAAAAAAAAAGAGAGAGTTTTAGTTAGACACGTGGATCCCCAGCAAAGGATTACATCGCCCAGCCAAGCTCACAGCTAGGTGTGGCCAAGTGATTATTCTGCCTAAATGGGATATGAGAAATGCTGTGGGCAGGTTCTGGGTTATACTTCCAAACCACTGCACACACACTGCCCTGGCCCAGTTCCCTTTCCTTCTGCCTGGGAAATGGCAAGAACTGAAGTAGCCACGCTGGGCTCACAAGCAGAACTTGCATGTTGAAGATGACACAGTTGTCCTGCCAGCTCAGAACTGCGAACTTCATTCTGGATTCTTCGATGTCAGAGAGAAATTAAGTTCCAATATGTTATAGGCCACAATACGTTAAGGCTTCTGCCCGTACCCTAATACATGTCTGTTTCAGAAATGAACAAACGGAGGCCCAGCAGAGTGGAATTTAATCCCAAGTCATTCAGCCACTGAGCCACCTGTGCTTGGTCAGTACTGAAGGTGGAGTGGCAGTGGTGTGGCACTTAGGCATGGCTCTTCCCTCTCTCTCCTGAGGCAGACGTTCATAATCAATCTCAGTATTCCTTCCTGCTAACCCTAGCTGAGGCCTCTGAACATGGCATCCACGCAGTCACTACTAATTGAGTTGAGGCGGCATTAGAGAGAAAACATGCTGGCAATCCTCACACCAAGCCACAACACCTGGGGCTTCACTCAACCCATTTGTGTCCACGCCTCTGCCTACCAAACGATGCCTGTGAGGCTGGTGCAAGGAAGCAGCAGGGAGTTCAGAAGCAACAGACCTTGATTTAGTTCTTGGCAGGGCCACCCGATTCACTCACGTGAACTGAGCATTCAAGGTTTGGTTCCCTGTGCCTTTGAGCTTCCAACCTTCCCAGCACTGGGGACCTGTTCTGCCCCAAAGCAGGGATATGAATTCATCTGGGGCCAGGACCAGGATATCAGAAATCAGGCAGCTCAGCAGTCAGTCTCATGTGAACCTCAGACCTGCAGGTGGGGGTCTTTAGGTCACACTGCCATGCTCCATGTCAGTCCCATCTGGAAAAATGTGGTTCCCTGGAGACGCACTAACTGTATGTATGCCAAAGCATTAAAATAAGTAATTGGCTGGATAGGGTGGTTTGCTAAGAACAATTCCATTTTGGAGGAGAACTGCCCCAAATCATAATTTCATTTGAGAAGCTAATGATAAGGCCAAGTTAGCATATAACTTCTGAAACCTTGGTACTAGTGACTGTCCCTTCTCTGGTTCTCTCTCTTCTATCCATCCATCTAACCTGTATCAAGTGCTCACTCAGCGCCAGGCCCCATGCTAGGCCCTGGGACCCAGAGAGGGACCAGTCACCATTCCCACCCTCAAGGGCCACAGAGGCTGGTGGGAGCAAAGGTGAACCACTGCTGTGGAGCGATTTACTGCGAGAGACGGAAGCAGGGGTGTCTGTCGGGGCACAGGGCAGCGGGCAATGACTTTCGTCTGGGGTGGAGGCAGGGGTGCCAGGGGGCGGGGCGACCAGTACACTTCATAGAAAGGTGGAGCAGCTTAAACTGATCCTGAAGAATGAGGAGGGCCAGAGATGGTCAAGCAGCAGGTGGGAGACATGGGGCAGATGGAGGGAGCTGAGGATTGGGAGGACTTTGCAGATGGGGCTGAGCCAACTGCTTAAGCAAAGGCTCAGTGGATTCAAAGAACAGGTATGGAGCTGCAGGTCCTGGGTGTGGCGGGAAGGTGGGTGGGGAGGGCGGCTGCAAACCAAACCAGAATGTTAGGAATTTTTAGAACTCAGCTTCGCAGGGCTGTGCAAAGAGAGATTAGCATTCCTGTGGCTGCCGGTAACTGAGAAGCCCAGACCATTTTCTGCTTCAGTTGAGATTTGGAGGCTACCCTGGGTAACTGCCTGGTGAATTAACCCCATGCAGGCCACTGTTTGGACTTGCCCTAGCCTCAGAATTGGGTGGGTATCTGTCCCCCAGGTTTGGCAGAGTCAACTCTGAGGCCCATTTCATTGCATTAGCAGTCTCCCCCTTCCCACATCTGGCTCTCAAAATCCAAGACCAAAACACCAGGCCAGGAATCTGTCCTCTCATCTCAGGATCTGGGCACCAGAATGAGACAAGAAGAAAGGGACTCGGACATAGTGGAGCCAGAGCAGAAAGTGAGAGGAGGAGCAGGAATGGATCATGGATTTGAGAAACCTGGAGGCTGGCCGGCCCCGGGAGACCACCTGGTCCAGTCACCCCACTGTCACATGGGGAGACTGAAGCTCAAGAAAGCAGAGAACTAAAGGGACCTGGTGGATCCCCACGAGTGGGGAAACTGCAGCAAGAGCAGAGGGCTCCCAACTCCAATCCTAAGACCTTTGACTTCTCCATGATGTGTAGTTAATGGGTTTTGCATAGAAATGCTTCTTTTGATTTCTTTAAAAATAGAAATAACCCATATTCATAGCAGCATTATTCACAAAACCCAAGAGGTGGAAACAACCCAAGTGTCTACTGATGGTGCATGGATAAATGAAATGTAGCATACAATGGAATATTGTTCGCTCTTAAAAAGGAACGAAATCCTATTACATGTTACAACATGGATGACCTTTGAGGACTTTATGCCAGGTGAAATAAGGCAGTCACCAAAACACATATATACATCAAATAGAAATACTAAAAACAAAAAGAAAAGCTAGAACATCGCATTTTGAAGCTGCTTTTGTCCTTACAACATGTGAAAGCAGCTCTCCAAGTCAGTCATTATCGAACAACACTCATTTGTAACAATTCAAGAGTATTCCTTGTTTGGAGCACACAATACCCTTCATCCCATCCCCGAGGATGGACACCTGGCTTGCTTCCAGTTCCCACAATCCCCAGCAAGGCCTTAGGACCGAGGCTTAGAAGAGCTGGTTGAGTGATACTTTTAGTATCTCTTAATCGAATCATTGTTTGGCCCACCTTAGATTTTAACAATGGGTAGTAAGTTGTCATTTTAGTAAGTATTTTAAAAGTCAATAAATCATTTATCTTACGAACGAGTTGATACCTTCATCACTCACTAAAATCGAGGTGGGTGGGTCCAACAGTGTTTGTGGGAAGAGCATTGGACTGGGCATCCTCTTACCCCTAAAGGGCTCAGGGCCAGCTGTGAGCAGGTGAAGGAGCACTGGGTTCAGAGTTACAGAGGCCTCAGTTCCCATTCCAGATCCATGAAGGTGGATCTAATGTGGGTGTTTCAGAAAATGGAATCTCAGCTTTCTTGTGCGTAAAATAGATAATGGTCCTACGCCACCAAGAGGCACCAAAAGGATGAGAGAAAGTGTGGCAAGCGTCCTTCCCCACGCTGAAATACCCCTCTCAATCTCTCAGTGCTGAAGTGCCCTCTCAACCCTCCCTCTGTGACCCCAGGACCTGTATTCCTAAGTCTCTGGCTGCAGTTCTGGGAAGTGAGAGCTTGCACTTTGCTCCAACCAAGTGTCCTAAGCGAGTTACACACCTTCACCAAGTAACCCTGAGTGCGCTAAGCTGGCCCCAGGCAGGGCCCAGGAGGAGTCTGTCCTGCCTAGGTACCAACAGATGGCCAAAATTACCACGAAGGTCAGCCTTCCATCTGCTGGAGCAGACAGCCTTCAGGTTGGGTGCAAGGCTGTCGACTCTAAAAGCCTGATTCACCGGGCCACAGCTGCCTGGTAAACTCTGGACACCTCCCAGAGTCCAGATCTCCTTTGGGGCCAGCACTTTAGGGGCCTAGGATGGGTAATGGCCTCATGGGTATTGGAATCACAGGAAGTACGTTCATTTCTCCTGAAGAGCAGTTGCGATGCTTGTGACTGACACGGGGCTATCCTGTGACACTATAGAGGAGGCGGCTGGGCTGTGAGGAGTCCTGGACTTGGGGAAGGATACCAGTGCCCAAGGCCTGGCTCTTCCAGCTGTGTGACCATGAGCAAGTCACCCACCTCCTCTGAGCCCCTTGAACAGGGTGCACTGAAAAGGGCAGAAGCCCTGGAGGCAGACTCCAGAGCCTGATCCCTGGTTTGGTGCCCAGGAGGTCATGGGCATGCAGAACCTCCCAGGACTCTGGTGTCTGTCGGGAAAGGCGAGGATAACTGCTGTAAGTTAAGGAGACAGCATGCGGAGGGCGCCAGCCAGCACAGTGCTGGGGCCACCCTGCACACCAGCAGCGACTTGTGCTCACATTTTCTCCATGTACCGGGCAGTGGAGTCCCCAAAGTACTTCTGTGCTCTCCAGAGCAGCCAACAGAGCTTGAGATACAAACTCTTTAACAATCGCTAAAGCTATTGGCAGTGTCTGCTTGGCTGACTGAGCCAGGACAAGACCCCCAGTTCCTGGGTCCTTTTACAGCCTAAGGCAGGAAGGTGGTATCTTCCCACTGAAGAGACACAAGTGGGGATCTTATAGCGCCAGGTGCAGGAAGTCCAGTGGACTCTTTCTGCAGCTGAGGAATTAGACTTAGATGGTCTCAGATGGAGAGTTGCTCTCTGACCAGCATTTCTGAGTGCCTGGGGTGCCACTGGGCACCCCGAGATGGTGCCAGCCTCCTCTGTCTCATCTCTGGGTCAAGAGCCTACCTCTTCTTCTTCTCTTTGGTTTTGGTATTTGGGTTTAGGGCAAGAGCCCAGAGTTGGTAAAACTGGGGTCCCTGTTCCAAATGTGGAAAAAAGGTAAGGACAGCCTCTGTCCCACAAGTAGAATTCCCAGAGGCCCTCGGGGTGTGTGCGGGAAGGAGTCAACAGGGAGGGCAGAGAATGCCGAAGTCACAGCCAAAATGACCACACCTGCATGTCTGGGGCAGCTGCTGGGTGCCAGGTACTGAGTTTTGTGAGTCTTGACACAGGCCTTTTCAGTAAAACATGATGATAGCTCCATTTACAGAGGAGGAAGTGGAGGCTGAGAGAGGTTAGGGCCAGGACCGTCTTATTTAAAGGCCTGTGCGTTGAATCGCTCACTAGACTGAAGTGCATTGGGAGATGCGTCGGAGAGCATGCAATTCACTCATTCCCTGAGGCAAAAGCTCAGACCCAAGACAGTCTCTTCCCACTCTCTGTCTCAGGAAAGTACACGTGTAAGAAAGTCCCGATTCTCTAATGCTTGAACAACTTCTCCCTGATGTTTTCAGGCTGACTGTAGGGGAGCTATCAAAAGCCCGGGCGGCCCTTACTGATGTCCAAGAGCTGGCCTCATTTACTGAAGATCGAAGAATCCTCCAGGGTTGCACAACCACTAGGGGCAACCACTAGGTCACCCAGGGCTTCTTCACTTCACTTGACAATAAGTAACGCCCTAAGAGGAAAGGCCACCCACACTTCCTAGAAAGAAGGGAGAAGATGCACAGAAAGGAGAGGAAGTGTCTGCATTCTACATTTCTCTTCCTCTCCAGGTCAGGTTTGGGACTTCAGCTGTCCTGGTTCAGGAATCAGGAAACTGCTACAGCTCAGCTTAATGCCCTTGGTTCTCAGGAGTGGCCTCACGACACTCACGACGGGAACACACCCTCATGACGGGAACACAAAGGTGACGGGAGGCAAGAGTGAGAGCTGGGCTGCTAGGTGGCATCAGAGGAAACTTCATGTGCTGTAAGGATATATTTGGGTGCTGTAAGGGCTGTGTCTTTTCTCACTGTTCTCCAGCACCTAGAACACTGTGTGTCTGTAACAGGGCCTCAGAGAAGGCTGGGTGAACAAACAAATGAGTAGAGAACACAGGAATGGACGTGTTTCCTCCTTGGAGGACTCTAGTCACCTGCTGCTTCATTAAATGTAACCCCTGACCTGCCAGGTATGAAGGCTCTGCTGGTTCCCAAAATAACTGTTTAGAGGTGAGAAAGGCAGAGAAGGGGCAAACACAAGGGAGGGAGAGTGCTTTTCTGGACTGTGTTCTCCAAAAACAGAACAGAAAGAAAAAGAAGAAACGAACAAAGGAGAGACTGTTTAGAAGTAAATACAGTATACTCTATACCCAGGAGCAAGAGCAGAAGTAAAGCAGAAAGAGACTCAGGGTTTCATAATAACTTTGTGTTGGGTTTTCCTAGCCAAGGCTCAAGCATGAGTGCAGGCCTTCCTCTCAGAGTAAAAGGAGCCTGGGACCTCAGTGGGGCCCATCTCTAGGGCACCACGGGCCCTAAGGTCAGGATTTTCGGTAGCAACTGTGCTGGTGTAATCACTCTTATTGTGCTAAGGAGAGCCTACTGCCCCTGCTGCATCCCCCATCGCTGCTCTGCCACGTGACCCTGACTACTTCACTGCCAGACATGAACCTGATTTACTCTCTGGGTGGTAGGATTTTTGAAGGATTTGCACATCTGTGTATGTGTGTGACCTGTTTTCTACAACGACCATGTAGCTCTTTCTTTTAACTGCTAGAATTAACTTCTTTCTCTACCACACTTGAATCTTCCTCCCTGTCCTCTGTGCTTAGCCCTAAGCACTGTCCCCTGTGCTTAGCCCTCGGGCCACACACACAGACCTGTCTGCTTTTTCTGTTCTGGGATAGTCCTTCAGAAATCTGTACCCAGTTACCAGCTGCCAGCTCAAAGATCCCCCAGTTCCTTCGGTGGCCCCTCCCAGGACCTTGCATGCAGATCACTCTCCTCCAAACACTGTCCCTCTTCAGGTGTGGGGTCAGGTCATGCACAGTCTCCCAGGGGAGATCTGAGAGACCCTGTCCTTGGTGGCCTTCGGTCACCTAGTCTGAGTGATAGCATGTCCCTGACTGATCAACAGCACAACATTCCCAGCCACCTGCAGTTTGGCTGTTTAAGGACCTAGACTAGCAAACACATCATATCTGACTTGTCCAGGGGCACCAGGCCCAGAGGGGAGCACCAGAGCCTGGGGCCTCTTTGGGGCCAGAGCTCACCTTCTGAGCCTTTAGCTCCTTGGTGAGCATCAGAACCTGCTGCTCCAAGGCCAGTACTTTCTCCTGGGCAGTTCGGGTCCGCATGAGCCCTTCGCTGAAGAGTGGGAAGGTGTTGCTCTGGCTCTTGGCTTTCTGAATGAGACTGGTGGTCAGAGAGCACTTGGGTGTAGGCTTCTGAGAATTCGCTGGATCCTTCCCTGCTCAAAAGGAGAAACACAGAGGTTGTGATCGGCGGGCTCAGTAGTTCTCAACCTTGGGGGTGCTGCAGAAGCCCTGGAAGGCCTGGTAAAATGCAGACTGGGGACCCGACTCCCAGAGTTTTTCCATCAATAGGCCTGGGGAGGGGCTTGAGAATTTGCATTTTTAACCGTTTCTAGGGGATACTGATACAACTTGTGCAGGGATCACATTTTGAGAATCAAGAAACTAAATCAACATTGTTTACACTGAGCTGGCTGGCTCATCCAGCCCATCCTCCAAACCGTGCCTGTTCCCTACTCTCTGATCTCAACCTTCAGGTGCTACCTCCTATGACCCTGCTGGTGTCTGCCAGATGGCCATCTCCTCAGCCACAGGCCCAGGCTGGATGTACTTTTTCTTATTTCAGGATTCCTCCTCTACACTCCGGGCGATTTTCAAAGCACACAGATCTGTCTACTGATAGGAGCACAGAATATCCATACTCTACCTTTTTGTCCCAGTGAGTAATGGAAACCTTCATTTGAATCTAATTACAAGCTAAATTAGGAGAGACATACTTTCCATAGCTGAATGTCTTGAGGCTATATACTTTTATTTCCTCTAGAGCCTGGGTCAGCAACCAATGGCCCATAGGCCAAATCAGGCCCTGGCCTGCTTTTGTAAATAAAGTTTTATTGGAACTCGGCCCTGCTCATTTATGTGTGCATTGTCTGCACTGCTCTCCCACCACAAAGGCAGAGTTGAGTATTTGCCATAGAGATTGCATGGCCTACAATGATTCAAATATTTGCTATTCTGGCTCTTTGCAGAAAATGTTTGCTGACCTGTGCTAAATTTTATTCTTAAATCAAATCTAGTGTTTGAAAAATCATTTGCCAGACCTTGTCTCACCCTACTTCCAGCCTGTGCTTTAGGGCTCTGCCATCAGCCTGCATGCAGGATCATGTAATGGTCTCAAGGTCAAGAGATCTTCAGAATTTTGACTGCATGGCATACACCATGTCTGTTATGAGGCCCCAACAGCAATTCTTCTCAGCTCTCAGTGCTAGAAAAAGCTTTGCTTCTTTCAAGAAAATATGTGTTTATAGTCTTATGGACACTGAAAAATATCTAACTGCTTACCTTCCCCTCTTTGCCTTGGCTGCTGAAAAGCTCAGAGCCACATTTGCTGCCCACTTTGGTACAGTGTAGGGTTTTTTTCTTGAGCCATCTAAATTTTCTAACTCAATTTACTCATTTATCTTCCCCCAATAGTACATCTTAGTGAGTCATACCTAGTCCTTTTAGGACTATGATGTTAAAACTAAGGATGAGGTATGAGATCCCAGGGGAGAGGACAGATAGGACTCGCAACATGAGCTGGATGACTTTAGCAACTTTCTTTAGGGGCCAGGCCAAGGGACAACCAGATAGTCTGGAACAGATAAAAAACAACTCCTTGGCCTTGTTGAAGGTAGGAACAGAATGGTCTTATTCCAGATTGAAACCTGATTGTTGTTGAGTCGCTTGGTTGTGTTCGACTCTTTGTGAACCCATGGATTGTAGCTTGCTAGGCTCCTCTGTCCAGGGATTTCCCAGGCAAGAATACTGGAGTGGGCTGCCATTTCTTTCTCCAGGGGATCTTCCCAGCCCAGGGATCGAACACTCATCTCCTGCTTTGCAGGCCGATTCTTTACCACTGAGTCACCAGGGAAACCAGGGTTGCCACGGAAGCCCAAAAGAAATCTGGTTGGGCCAGGTACAAAGCAGCCTGCAGTGCTCAGATGAATGCAATGCTTCTCTCTCTTGCCATGGGGTCTAAGAGAGCAGGGAGGCTCCCTGGAGCCCTGCTGCCCTCTAATAACACTGCTGTCCAGCAGCCCTGAGGGCAGGCAGGGTAGCATCACTGTGCCTATCTTACAGTTGAGGAAAACTAGGCTTAAGACAGTGGTTTTCAATCAGTGCCCTAGGACTTCACGGGAGTGCCTCAAAGGCTGACTAGGGAGAGGCTCTGAGAGAGCCTAGACTCCCTGTTCTGCTTTTATCTGCTTTGTGTATCAGATTTTGCTTGTGGGGACAAGGTTTCATGACAATAAAGAGGTAGATTGCAAAGGCAAAACTTAGAAATGAGGCTTCAGGCAGCAGTATGGGGCCAGATTGTTGGGCCTGAATCTTATTCTGTACTCACTGTGCAGCCATGAGCCAGTCACTCCACACATCCGTCCCCAGTCCACTCAGTTATTAAATGAGGGGAACAACAGTATTTACTGCTCAGGTCGTTGTAAAGACTAAACGGATTAGTGGAGTGTAAAGCCTTCTGTGCATGTGGATGAAACTTGAAAAGATTCTGCTTTAGTAAAAGACACCCATCACAAAGGACTACATGTGGTAGATTCCATTTCTATGCAATGTCCAGAAAAGGTAAGTGTATAGAGGCAGAAAGAAGATTAACGTTTGCCTAGAGCTGGAGGAAGATGGAGACTGAGACTGATGACTGAGCAGTACAGGGTTCCAGCTGAGAGTAATAAAAATGTTTTAAGGATTTCTCAGTTCAGGGGCCCTGGGTTCAATCCCTGGTTGGGGAACCATATCCCACGTGCCACAACTCAAGAATTCATAAGCTGCAACTAAAAGAGTCTGCATGCTGCAACTAAAACCTGGCACAGCCAAGTAAATAAAATAAGAAAAAAGAAAAGTTTTAAAATAGATTATGGTGATGGGTTGCACAACTCTGTGAACATACTGAAAGCCACTGGATTGTATGCTTCAAAGGAGTGAATTGCATGGTATGTGAATTACTGGCAATTTGATCTCTGGTTCTTCTGTCTTTTCTAAATTCAGCTGGTACACCTGAAAGTTCTTGAATATCTTAATGAAACTGTGACCACCGCCCCCCTGCTCTCCCCACCCCCCAGCAAAAAGAAAAAACGTTTAGAGTAGCCCGGGCACAAAGAACCTGCTATTGATTCGATATAGTACTGATTTTCTCTTGGGGTGTTGGTTCACCAGACAGTGCTCCACAGCGGTGCTTTTTTAAAGTCACTTCTGTGCAGCCCAGGGGTCCTCTCTACCATAAGACTTAGCTAGTTTTTTTTCCTAGTTGTTTCCAAGTTAAAGTATGTCCTAAGAGTATGAATGCCCATTTCAAAGATGCCAACCCACCCTGATGGGTCATTCATATTTTGAAAAACAAATAATAAAGTGCCATATCATGGTAGGAAAGAGTACTTTGAGGTCACTTGTTCTGCTTCTTCAGGCTGATCTGATTTTAATCATCCCAGAAAAGCATTTTCATATCCTTTCCTTACAAATTTAAAAAAAAAAGGAAGAGAGAAAAAGTGAGAGATATTTTCCTCAAGAAATGATTCCTCAAGAATCATTGCTTGGTGTTTCCGTTTGGGAAAATGAAAGGTGTTCTGGAAATGGATGGTAGTGATGGAAAGTGATGGTAGCACAAGAAATGTGCAAGTACCCTACACTTAAAATTGGTTAAAGTGGTAAATTTTGTTATGTATTTTTACCACAATTTAAAAATAAAAGGGTGGGGGGACTTCCCTGGTGGTCCAGTCGCCAAGGCCCTGCATTCCCAATACAGGGGACCGAGGTTCAATCTCTGGTTGGGGAATTAGATCCCACATGTCGCAACTAACAGTTTGCATGCCGCACCTAAAGATCCTGCCTGCCGCAAAGGAGATTCAGCACAGCTAAATAAATTCAATTAAGAAGAAAAAAAAAAGAATCGTTACTGCTGCTAGACCCATGGAAGCCCAGGAGGACTGACGTGGAGCGTTCCATCTTTGACACAAAAGCAGGGACGCTGGTTTAGGGGAAGACAGAGGACACCCACTTAGTCTCTGAAGGCAGCTCGGGCCTGGGCAGAGCTTACCTGGGGCGCCAGGGCCAGGGGGAGAGAGCTGCTCCTCTCTCTGCGTCTCCTCGCTCAGTGGAGAATCTTCTCTGGGGAGTCTGTGGCCTGCTCCTTGGATCTGCTTGTTGCCCCGGATGTTGCACATTGTGTTTCTGAAAGGAAAATAGAGGGTCACGAGGCTGATGGCCCTGCTGTGCTGCCCGCTGCCCTCCCCGCTGCCACTGCTGGTGCTCAGGCTATGTCCCCAACCCCGATCACGACCTAATCAGCCTGCCTGACTCCAGGCTCCCTGCAGGATGCACCCCATCTGAGCCTCTCCCAATACCCTCATCCTTCTCCTTTCCACTTTTTCATCATACACATCACCTTCCATACATAACATTCCTTGTAAGCAGCACAAGCTTGACTCCTCTGCTTCCAACTCCATAGCTGGAATGTAAGCTCCATGAGAGCCAGGGGTGTTTGTCTGCTTTGTTCACTGAAATAGACTTGTCAGATTAACTTTCCTGAAACCGTCACCTGGTCTTATAACAACCTGGCTTAAAAAGCACTAGTGGCTTCTGACTTCTGCTGAGAAGTTCTGAACAACTTCCGGCCTCCCGCTCCCTTTGCTTTCTTTCCCTACTCAGACCTGTTCTCTCGGCAGCCTTCACTGATCACCTCACAGCCTCCAAAGAGCTTACTGCACATCAGGGATGGGCCTCCCTTTGACCAAGCACTTGCCCAGGCTAAGTAATGGTGTCTTTTCTTCAAGAACTGGGCACAAACCTACCTGTATGCCTGTGGGTACCTGGCACTGGGTCATGGGTCACATGCACCCAGAGTGCAGACTCAACAGACTTTTTTTTTTTAATGTGGGCCATTTTTTAAAAAATCTTTATTCAATTTGTTACAGTATTGTTTCTGCTTTATGTTTTGGTTTTTTGGCCACTACGCATGTGGGATCTTAGCTCCCCAACCAGGCATCAAACCTGCGCTCCCTGCATTGGAAGGCGGAGTCTTAACCAGGGAAGTTCCCTCATCAGATGTTTGCTTTGCAGGAAGGAACTCGGTATCACCAAAAGTTGACTGGGCACTACAGACCACAGAGGAATTCACAGTGAGTTGAAATGGATGAAAAGGCAGTTTAACTGAGTTTATTTTCCCTTTGCTAAGCGATAAAAGCAGATATATTCCAAAATATAAACAAGGAAGAGAAAAATGAAGAGTTCACTACGTCCTTGTTTTTTAAACAGGATATGAACCATTATGCAAACTGCTCACTTGTGTCTGACTCTTTGCGATCCCAGGGACTGTAGCTCTCCAGGCTCCTCTGTCCATGGGACAAGAATACTGGAATACTGGAGTGGGATTGCCATTTCCTTCTCCAGGGGATCTTCCCAACCCAGGGATTGAACCCGGGTTTCCTGCATCACCGGCAGATTCTTTACCATTTGAGCACCAGGGAAGCCCATGGTAGACTGAAAAATCAGTTTGCTATCATGATAAACATCTAAAAAATGGAACAGAAAATATCAGAATGCACGCCACTTAGAAAGGGTTTTCTTTTGTGAATTACATATATGCATACTGAGCTATAAAATAAGATGGTCCTCTGTGTATGTAAGTTTTTGATAACTAATTCAATCTCTTTACTTGTTATAGGTCTTGGATTTTCTATTTTTGAGTCAGTTTTAGTAATTTGTTTTACTTGGTATTTGTCCATTTCATCTAAGTTATCTAATTTGTTAGCATAGAATTGTTTATGGTATTCCCTAATAAACCTTTTTATTTTTGTAAGGTTGGTAGTAATGTACCCCTCTCTTGTTTCTGACTTTACTCATGTGAGTCTTTTATTTTCTTGGTCTTTCCAGATAAATGTTTGTCAATTTTGTTAATTTTTTCAAAGGATTATCATTTGATCTTAAACTTTTTTTTAAAACAAAATCCAATTTTTTGGTATAGTTGGGTCCAGAATAGGAAAAGAATAAGATTGTTCTCTTATTGCAAGTACAGCTTACTGATGGAAGGTAAAATTAATCAATTAAATTAAGAACAGAGAAGAAATTAGAACTCAGCACTCCTAAACACCTGAACTTGAATAAGGTACCCTTAACTCCTTGGGCTAGACATTTCCTCTTCCTAGTTCTTACTTTGAAAGTATTAGTTGCTCAGTTGTGTCTGACTCTTTGCAACCCCATGGATTATATAGCCCGTCAGGCTCTTCAGTCCATGGAATTCTCCAGGCAAGAATACTGGAGTGGGTAGCCATTCCCTTCTCCAAGGGATCTTCGCAACCCAGGGATCGATCCTAGAGGAGCACTATACTGATTCTCACTCTGTGCTGGTCTTTTACTGAGCCCCATCACATCAATCTCACACATGATTTGGCGAAGACCCTGGGGAACATCCCTGTAGCCAGAGGCACAGTCTGGTGGGGTGACTGTACTTTTCCTTGCCCAGGGACTGCAGCCTCCCCACCATGTCCAAGGCCTCACAAGTAGTCACTCCCGGGGTATGGGAAGGCATAGAGACCCCAATTTCGTTCAGTAAAGATCGTTCTAAGCATGTCTCTGCTGGGGACAGGCAGCTCACTAACTACTGTCACAGACCACGTGGCCATAACCCAGCCAAACTACTGTGCTTGGAAGATGCATCTCCACTCTATTGACTTTGCTTAGAGCAGTTCGTGGATCATTTTTTGTGTAGGCTTAACTAGGTCTGAAAGGCCTAGTTGAGCATGGGAGCAGTGGTCATAAAGCCTTTTCCTGGAAGGACAGATAACCTTGGGCAGGCCATTTATCCTCTCTGAGCTTGGGTTTTCTCATGTGCAATGAGATGAGGGATATATCCACAACCAACAATGACCTGGCCCTTGCATGGACCAGGTCCAAGATAAATACTAGGAATTCACTCATCTCATCCTCACCTACACCCATTCAACTCATTTACTCCTCACAGGAGCCCAGTGAGGTAAGTCCTGTTATAACCTCCACTAGACAGGAATAATTGAGACTTGGAAAGGTTAAGGAATCAAAGCCACAGAGTGAGCAAGTGGAGGAACTGAGCCACAGATGTGGATGTCTAACCCATGTCTGAGAACTTAACTATTAGATGCCACTTTGCAGGTTTGTCCAGACGCCTCAGTGAGAGCGTAAAACACCCAGCACAGTGTCCTTCCTCAAGTATGACCCGGGCTCACGGCATTGCCAAGAGCAAACACCAAGCCCAGTCAGGCAAGGGCGTGCAGGAGACAAGGGTCTTTCCGGGCTGTGGGCGGACAGGGCACTTGCAACACCAGTTCACATTTTCTGTGGGTTATTTCAAGTAACTGAGTGATCCTCGGAAACTTCCTTTTTTGCATGGTCTTGGTTCCGCTTCTGTTGTTTGGTGGCTGTCAGTAGGCATGATCCTGGTTTGATCTTCGTGAGACCACTCTGGACACACACTGGCTGGGTGTTTGGGCTCCTCAGGCCCTCTCTCCCCACAGCAGGCTCACTCCCCGTACCCAGCTCCCTCCTGCTTCACCCAAGGGAAGAGCCTCTGCAGGGCGCCCTCCTTGTTCACTCATCCTGGGGGGCTCAATCATGCCATATACCCCCAAGTCTCTCTCTCCAGATCAGATCTCTCTCCTGAATTCTAGGCTTTTCCATCCAAATGCCTGTGGGGGTAGTTCCATCTCTAGCCAGTAGGCCCTAAAGGACACTCATTGTTATTTTCCCTAAAATCTGTTTCTCTCCTGGGAACAGCACCACTCCCCTACTAGTTACCTAAGCAAATTCAAACACTGAAGCCGACAGAGAGGAATGCTATGTTTGAGTCACACAGAACCAGGGTCTCTAATTCAAGTCCAGCAAACAATCTATTCTGCTTTCTAAGAGGCCCCAGCTCATCTAACGTCCACAGAGAAAACAAGCACCCAAACAGGATCAGTACTGGGTATCATCTTAATTCCCCAAAGCTTCCATCCCTTCAATTAGAGCAACAATAAAAGCAGCAGATAATATTCAATATTTAAGTGTTCACTGATACCCAAGCACAATTCTAAAGCAGTTTACCTTTAAACTTCTTCTTGCCCCAAACACACACATGAGGCAAACATTACTTCATTTACATTTACTAACAATCTGAGTGAAGCATAGAGAAATCGAACATCTTGCCAAGGGTGGAACAGCCTATGACTGGTGGGGCCAGGATACAAATGCAGGCAGTGTGGTCTGAGAGCCAGGCTATAGTGCTGTCTTCTTATAAGCTGTTTAAAACAAAGCCTGCCAGTAGGAAATATAAATTATATATACCACATATGAGTAAATGAAAAAGAAGCTGAGACATAATCGACATACAGTAAATTACACATGCGAAATGGGAATAATGATGCATTTGACATTTGTAGAAAACTGTGAAGCCATCACTCCGTTACACTGAATAGATCTCAATTATGCGCATATGTATGGGTTTCCCTGGAGCTCAGGGGTAAAGAATCTGCCCGCCAATATAGGAGATAAGAGTTCTGTCCCTGGGTTGGGAAGATACCCTAGGGAAGGAAATGGCAACCCACTCAGTATTCTTGCCTGAAAAGATCCCATGGACAGAGGAGCCTGGTGGGCTACAGTATATAGAGGTCGCAAGAGAGTTGGACACGACTGAGCAACTAAACAACAACAACAATGAGCGTATGTAAATGGACAATGTGAGGAAGGAGATGCTAAGAATGCTTCCTGGGTAAAAGGACTATGGGTAATTTTAAAATTTATACCTTTCTGGGTGTTTCTCATTTCTTACAGAGAATGTGTACTATTTTAAAAATCAGAACAAATGTAGTATTTTAAAGTAATGATGTCATGAATTGAAAATAAAGAGCCTAGCCCCCAACCCAGGTCCACCTCCCCGCGGGGGAGTCATACCAGATCGCTGTAAGCCCTGCAGGAGGGGCTGCCTGCAGCCTGGCAGGCCCCTCAGCTGCGTGGCACTTACTGTATTTCAGTTCCCAGGTGCTTGAGGGAAATATTCTGAAGGGCCGAGGGCTTGGCATGGACTGGCTGCCAGGCAGCTCCCACGCCCACAAGCTCAGTGGGCGTTTTCACGGGACACAGGAACGCCTCCTGCTCCTCCTCCTCTTGCTCTGGGGAACAAAGAAAAGGGAAATCATCCATGCTCTAAGTCACTGCACTTAGGAAGACAAGCTGGGCAGTGTTATGACTGGGAGCAAGTGAGAGTCTACAAGCTGCAGAGCAAGGCTTCCCTTCAGGTTAACAGCAGCCAGAGGCAGGCTTTTCACCAAAGGTTTTGCTGGGACAACCTTCCTGAAAACCCCCTTAAAAATTTGCAGAACTGCAGATATTTCTATCTGAGAATCCATCCCAAAGAAGTTGTCGGAAATGCAGACAAAGCTTTATGAGCCAGAAGGCTCATCCTGGCACTGTTTGGCCTCACACTGGAAATAACGTTAAGGATCTGGGGAGAGGTTAAACACATCATGATGCCTTCAGGTAATGGACTATCACTCAACTATTGAGAACCATGCTAATGAAGAATGCTTAGGAATATGGGGAACATCCACCGGATATAAAGTGGAAACAGTTGGGATTCTAGTATGATCTCAACTGTCCAGAAAAAGTCTCAAAGAAGTACACTCTGCAATCTTAACAGAGGTCAGAACTGCATGATCGGGTTAGAAGTGGGCAGGTTATGCTCATTATAGTTTACTTCTCCTCCTACCCCACCAAATTTTCTACAGTAAACATGGATTCTTTTTATAAACAGAATATATATAGTCATCAAAAGCAGATGTTAATAATGAGATTTTATAACACAGGGAAATTTTAGGGACACAATACCGAGTGCCAAAAAAGCTAAGTAGGGCCTTTTGTATTATTATATGATCAGAGATATATTTTAAATAAAAGGCAGGCAGGAGTCCATGACATAACATTAACACTGGCTGTCTCTGGGTGATGGGCTTATGGTTTCTTTTTCTTCTAGTTTTCTATGTTTCCAATATGTTCTGCTTCCTCCAAAATGTTTAATAGTAAGGAAGGTTTCAAGGCTAAGGAAGCATTATTTGAAGTATAAGAGAGAGGGAGGCAAAATATTTCGAGGTCAGTTTTGAGTGTTACAAAAAGTGGAAGAGAACTAAGGCCACTGGAGGGGTGGCATGCCCCTGATCAGGCAGCCCCTGAGGATGACAGGATAGCAGACACTCTTCATTTGGAGCCCTTTCACTGAGAGAGTAAAAGATTGCAGGGGTAGAGGAAATTTATTTTTGCACTACATCTACACAGAGGATATGGGTGCAAAAACATATAAAACACAGGCACACCTCTGAAGGGCTGAGGGCTTGGCATGGACTGTTTTATGGGTTCAGTTCCAGACAGATGCCCCGATAGAAAATAGAACTGATATGACCCAAGGCTCTGGTCTGGGGTCTCTGGGCCCCTCTCCAGCCTAGAGAGGGAGGTGTACATGCCTTCAGGGAGGTGCCCACACAAAAAAACTTTCAGCAGCATTTACTTGTAATTCTCCTTTTGCCTGAATTATAGGGGCTGCCACATCACCAGTCTGAAGAAATCAGCACAATGAAATTGCCTAGCCAGAAGGTCGCTGCTTCCCCAAAGGGCCCTGAACACAAGACCAGTTGCCCCCATAGCCTGAGGGGTGTTGGGGGGGTGTGTGTGAGTCTGAAGACTAGGGTTCAAATTTCAGTGCTGACATTTTCTTGCTGTGTGACCTTGGACAGGTCTCTTGACCCCTTCGAGCCTCAGTTTCCTCTTATGCAAAATGGGAATAACTACCCACCTAAGATCTCTGTGAGGATTAGGGAACTTGAGGCATGTAAAGTGTGAGAACAGAGTCAGTAAGTGGTATATGTATTTCTATGATGATATACATAAAAGTCCTTTGTAAACTGTGTCCTACTTTGGCAAAGTGTTATTATTATAGATCTGCTGACTCCCCCTTGATCCTCCATGGATCTTACAGAAACCAGTGTTTATGGCAACTATAATAAAATAAAGGTGTAAACACTTAAAAGCTGTGGAGAACATGCCTTGCAGATTGCTCAAGGACATGATTAGACACTTTTGCATAAGATGAGGTGTCTGTGACTCAAAGTCAGATGTGAGTCTGTTGGTTTTTGCTCCCCTAGGAGCATGCCTCCGCTTCCTCCCAGGAAGGGTGGAGGCTGGAGAGGTGGGGCAGTCTGCTCTAGACGGCTGATCTGGGGTCTGCCAACTTGCTCAAGACTCCGGAAATGTCTTTCTGGGGAAGGTTCCACAGGGCCCCTGTGTCCAGGAGGGTGGAGACTGCTGTGGGATGAGAAAGGCTTCAGAGGAGAAGCATACATCCTGGCTTCCTGCATCTTACCCCCACCCCACCGCCCAACCCTCTGGCCCCCTGCAGGAGACTGGCGCCTGGTCATTAAGGCAACCACTCCCCTCCCCCACACCCACCTCTTCTGGGCAGCCTCAGAAGAGGCCCACTGAGTGTGCATTCTTCTGGTAACCTGGTTCTTTGGACACTTGGGAATCCTGTCAACGGAAGGCTTCCTTGGTACTTCTAGTCTGAGGATGATCTGGCAACTGTGTCATTCAGCCACAGGTTCTGGAGTAGTCAGGGCTATTGGCTTTCCCGGAGATGGGAGTGGAGGGGGAGAAGTGCAGAAGCAAAAGCGAACACGCCCTTCCCCAAAGAAAGTGCTTAGAAGCATAAAACACACAGAAGGTTCTCTGGGGAAATGATGAATGATTCTCATAAACCATTAAAAAGAAGCATTTACCATGACAGGGTGTACAGACACATTCAGTAACTGCATTATTAGGACAGTTCTCAAGCACTGAGCATTCACTATGTACCCGGCATCATGCTAAAGGCTATATATTCCTTTTCTCACTTAATGATAAAATTCAATGTATTCACTGACACATTCATTCAGTAGACACCCAATGTGCCTGTCAGGGCATCAGGTACTGAGGATACATGTGACAGAGACATGGAACCCATCCTTGGAGGGTAGGGGGCACAGACTGACAAGCACACTGTGATTAGAACATAATGTTAACTGTCTGCAAAAAGCATTGAGGGCTCACAGAATCCAGCTGGCAAAGTCCTGGAAAGCTGCCAAGAGGAAGTTAGCAAGGAGCTGACAGTGGAGAGTGGCCAGAGAACGTAAGCAGGAATGTATCAGATGGACAAAAGTAGGCAGGGACGCCTCTGGTGCTGCTGAAGTGCACAGCACAAGGTGAGCACTGGGCGCACAGGCAGAGGTGAGACCAGGAAGGACAAGGCCTGAATCTGGTGTTAAAAAGCTGGGCCTGGGACTTGGAGGGCGGCCATGGAAGGGGGTGGGGCTCAGGCTCTCATCTGAGAAAGTTTGCTTGGGCTGCAGTGAAGAGCTCGGGTCTGAGGCGGCAGGCTGGGACATGCGGACACCAGAGAGGAGGCTGCTGTGGTTGCCCAGCTAAGAGTGGAGGCCTGACCCAAGGCAATAGCAGTGAGGGCCTGGATCTGACGTGCAGGCCAGAAAGCAGACATTGCCAGCCCAGGCGATCGATTGGACTGGCTATCTGAGATTCAGGAAGGGGCAAATGGTAAATGAAGGCCATTTGCTGGGGGAAGGAAAAGTGGGGAGAAGGATAAAGGCAGATGAGCTCGGTCTGTAACGCATCTGGGTACCAGGGTATACGAAGTGGCTGGCCACAGGTCCCACCCTCACCCACGGGGGTCCTTGTCAACTGCTGGTGAAGCATGTTAGACACGCTACAGCCTTGTGGGTGGTTTTCTGTCTCAGTTCTAAAACCTGCCAGTCACAGTCCTGGCTGCAATATGGGTGTGGGAGGGTATGAGCTCTAGGACTCCTCCATGCTGAGATGTTTTAGGATTAGGGTTCTTATGGGTCACCTGAGGGTGAATGTTCTGCCCTACAGAAACATGGGATAAGATCACAGATCTACTCGACTCACAGCACAAAAGCATTTATATCAGAAGCAACAACAATAACTGCACTTTCTCATTAACTTTCCTCACAGGTTGTGAAATTTCGTGAGATCTTCGCATAATTGCCATCATCATAATATTAGCTGACATCTACTGAACTCTAACAATGCTCAGATATCATTCCAACCACTTAAGCTGCGTAGATTCATTTAATCCTTATAATAACCCTAAGAAGTAGGTATAGTTTATTAACCTCATTTTACAGGGAAGGAAATCAAAGCTCAGAAAGGCTAAGCAACTTGCCTAAGACTGCACAGGATGAGGATCTAAAGCCAGCCAGCATGGACTCAGAGCCTGTGTTCTTGCCATGGACGCTATACTGTTGCCCTAGCTGATCCTGAGTCACATCCCTGGCTCTCTGCTTCTTTAGCAGAGGACTCCTCCCATTCACTCCCAACAGGTGGGTAGAGGCTTGGTCACCAAAAGCCCTGGGTGTGTGAGTAGAAGGCAAGCCTGTTGGGTACCTAGCTCAAGGCGCAGGGCAGGCCCATTCCCAGCCAGGGCAGCGTCGGGGGCAGCAGGAGGTGCAGGTAGGCTGTTGTGGAACTCCCAGCGCTTCATCTGCAGCTGCTGCAGCCAGTACAGCATCACTTGCTTGGTGGCAGCCTGAGAAGCACAAGGGTTAGTTGGCAAGGCCCTGTGCCCACACGGTGGGACTGGGTGAGGGATGTGAGAAGGTCATGGTAAGTTTGGCAACTCTCTCCTTCCTGAGAAAACAAAAAACAAAACAAAATACTGCCATTGTGGATAGGTGGCCATCTTTGAAACACCACATGCTCCTTGGTCATAGAAGATAACCAGGCTCTGATCTTCCACTCAGAGATATCTTAACCTTTCTGGGCCTCAGTTTTTTCATCTGTGCTATGGTGATGATAACACTCGGTCCATAAGGTGGTTATGAGGGTGAAATGAGGGAAGGAAAGTGTCCAGCAGAGTTCCTGACATGCAGCAGGAGCTCAAAATGTGTTCACTGGATAAAAGAGTTTAGAGGCGTTGAGAGAGAGGGAGAGAGCTTTGAAATTCTGACTTGGCTGGGGCCTAGGTAGCATCACTACCTTCTTGTGTGACATCTCAGTGTCCTAGTCAACTTTGTGGAATGAGGAGAATCCCTCCTTTCTGAGGATGACACGACTGGGACCTGGAAAGTCATATGCATTCAACAATAATACAGTGGCGTCTCCAGGCAGCCCACACAAGGTATGCCTGACGCTGGTCGTCAGTCCCCCGGTACTGGATGGTCCACCCATCTACTCTCACATCCCTTACGTTGCCTGATCCTCCACTGGGGAAGCAGGGCAGGAGTGCTTGGCCCTGTCTCTAGATGGAGAAACGTGGAGAAACTAAGGCTGTGAGGTAGCCCAGGCAGGTGGTGGTAGAGCTGGTCCCAGAACCCGGGTCTCCCACTTCTAAGCCAGAGACCTGTTATACTTTATGGCCAGGAGATTGTGACTTACAGAGAGAAGGCCTGGGATCAGATGGGCTGCAGAAGCTGGGCAGCTCGCTAGGATTGGAAGGTGAGCCTCACAGAGATGACCACAGTCAAGGCCATGTGAGAATATGAGCAAGCAACCAGGGCAAGCCCTCTTCTCAAGAGGGCCACTGGTGAGGTGTGCAGAAGGCTGGGGGCTCCATGAAAGGGGCCCTCAGCCTGCCATGGAGGGATCAAATCGGATAAAACGCTGTCCACCATTCTCTTTCTATATATCAGCGCTTTCCCTGAGAGACCTCAGCTTCTTCCAGGGCTTCACCATGACCCTGTGCTCACAAACTCCCACTCACACTTGGTGATGATAACACTCGGTCCATAAGGTGGTTATGAGGGTGAAATGAGGGAAGGAAAGTGTCCAGCAGAGTTCCTGACATGCAGCAGGAGCTCAAAATGTGTTCACTGGATAAAAGAGTTTAGAGGCGTTGAGAGAGAGGGAGAGAGCTTTGAAATTCTGACTTGGCTGGGGCCTAGGTAGCATCACTACCTTCTTGTGTGACATCTCAGTGTCCTAGTCAACTTTGTGGAATGAGGAGAATCCCTCCTTTCTGAGGATGACACGACTGGGACCTGGAAAGTCATATGCATTCAACAATAATACAGTGGCGTCTCCAGGCAGCCCACACAAGGTATGCCTGACGCTGGTCGTCAGTCCCCCGGTACTGGATGGTCCACCCATCTACTCTCACATCCCTTACGTTGCCTGATCCTCCACTGGGGAAGCAGGGCAGGAGTGCTTGGCCCTGTCTCTAGATGGAGAAACGTGGAGAAACTAAGGCTGTGAGGTAGCCCAGGCAGGTGGTGGTAGAGCTGGTCCCAGAACCCGGGTCTCCCACTTCTAAGCCAGAGACCTGTTATACTTTATGGCCAGGAGATTGTGACTTACAGAGAGAAGGCCTGGGATCAGATGGGCTGCAGAAGCTGGGCAGCTCGCTAGGATTGGAAGGTGAGCCTCACAGAGATGACCACAGTCAAGGCCATGTGAGAATATGAGCAAGCAACCAGGGCAAGCCCTCTTCTCAAGAGGGCCACTGGTGAGGTGTGCAGAAGGCTGGGGGCTCCATGAAAGGGGCCCTCAGCCTGCCATGGAGGGATCAAATCGGATAAAACGCTGTCCACCATTCTCTTTCTATATATCAGCGCTTTCCCTGAGAGACCTCAGCTTCTTCCAGGGCTTCACCATGACCCTGTGCTCACAAACTCCTACTCACACCCAAACATCCCATCTTATTAATTCTCTGGATATGTGTATATTGAGCATCTATGGTATGTGTCAGGGACTGTGGTAGGCAATGGAGACACTGGTGAGCCCACACGGCCCCTCTCCTCTTGAAACTTAAGAATCTACCAAGGGGACATATGACTGCATGTCCGTTGTTTCCTCATCTGGGGTTCCCTCCCGTCAGTGACTGGCCCAACCAGGCAGCCAGCCAGTTACAAAAGCCATCCTTGACTCCTCTCTCATATCCACAGCCACATGCATATGTCTCCTTCCCCGATGCCACAGCTCGGCCATCATTTTCTCCTGATGGACTCTCCCCCACCCGCCACTGCAGCCTGGTCACAAGACTGGCCTAGTCATTAAAGTGCAACTAAAAGCTGTGAGCTATATCCAGGGGGCTCAATAGATTCTCCACTGGCTGGAAGTGGGGGTGGGAGGGAAGCAGTCCACTGGCACACTGCTCTCTGAGTGTGAATTCCAGAGCTCCTAGCCCACACCAATCTTTCTTTCAAGTTCTAGGCACTTTCACTTGACAAGAACTTTCTGACCTTGGTTCTGTCAGTATGTGTGCACAGTCAACAAATATGTATTGCGCTCCCACTAGATGCCAGCAGTAGCCTAGGCTGAGATTAATTCAGCAACTTGTAGGTGCCTGTGATGTGCCAGGTGCTTACATACCTTGTTTTAGTCTCACAAACTATCTAGGTACTAAGAGGTTAACTTGCCCAGAGTCACACAGTTTGAATCCAAGCCTGTCTGATTTCAAAGCACATGGCCTTTGCAATGCTTTAGGCTTTTCCAGTTAAATATGATAATAAAACAGAACTTACTGATGAGAAAACAGGTTTGGATATGCTTCAATGAACAATGTAGGTTGGTCAGTGAAACCTAAGTATTTATCTCCCAATCTCTGCCAACATTTTCTCAGCATTCACTGTAATTCAGAATCCAGGCCTTGAAAGATTGCAAAGCTCATATCTTGACTATACTTCAGCCCTAAGTAAGAAAGTTATGGTAATTGCCTAGTTTTTTGTTGTTAAGCTGGTTAAGTCTTGTCTGACTGTTTTGCAACCCAATGGACTGTATCCTAAAAGTTTTGATAGGGAACTGAGAGGTAGGAAAGCTATGAGATTCCCAGTGTGGGCTACACTACTTTTTAGCGGTGTGACTCAAACCAGTCCCTTTACCCCTTTATGACTCAGTTTTTTGATCCGTAATATAGGTCCATCATCCCGGCCTTTACTGCAGGAACCTAATGAAGAAATGGGTGTGAATGTGCTTTGAAAAGCACAAAACCCTGGGCACCCAGGGTTCACTGAGGTGATCGGGGTCAGTGATTATGATAAGCTTATTGTGACCACCCACCTGTGCTCGGCGGTGCCCTGGGATCTCATCCTCGCCAAAAAAGGGAAAAAAGTGCTCCATTTACCTTCAAGGTAATTATCCGGTTGGGAGTCTTGATTTCGAAAGTCCCCTCCTCGGCGTCCGCCTTGCAGTCAAAGACCGCACTGGAGAGGTCGATGCTGGCCAACGGATTCGCATCCTGCGCGGTCCGCGAATAATACAGGTGACATTTCCTCTCGTCGAAGAAGAACCAGCGGGATTTCCAGGCCCGGATGGGCCCCTTGCCACCAAACTTACTTAAATATCCACAGAGTTTTTTGGGGGCCGGCTCCAGGGGCCGGGTGCAGCCCTCCGACTCCTCCGAAAGCGACACCTCGGGGACCCTGGCCAAGCCAGCAGGCTCTTCGGACGACTGGACGGAGGAACCAGACTCCGCAGGGTTCTCCTGCGCGCCCTCCATCGCAGAGGGACTGGAGGTTAGTGGCCCAACCCAAGTCGAATCTTGAAAACTCAGGTGATAACCTTCCAGGAGGGAGTGATCCGACGGGGACGGGGCCAGTGGTGACCCGCCTCCGGGAGACGACGGAGGGACTCGGTTGGCTGCAGCTTGTGAGCCTCACAGAGCGAACGCCCAGTAGGGACGGCTGGCCACGCCCACTCGGGCCGCCTTCGCGACACGCCCCGGCACGCCCTCTGCCGGCTCCTCCTTTCCCGCCCGCTTCAGGCTTTTCCTCGGTGCCTGTCCGCCATCTTTGCTGGGGGCAGCTTCCGGCATGAGGCGGTCCACAGGTTCCAGGCGTGGTGTCTCTGAATTAGTTAACCCGCGGAAGGGAAGCTGAAAGAGGCGCGGGTCCTCCGGGCCACTGCTCTGGTAACTCGCGTCATGACGTGGAAGGGTGGTCCTTTCTCGCGCCTCAGGGGCCTCCCGCCTTTTCTCGCCAGGTACCGCTCCGGTCACCGCCGGACGGCGGACCGCGCGGCCATTGGCTGAAAGGGACGCCCTGCTCAGTGTCGCCACCTCCGGCACTGCTCGCGGCGTGTGGGGCTCGTTGGCTCCTTACCCGCGGCTGTTTATTCGTGACTCACCCCTGACCGCGGCGGCCTCTCCTCCCTCCGTCCCAGCCTCCCTTTCTGGCTGCTCGCGTTACATGGGGCGCCTGGTCCGGCTGCTGCCCTGACAGAACCCGGTGCCTGACGAGGGTTGGACTCAGCAAATTGTGTACACAGACAAATGTGTATCTAGGCCCTGACTAACTCGCTCAACTTCATGTCTCATTCTACCACTTGACCTTAAGTTTTCCCCTTCCCTCCTGCCTTAGGCGCATCCCTCCACTTGGGCTGTAGAGCCCATTTCTCTCCACCTCTCTTGAGCCATCACGGTGCCCTAGCCCTTTCTTAGCTCCTCTCCCTTTAGCTTCTCTTTCTCTGCAGTCCTTAACAAAATTCTCATTTTTCCAGGTAAATTATGCCCAGAGACTGAGGTTGTCTTTGCCAGTACAGTAATTTTTAAAATACAGGCTCACTGCAGAAATTATTGTTTATAATAGTATTTCCCAAGTCACTAGTATACGGGATAATGTCTCTTAATAGGCTAATGAAGAAGTAACATCCTCTGAACTGTAAAAGGGCCACAAGGTTAAAACTGAGATGATTTCTAAAACTTTTTCCTGTCTTCCCCTTGCATTGCTGGGAACTAAGTTTGCATTCTTTGTTACTGATTAATGCTGGTGGGCCTTCTTGCTAGTTTTGCTTGTTACTTTTAACCCCAGTCTCAAGACTTTCCTTAAATACTCTTGGTTTCTCCCCAGAAGGCAGGACGGTAATTTTCAGGAAGTTAGTCTGCTACTGTCCTCATTTGCTGTCAAATCAATAAATTTCGTTTTCCTTTATCCTCAGAACCTTCTCATTATCCTCACTCTGCATTGGGAAGGAGGACCGAATTTTCAGTTACAAAATCAGTGATATGTTAATTATACTGTTCCAGCCAAAGTGGGGAATGAAAGCAATAAAATCCAAATTTAGTTCAGGTGTACCTTTCTATGAGTTGGTTCCTGGTATAGTTAGTAATTCCTTCCAGTTGGGTATCAGGCTTAGGTCCCATTACCAATGTTGGTAGAGGTTGCTCCAGAGGTTATTCCTCCAGGGACCCTTACATGGCTTGTGCCACTGCCTACAAGGACTACCACTGCCAGGTTAGGAACAGATCTCCCTTCTTTTCTGAGTCAGTTCAGTTTAGTCACTCAGTTGTGTCCGAGTCTTTGTGACCCCATGAACCATAGCACGCCAGGCCTCCCTGTCCATCACCAACTCCTGGAGTTCACCCAAACTCATGTCCATTGAGTTGGTGATGCCATCCAGCCATCTCATCCTCTGTTGTTCCTTTCTCCTCCTGCCCTCAATCTTTCCTAGCATCAGGGTCTTTTCAGATGAGTCAGGTCTTCACGTCAGGTGGCCAAAGTATTGGAGTTTCAGCTTCAACATCAGTCCTTCCAATGAACACCCAGGACTGATCTCCTTTAGGATGGACTGGTTGGATCTGCTTGCAGTCCAAGGGACTCGCAAGAGTCTTCTGCAACACCACAGTTCAAAAGCATCAATTCTTCGGCGCTCTGTTTTCTTTATAGTCCAACTCTCATACCCATATGTGACCACTGGAAAAACTATCGTCTTGACTAGACGGACCTTTGTTAGCAAAGTAATGTCTCTGCTTTTGAATATGCTGTCTATGTTGGTCATAACTTTCCTTCCAAGGAGTAAGTGTCTTTTAATTTCATAGCTGTAGTTACCATCTGCAGTGATTTTGGAGCCCAGAAAAATAAAGGCTGGCACTGTTTCCATTGTTTCCCCATCTATTTCCCATGAAGTGATGGGACCGAATGCCATGGTCTTAGTTTTCTGAATGTTGAGCTTTAAGCCAACTTTTTCACTCTCCTCTTTCACTTTCATCAAGAGGCTCTTTAGTTCTTCTTTCTGCCGTAAGGGTGGTGTCATCTGCATATCTGAGGTTATTGATGTTACTCCCGGCAATCTGGATTCCAGCTTGTGCTTCTTCCAGTCCAGCGTTTCTCATGATGTACTCTGCATATAAGTTAAATAAACAGGGTGACAATATACAGCCCTGACGTATTCCTTTTCCTATTTGGAACCAGTCTGTTGTTCCATGTCCAGTTCTAACTGTTGGTTCCTGATCTGCATACAGGTTTCTCAAGAGGCAGGTCAGGTGGTCTGGTATTCTTATCTCTTTCAGAATTTTCCACAGTTGATTGTGATCCACAGAGTCAAAGGCTTTGGCATAGTCAATAATGCAGAAATAGAGGTTTTTCTGGAACTCTCTTGCTTTTTCCATGATCCAGTGAACGTTGGCAATTTGATCTCTGGTTCCTCTGCCTTTTCTAAAACCAGCTTGAACATCTTGAAGTTCACGGTTCATGTATTGCTAAAGCCTGGCTTGGAGAATTTTGAGTGTTACTTTACTAGCGTGTGAGATGAGTGCAACTGTGTGGTAGTTTGAGCATTCTTTGGCATTGCCTTTCTTTGGGATTGGAATGAAAACTGACCTTTTCCAGTCCTGTGGCCATTGCTGAGTTTTCCAAATTTGTTGGCATATTGAGTGCAGTACTTTCATAGCGTCATCTTTCAGGGTTTGGATTACCGTATTTTTCTTTTTTTTATTGTCACCCTGCTTATTTATTTATTTTTTAATATAAATTTATTTATTTTAATTGGAGGTTAATTACTTTTCAATATTGTATTGGTTTTGCCATACATCAACATGAATCTGTATATTTCTTCAATACTGTATAAATTCCAATTTCCATAAATCTGGATCCACATGATCAATATTGCTAGAATTACTTTGGTTTTAAAGTAATTTGTGTGAAACTACAAGCACAGAGGGTGGGACACAGTAAATGTTAACTATAATTAAAACTCAGTAAAGAAGACCTCGAGGCAAAAGGCAGTAAACCACAGACAGGATGGTAGAATATATAGTAGAATTCACACCATTTAAAACTTGGAAATACTACAATTACCATTGGAGATTTTAGCATACCACTTTTAACCTTTGTGAGATTTGCTGGAAAATAGCCACAAAAAACAAAGATACAGAGTTCAGAATGCAATGATAAGGTTGAATCAATTAAATCGGGATTACTTAGTTTTTTTATATTATGCTCCATGTCAAAAAGACATTTTTGTTATCTAGAAGGATTTCGTGCCAGCACATACCTTGTCATGAAAATTTGAAAATAATAACAAAGTTAATGAAACAATCTAATCTCTTGGAAGTAAAAATAAATTTTCTAAATAGCTATTGGGTGAGAAGGAAAGTAGCTGCCATTATGAACTATTTGGTGGAGGAAGTTAAAGACAATAAAAGCTGTGCTTATCAATATTCAGCTTGAATGCTTAGTCACTGGTGTCATGGACTTCCAGTATTTGAATTCTAGTGCCAATGATTATTACTCATGTGATCTTGGGACATAGAATAGAGCACTGCCATTCTTGTGGGTAAAGAGTTGGAAGGGGTATTGCACGTTTCTCAACTTTTTCATCCTGTTACAGGTTGATTGTCACCCTTAAATTCATATGTTGAAGTTCTAACCCCAGTATCTCAGAATGTGACAGTATTTGGAGATAGAGCCTTTAAAGAGATAATTAAGGTAAAATGAAGTCAGTAAGGTCGGCCCTACTCCGGTTTGACTCATGTCTTTATAAGAAGAGATTGACACACACATACACACCCACACATGCACGCGTGCTAAGATCTGGGGAAGACAGCCATCTACCAACCAAGAAGAGTGGCCTCAAAAGAAACCAGCCCTGTCGACACCTTGATGGTGGATTTCTAGCCTCCACAATTGTGAGAAAATTAATTTCTGTTGTTTAAAGCCCAGTGTTTCTTTAGGGCAACCCTAGCAAGCTAATACATTCCCTGAACAACAGAGAGTTTCCTTGGAAACCCATCACAGGCACAGTTCATAATGAATTAGAGCAGCCATGAAAACCCTCTGAAACTTTATAAACATAAATGGCTGAAAATTCATATCAGTTTAAAGTGTTTTACATTAATTTCTATAAAGCTGAACAGTGGAACCCTACTCCCAAACACTTCCACGCGGAGGGATGAAGAGGCAGGGTTACAGGCCCCAGCTGGGGTGGTGTGTGTCGGGAAACCTGGTCACTGCAATTTTCTTTGGCCCATTATAAACTCTCTGGGTTTTGGTTTCCTCATCAGTAAAATAAGGATAACAATTCCTCCCCAGGGCATCCCATTGAGTGTGAAGATTAAAAAGTAACTATGGAAAATTTGGGGGTTGGTATCCCTAATCTGCAGTAATGTTAACATGCTCATGGTGGGAATTCCATGGTGGGCCAGTGGTTGGGCCTCTGTGCTTCCACTGCAGTGGGCATGAGTTCCATCCCCAGTCAAGGAACTTGGATCCCTGAAGTTGCAAAAAACAGAAAAACATGCTCTGGGTTGCTCCAGGGGAAAAGAAGATGAAAACAGTAAAAATAGATTTAAGTTTTAGGTTTAGGGATATTAGAGGGAAACTTCTGTTAATCTGGATGCATTAACTGCTGTGTGTTCTAGTGGATGCACTTCTGGTTATTGCATCAAAATATAGTAACATCCTTCCTCTTCTTCCCCTTCAAAATTTAGTAACATCCTTCCCTTTGAAGAACAGTGTCTGCTGCAAAGCTAGAGGTTGTCAGAAAGCGACACCTTGTGGCCTTTGTGGTGTACTGTCCTGGAGTATATTAGGCATTTCCAGGCTCTGAAAAAGTTGACTTAAAACTCAGCATTCAGAAAACTAAGGTCATGGCATCTGGTCCCATCACTTCATGGCAAATAGATGGGTAAACAATGGAAACAGTGACAGACTTTATCTTTTTGGGCTCCAAAATCACTGCAGATGGTGATTGCAGCCATGAAATTAAAAGATGCTTGCTCCTTGAAAGAAAAGTTATGACCAACCTAGACAGCATATTCAAAAGCAGATACATTACTTTGCCAACAAAGGTCCATCTAGTCAAAGCTATGGTTTTTCCAGTAGTCGTGTATGGATGTGAGAGTTGGACTGTGAAGAAAGCTGATGCGTTTGAACTGTGGTGTTGGAGAAGCCTCTTGAGAGTCCCTTGGACAACAAGGAGATCCAACCACTCCATCCTAAAGGAAATCAGTCCTGAATATTCATTGGAAGGACTGATGTTGAAGCTGAAACTCCAATACTTTGGCCACCTGATGCGAAGACCTGACTCATTTGAAAAGACCCTGATGCTGGGAAAGATTGAGGGCAGGAAGAGAAAGGAACGACAGAGGATGAGATAGTTGGATGGCATCACCAGCTTAATGGACATGAATTTGAGTAAACTCCAGGAGTTGGTGATGGACAGGGAGGCCTGGCGTGCTGCAGTCCATAGGGTTGCAAAGAGTTGGACACGACTGAGCAACTGAACTGAACTGGACAGGCTCTTTTGCTAAAGGGCTTAAAGTGAAGTAAAAGTCGCTCTGTGGTGTCCAACTCTTTGTGACCCCATGGACTGTACAGTCCATGAACTTCTCCAGGCCAGAATACTGGGGTGGGTAGACTTCCCCTTCCCCAGGGGATCTTCCCAACGCAGGGATCCAACCCAGGTCTCCTGCATTGCAGGTGGATTCTACCAGCTGAGCCACAAGGGAAGCCCCAAAGGGCTTAAAAGAGGTACCAAATAATGTTCCCTTTTCCCCACAATATATCCTAGACAGGAAGGTTAATAATTTGACATCTTTAAGACATGTATATTTTACATATTCCTTCAGCCTGTTTTTTAGTGAAGGGTAGAGAAACAGATTTTCTATTAATAAAATCATGTATTTCTTTGTATTCAATATAAGGGTTTATTACATGCACTAATGAACATTTTTTCTTAAGTAATTTGGAGTTGCCTTCAGTATTGAGTTTTTTACTTATTAATACTTTGGGACAGTTTCAGTTTTCTTATTAAGGAAGGAGTACAATCTTATTTAAAATATGATTTAAAAATTTTAAGCTTTCTGGTCAGGAAAATGTCATCATATAATGTCTAACATTTATTTTTGAGTAATATTTTCAATTGATAATAAGCCCAAAGAATTAATGTTTATTTGACAGTTTTTTTTTTAAATACATTTATGATTTTGTTCTTTCAGTGTTACTGAGATATAATTGACTTATAGCACTGAATAAATTTAAGGTGTATAGCATAATGATTTGAGTTACATACATCATGAAGTGATTATCACAATAAGTTTAGGAACATCCATTGTCTCATGTAGTTACAGAATTAAATAGAAAATTTAATGGCCCAGCAATCCCACTGCTGGGCATACACACCAAGGAAACCAGAACTGAAAGAGACACATGTACCCCAATGTTCATTGCAGCACTGTTTATAATAGCCAGGACATGGAAACAACCTAGATGTCCATCAGCAGATGAATGGATAAGAAAGCTGTGGTACATATACACAATGGAGTATTACTCAGCCATTAAAAAGAATTCATTTGAATCAGTTCTAATGAGATGGATGAAACTGGAACCTATTATACAGAGTGAAGTAAGCCAGAAAGAAAAACACCAATACAGTATACTGACACATATATATGGAATTTAGAAAGATGGCAATGATGACCCTGTATGCGAGACAGCAAAAGAGACACAGATGTATAGAACGGACTTTTGGACTCTGTGGGAGAGGGAGAGGGTGGGATGATTTGGGAGAATGGCATTGAAACATGTATACTATCATGTAAGAACGAAGCACCAGCCTATGTTCGATACAGGATACAGGATGCTTGGGGCTGGTACACGGGGATGATCCAGAGAGAGGATATGGGGTGGGAGGTGGGAGGGGGATTCAGGATTGGGAGCTCGTATACACCCGTGGTGGATTCATGTCAATGTATGGAAAAACCAATACGGTATTGTAAAATAAAGTAAAAATAAAATAAAAAATAAATAAATAAAAAGAAAAGAAAATTTAATGGAAAAATATTCAGGATTTACTCTCTTAACTTTCATATATAACATACATACAGCAGTATTAATTATCTTCATCATTTTATCCCTAGTACCTATTATCTTATAACTGGAATTTTGTACCTTTGACTTCCTTCATCCATTCCCCGCCATACCCTACCTCTGATAACCATTAATCTAATCTCTTTTTATGAGTTTGTTTGTTTTTGAAGTATAATTGACTTAAGACACTGTGTTTGTTTCTTATACACAACATAGTGATTTGATATTTCAGTACATTTCAAAATGATCACTGCGTGAGTCTATTTATACTCTATCCCCATACAAAGATTAAATAATTATTGATTATATCCCCCAGACTGTACATTGCATTCTTGTGACTCATTTGTTTTGCAGACTGGAAGTTTGTACCTCTTAATCTCCCTCACCTATTTCTCTCTTCCCTCAACCCCCTCTTCTCTCGCAACAACCTGTTTGTTCTTTGCATCTGTTTCAAAAACCCTGTTTCTGTTTTGTTATATTATTTAATTTGTTTTATTTAGTTTATTTTCTTTGCCACACCACCTGGCATGAAGGATCTTAGTTCCCCAACCATGGATCAAAAACCTGTGCCCCCTGTAGTGGAAGCTAGGAGACTTAACCACTGGATTGTTAGGGAAGTCCCACTTTTCTTTTTTTAGATTCTGCATATAAGTAAAATCATACAGTGTTTACTTTTCTCTGTCTGACTTTTTTTAACTTAGCATAATGGCCTAGCTTTATCTGTGTTGTCACTAATGGCAAGATTTCATTCTTTTTTGTGGCTATGTAATATTCCATTGTATATATCTGCCAGATCTTTTTTATCCATTCATCTGTTGATGGGCAGTTAGCTTGCTTTCATATCTTAGCTATTATAAATAATGCTGCAGTGAACATAGAGGTGCACATATTTTTTTCAAATTAGTGTTTGCCGGATTGTATGGTAGTTCTATTTTTAATTTTTTGAGGAATCTCCTTACTGTTTGCCATAGTGGCTGCACCAATTTACATTCTCACCAACAGTGCATGAGGGTTCTCTCTTCTGCACAACTTTACCAACACTTGCTATTGTTATCTTTTTGATAATAGCCATTCCTATGGGTGAGGTGATAGCTCAATGTGATTTTAATTTGCATTTCCCTGATGATTATGATATTGGGCATCTTTTCATATGCTTGTTGGCCATCTGTATGTCTTATTTGGAAAATGTTCAGATCTCTGCTGCCCGTTTATTAATTAGATTGCTTTTTTAAAAAGTGTTGAGTTGTATGAGTTATTTGTGTATTTTGAATCTTAACTCCTTATCATATAAGTTGCTTGTAAATATTTTCTTTCATTCAGTTCGCACCCTTTTTGTTTTGTTGATAGTGTCCTTCACTGTGCAGAAGTTTCTTGGTTTGAGGTAGTCTAATTTGTTTACTTTGGTTTTGTTTCCCTTGCCTAAGGAGACGTCCCCCCCAAAAAAATGCTGCCAAGATTGATGTCAAAGAGCATACTGCCTATGTTTTTTAAGTCTTTAATCCATTTTGAATTTATTCTTGTGCATGGTGTGAGAAAGTATTCCAGTTTGGTTCTTTTTGCATGTAGCTGTCTAGTTTTCCCAAATACATAATTTTAAGGGTATTTTTTAAATTTATTTTTTAGTTTTATTTAAACACACAAGTCATTTGCAAATAGGATTCTCACTGACAGTTTTCCTATTAAAATATTGAAGTAGGCAGACAGAGAAACAATGTTTAGTTTTGCATATATACTTCATAATGTCACATGATCTCAGAAGTTAAGATAGGCTTCCCAGCTACCTGGCAGGGTCAGTGTAACATAACAAATGTCCATTACATCGATCAAATTTTGCATGATTGAACATAATGGAAACTCAGTTCCATGTGTCCAGCACACACTGCACAGCATTTAGTTGTAGACTCTTGAAAGAAATGACCTGACATTGAACAGTTTTATTTTATATTCCCTTTCAAATTGTGAATGTAAACCAGATTCTGGAAAAGGAACTTCAGTTCCAGGGAAACTTTCCTTCTTAATTGTTTTATATTTTAAAGAATCAAATAATGTGGGAGAGTATTTTTTGTTTAATTTTCACAGATTTGTAAACCAGAGAAATGAAAATCCAAACTTCTTGTGTTTTGTGTTCTTGGTGGGCTTGAAATGTAGCCACATCAGTTAATGGGTAGGGAAAAGAAATTCCTAGGGGAAATTAACTATCAAATCTTGGTGGCACTGTCATCATTTCTTCTCTAGCATCTCTGGAGTTAGACTGTCTGGATTTAAATTCTGGCCCTATCATCACTAGATGTGTGACTTTGGACAAGTTACTTAACCTCTCTGTGCCTGAGTTTCTTCTGAGGATAATCTTTTTTAAGAAATTAAAAAGTATTTTTTTTTTGTTTGATGTACAGTTAATTTACAATGTTGAGTTAGTTTCAAGTGTACAGCAAAGTGATTCAGTTATAACTAAGGATAATCTTAATACCTATTATGTAGTGTTATTACATGTGAGATAAACCACCTAAAGTGCTTACACAGTGTCTGGCCTATAGAAAGCATGTAGTAAGTGTTGGCTACTATTATTAGTATGAGTTTTAGGAATCATAGGTTTTTTGAACTAGTAGGACTCTCAACACCCTCTCCAGTGTTCTTGCCCGGAGAATCCCAGGGACGGCAGAGCCTGGTGGGCTGCCGTCTATGGGGTCGCACAGAGTCGGACACGACTGAAGCGACTTAGCAGCAGCAGCAGCAGCAGGACTCTCAACATTCATTTGATCCAGATCATTGTCCAAAATATCTAATTTTTATTCCAGTCTAGCAGATAAGATAGTTTTTCTATTTATTGCTGGTCATTAGCAGGATGCTCTGAACTCTTCTAAAAGGTAGTCAACTAGATGGTAGTCTTCCTTCAAGGAGGAATAATGTTTCTTTAAAAATGTAAATGTTTTTGAACTGTGGTGTTGGAGAAGACTTTTGAGAGTCCTTTGGACTGCACGAGATCAAACCAGTCAATCCTAAAGGAAATCAGTCCTGAATATTACTGGAGGGGCTGATGCTGAAGCTGAAGCTCCAATATTTTGGCCACTTGATGTGAAGAACTGACTCATTGGAAAAGACCCTGATGCTGGGCAAAATGGAAGGCAGGAGGAGAAGGGGACGACAGAGGATGAGATGGTTGGATGGCATCACCAACTTGATGGACATGAATTTGAGCAGGCTCCGGGAGTTGGTGATGGATAGGGAGGCCTGGCGTGCTGCAGTCCATAAGGTCACAAAGAGTCAGACACAACTGAGTGACTGAACTGAACTGAAAAACATAAAATGGCCCCTGTCCTGGAGGTGGTGTGCATGGGAATGAGTGCATGACCCATTAGTCCATGCATATTTCAGGAGCTGCCTTTCTCCTTTCCACTGGGTTATTGGGAATCTCGCTCCAGGGCTGAATGCAAACAGCCATTTGGTGATTTTCTGTGCTGTTCACATGCGCTGCAAATCTTTGGGAGCACAGGGAGAGAGGGAGAATTTAGATAATATAGCTCTATCCTACTGTTTCAAATGAAGGTTGAGAGTTAATAGAATACAGCTAAAGTCACTTGATCACTCACCTGCAGAGAAAAGGCAAGTAATAATATACATAGGTTAAGTGGGTTGAGTACAAGGGGAAAACCCTGTAGTGCGGGCAGAGTAATAAATGTCAGTGGACACTTGGCTGTGATATTGGGTAGAGTGGGGAGCGGTGCTGGCCATGGTGAGCTAAAGAACATAAGACCTGTGGAAAGGGGCACCTCTGCTCAGCTCTGTTTCCAATAGCAACAACAAAACACTGAAGGCAAACAGTGTACTAAGAGCAAGTGCATCTGTTTGCCCCATATGACATGCATGACATCAGTTTGCAACCTCCAAACAAAGGACTTAAGCATTCCAGCTTCTCACCTGATATAGGGATTCCCTCTCCAGCCTCCCTATTTGAACACTTCCGGAGAGTGGCCACTTCCTCATGAGGCTCTCTGCTGAACCGAAACTGTCTCTTTGAACTGGCTGCAGGTTGTCCGCCTTTGTCCATTTGTAGAGATGAGTAAGACACATCTTTGCTAGATGATGACTTCCCGTAGGAGGTAATAGTTATGCCCGGCTTACCCACTGCAGCCATCTTTCTTCAGCTGTGACATAACATGGTTTCTAGGCCTCACTGTCTGGTTCCTGTCCTCCAGAACTGCTTATCCAGAAGCCTCATGACGAGAACTGCAGGTATGAAGGTAAGGCAGCCCTTGTACACACCTTGTAACTTTGATCTCCAAGAGGTCAAGCAAATAGGGACGTCTGTCCTGCCAAGTCCTATCTTCCTCCTCTAACATATTTTGGGTTCGTCAGAGAATGGGGAAAGAAAGATCTCATTTTTGCAAAGCCATGTGGAAAAGTGGAAGGATTTTACTGAGAAAAGAGTTTCTTTGAAGATGATAGTGTTTACCCTGGGACCCTGAGATGCTCTGAGAACAGAAGGAGATACAGAAGCCTACTCTGGAAGCTCAGCCTTCTCCTCTCTCCTCAGCCTCTCTTAAGATAGCTGAAACCCCCACAACCTTCCTCAGTGTCCATTCAACCCATGGGAAACCTATATCCCATTTTAATCCACTTTATGGGAATGCTACTGGCCACCCTGGTCCTCCTCCTGCCCTCAGGCTGGGCCATCTTTTCCAGCCCCTTTCTCCACACTCCAGCAGCACCAGCTCTAGGCATTGGGCAGTCCAGTGGTTCTGAAATTTTCAGATAAAAGGTGTTGCCAGCCCTTTATTGCTGAAGGGGAGAAGGTATGTACAAATACTTTGGGTGCCCCTAGTCTTACAGGGGTAGGAGAACTTGTCTAATGCCCACCCTGCTCCATAGGGCATGGGAGAGCGATGGCTTTTGCTCCATGAACTCTACACTTTCTTGCCTCTTCTACTTTTGACCAACAGTCCCCACTCTACCACCCTTCATGCTGTATGTATGGGGTCAGAAGTGATTAGTGAGTGAACATGCATGTTGGGCCTGCTCTGCAGAAATCACAACTCTGTATAGGCCCTGCGTTAAGATAACAGCCTCACATCTGGTGGCCCTTTGAACTCAGAATGGAAGCTCTAAAATCAAATCCAGAAATTCTGGTAGCATTCCACCATGCTTTCCCAGTGCTCAGTTAGAATTTACTTCGAAGTAACCTCTACAAACAGTGGGAAGAGGATGGCCTGGATTTTCTCCCTTCCTATACAGTGCAGACTGCTTGAGCTTAAATGTACATGAGACACTTTCTCTAGTTTCAAGAAATGGTCTAGGTAGAATTGTTATATGGATTTCCCCCTATTGGGTGAGCCATTGTAGCATGAAGTTGTGAGAGGGAAGGGGTTCAATGCATGGGTTTCTTTTTTTTTTTTTTTTAATTTTATTGAAATATATTTGATTTACAGTGTTGAATTAACTTCTGCTGTACAGCAGAGTGACTCAGTTTATACATATATATGTTCTTTTTCATATTCTTTTTCATTCTGGTTTATCACAGGATACTGAATATACTTCCTTATGCTATACAGTAGGATCTTGTTTATCCATCCTATATGTACTACTAGTTTGCATCTGCTGTTAATAATCTCAAACTCCAAATCCTTCCCTCCTCCACCTCCCTTCCCTTGGGAATCACAAGTCTGTTCTCTATGAATTTCTGTTTTATAGATATGTTCATTTGCGTGGTAATTTAGGTTCCACATATAAGTGATAACAAATGGTATTTGTCTTTCTGACTGCCTTGGCTTAACATGATAATTTCTAGGTCCATTCATGTTGCTGCAAATGAAATTGTTTCATTCTTTTTTATTTCTGAGTCATGTTACATTGCTTATATATGTAACACGTCTTCTTTATCCGTTGATTTGTTGATGGACATTTCGGTTGCTTCCATGTCTTGGCTATTGTAAATAGTGCTGCTGTGAACACAGGGTGCATGTATCTTTTTGAATTAGCGTTTTGTCTGGGTATATGCCCAGGAATGGGATTGCTGTATCATATGGCAACTTTAGTTTTTTGAGGACTCTCCAGACTGTTTTCTATAATGACTGCACCAGTTTACATTCCTCCCAACAGTGTAAGAGGCTTCCCTTTTCTCCACACCCTCTCCAACATTTAATATTTGTAGACTTTTTAGTGATGGCCATTTTGACTGGTGTGAGGTGGTATCTCATTGTGGTTTTTTTTCCCTGGCTGCATTGGGTCTTTGTTGCCACACGTGGGCTTCTCTCGTGGTAGTGTGTGGACTTCTCTCATTGTGGCTAATGGGATCTTAGTTCCCCAACCAGGGATTGAACCCACGTCCCCTGCATTGGAAGGCGGATTCTTAACCACTATACCACCAGGGAAGTCCTTCATATAGCAGTCTTTATTTAAAGTCTATTTTGTCTGGTATGAGTATTGTTACTCCAATTTTCATTTCCATTTGCATGGCATACCATTTTGTATCCCTTCACTTTGTTTGTATCCTTAGATCTGAAGTGAGTCTCCTGTAGACAGCATATATATGAGTCTTGCTTCTGTATCCATTCAGCCAGTCTCTGTCTTCTGGTTGGAGCATTTACTATATTTACATTTAAGATAGTTATTGATATGTTTGTTCTTGTTGCCACTTTGTTAAATGCTTTGGATTTGTTTTTGTAGCTGTTTTTTTTTTTTTTTTAATTCCCTTTTTCTTTTGTTCTCTTGTAATCTGATGACTCTCTCTCTTTTATTTTTTTGGTTGTGCCCTGTGGCTTGTGGGATCTTAGTTCCCTAACCAGAGATTGAACCCAGGCTCCCACAGTGAAAGCACCAAGTCCTAACTACTGGACTGCCAGGAAACTCCTTTACTATCAAAGAGTGTTTGGATTGCTTTTTCTTTTGAGTGTGTGTGTATCTGTTGTAGATTTTTGGTTTGCAGTTAACCAAAAATGAAATTTTTGATATTCTATCAAAATACGAAATTTTGATATAGCAGTCTGTGTATATACAAGATTGTTTTAAGTTGATTATCTCTTAATTTCAACTGCATTTCTAATGTTCTGCATTTGTACTCTCCTCATGACCTTCCTGGCTTTGATACCATATTTGTATGCACATGATTTCCTATCTTTAGTGTATGTTTGCTTTTACTGGTAGGCTTTTCCATTTGTAATTCTCTTGTTTCTAGAAAAGTTGTTAGAGAAGTTCCTTTAGCATTTGTTGCAGAGCTGGACTGGTGGTGCTGAGTTCTGTTAGCTTTTGCTTGTCTGTAAACCTTTTGATTACTCTGTTGAATCTGAATGAGAGCTTTGCTGGGTGTAGAGTATTGGTTGTAGGTTCTTCCCTTTCATCACTTGAAATGTATATTGTGCCACTTCCTACTGGCCTGCATGATTTCTGCTGAGAAATCCGCAGATAACCTTATGGTAATTCCTTTGTATGTTATTTGTTGCTTTTCCATTGTTGCTTTTAATATTTTTTTCTTTGTCTTTCATTTTTGTCAGGTTGATTATTATGTGTCTTGCTGTGTTCCTTTTTGGCTTACCCTGCCTCAGACTCTGGATTTCCTGGACGTGGGTGACTGTTTCTTTTGCCCTGTCAGGGAATTTTTCACATGTCAGTGAGTTTTTCACATTTTAAAAATCTCTTCAAATATTTTCTCAGGTCCTTTCTTTCTTCTCCTTCTGAGACCCCTATAATGTGAATATTGATGCATTTAATGTTGTCACAGAGGTTTCTTAGACTAACCTCATTTCTTGTCATTCTGTTTTCTTTATTCTGTTCCACAGCAGTGATTTCCATCAGTCTGTTTCCCAGGTCACTTATTTGTTCTGCCCCATTTATTCTGCTATTGATTCCTTCTAGTGTATTTTTCATTTCAGTTATTGTTCATGTCTGTTTGTTCTTTAAATCTTCTAGCTTTTTGCTAAACACTTTTTGTATCTTCTTTTTGTACCTCCATTCTTTTTCTGAGATCTTGGATCATCATTGTTCTGAATTCTTTTTCAGGCAGATTGCCTATCTTCACTTCACTTATCCTTCTGGGGTTTTCTCTTGTTCCTTTATTTGGAACATATTTCTCTGTTATCTAATTTTGTTAGACTTTCTGTATTTGTGGACTCCTTTCTGCAAAGTGCAGGATTGTACGTCTTCTTGCTTCTGGTGTCTGCCCCCTGGTGGGTGAGATTAGGCCAGGCTTCTTGTGGGAGGTAACCACAAATAGATTTACCAGTGTTTTCATTTTAAGATCATCTAAAACAAATTAAATAGGTATATTCTGGGTCATCTGAATCCAGCTAATTCTGTTGAAGTTGTTTGTTGTGCTGTGCTCAGTTGCTTCAGTCATGTCCTGACTCTTTGCAACTCCATGGACTGTAGCCTGCCAGGCTCTTCTGTCCATGGGGATTCTTCAGGCAAGAAGACTGGAGTGGGTTGCCGTACTCTTTTCCAGGGGATCTTCCCAACCCAGGGATCGAACCCAGGTCTCCCGCATTGCAGGTGGATTCTTTACCGTCTGAGCCACCAGGGAAGCCCCGAGGCTATTTAAAAAGTATAAAGAGGGTGTATTCCGGCATTGGACTGGTGTGTTCAAATTTCCTCTCTCCATCCCAGCTGTGTGATACAGGACGGCACTCACACCCTGTGCCTGAGTGCCTTTAGCTGCAAAAGTGTGGCAATAATCGTTCCTACTCTGGGGTCCCCGTGAGATCTAGGTGAGATTATGCTTGCAAAGCCCTTCGCCTAGTGCTTAATGAGCATCAGCACTCAATCACCATTCGATTTGTGTGTATTATCTGGATGGCCCCATGATTGTCAGTAGCTCATGAGAAAAAAACAAAGGTGGATTTAATAGAGAAGTGATGTGTTAGAGTTGAGTGAAGGCCAAGTGATATTACAGTGTGGTGAATAAATGAAGTTTTCACAGTAGTTTAAATAAAGAAAAGCAATGTGATAATTGAGACATCACACCAGGCAGGCTGAACTCAAAGAGACGTGCCTGGGAACAGTTGGTAAACTGTGCTTATGTTAAGAGCTGCAACTTATTTTTCAGCAAAACCTCATTTATTCCTTTAAATCTCTGTTGTTAAGATGTTTTTATTGGTCTTGTCATTTTCTGTGCATTTAAGTCATAAGTCTATTTGGCTTTTATATGGAAGATACAAGCATGAGTTTACATCTAGTTTGAACATATTTAGGTAACTCGTTGTATAATAAAGCAAGTTACCTAATGCATTTAAAAAGGTATCCCTGTGGTTTCAAGTACTACCCTAGGTCTTTTGCATTGGAATTCAGATGGAGGGAAAGCAAATGTTTTTCCTCTTGGTGGAGGGCTCTAACTCTCCAGTTAGGGTGTGGTGGACCAGAGCAGAGACCTTGAGCGTGAGCTCAAAATCAAAGCCTGCCGAACTGACAGCTCTTCACCACCACTAGTGTGCAGGCTGATTTTAACCCCCACCAGAGCTTTGTGTGTGGACTTGATTTTGTGATCCAGTTGACCACAGTGTTACTGGCTGTGTTAGTCGCTCCGTCGCGCCTGACTCTTGCGACCCCGTGGACTACAGCCCACCAGGCTCCTCTGTCCATGGGATTCTCCAGGCAAGAGGACTGGAGTGGGTTGCCATACCCTTTTCCAGGGGATCTTCCCAACCCAGGGATTGAACCTGGGTCTCTTGCACTGCAGGCAGATTCTTTACCGACTTTCTACTATTTCTGCTTTTGCAGTCAGGATCTTTGAGATGGCTCTAAGGGATAAAATGTTTCCTGTTACTTATGTAACCTGGATGTCAGCAGGGGTTACACTGCCTAGTGAGATCTAGAGGGGATTAATCCAAACTTCCCATCCCTACCATACCTGACTCTGGAAAAGGCCAGTGCCTTTCTGGTACATGTGTGGATTTCCACAGACCTTGTACTTATGCTAACCTCTGGCTCCCTGTTTCTGCTTGTGCAGGGAGATTATTTTCCCCTCTGCATCTTCTTTTATCCCTACTTTGACTTCCATCCAGATGTAGAATTTGTCCCTTTTTTTCATTTCCACTAAAACCCCCAAGACTTCTACTTGTATAGTAAACTTTACCGAAGGTTTAGGGGTATTTTGTGGGAGAGGGTGTAGGGAAGGGTAGAGGAGATTTTATTTTATAGCAAATGAAGAACAGGGGAGCCTGGCATTCTGCAGTCCATGGGGTGACCAAAGAGTCGGGTATGACTTAGTGACTGAACAAAATGACTTGACATCAAATGTTTAATGCTTCTGTTCTTCCAGATCTTTTGGCCACTCTGCCCTCTTCCTCTCTCACCTTTCTCTTTCCTTCTACTCCTAAATTTCTAGTCCTTTAAAATAGAACTGTTCCCCTGTCTCTATTTTAGCCTTGTCTTCAGAATCTCGCTTTTCTCCCCCACCTGTTGTCAAGAGAGTCTCCCTAACAATGAATGTCCTTCCCAAGATGCATTCTGTTGTTAGGGAGTTAGATTGTGGGCTGCACCCTGCACTGATTGAAGCTCTTCACTTTATATTCCTTTTGTCTGGGAATAAAACAAATATCAGCTTAGTGCTTACAAAGCACTTTCACCTACATGAGCCCTTGGGTGAGATATGCCCATTTTACAGATGTGGAACTGGAAGCTCAGAGAGGTTGAGTGAATTATCCAAAGCTACTTAGCCAGATGAGTTGGGGAGTAGAAATCTGCACCCAGATCTGAAGATTTTCATCTGTGACCCATGTCATTATACATAGATAGGATGAATGCTGTCTGAACCTTTGGCATTGGAGGCCACACGGATTCCAGTGTAGATGATTAACATAGGATAACCCAGTCGGCCTAAACGGGGAGCGTCAGGGGCAGCCCCAGCAGCCCCAGCCGGTGTGTGCATTCTGCAGGAGTAGGACGACCAGTTCCCACCCCATCCCCACTCTCCCTTCCCTCTTTTGCTGGCTAGCTCTTTCTCATCTTCAGGTCTAGGTGTAGAACTGGCTACACAATGTGTGGGACTCAGTACAAAATGAAAATGTTGGGCCTCTTGTTCAAAAGTTAAGAGTTTCAAAATGACAGCAGAACATTAAGCTAAGTATTGGACTCTTGGAAGCAACTATACCATCACATGCCTAGGAAGGCAGACCTGTAGGGAGGTTACACCCCCCAGGAAGCATCCTTTGGCTGCCCATTCTGAGCTCCCCACTTTGAGCTTATTACATGCTGTCTTTGTTTCTTCTTTATGCACCTGCTCCCCCATTACTCTGTGAGACCTGTGTCCTGTTCCCTGCTGTTCCCATGTTCTCAGCACAGGCCCTGACAAAAAGCAGGGGCTTAGTAGATGCCCTCTGGGGGTTTGGGGCCCTTGGAATTGGGACCTGGAGGAACCAGATGGTGAATAGTCATGTCCAGGCAGGACCCACCCAGGCCTGTAAGAGTTTAGACCAGTCGTGACTGAGGCTATGGGACTTGGCAGGGGTTTAGGGCATGGGGTACAGGTTGAGTAGGGACTAATTTTCTCTTCAAGAGACTGTGTTAATCATTAATGCCCAGAACCTCAGACACCCTACTGCTCAGGACCAAGTAAGATGTAACCAGTCGGGGAGATGGGGCATAGGCAGAGGACATCCTTCCTGGGGCTACACAGCCTGACCCACACTGGGCCTTCCTTAGCCTCCTTAGCCTTCTAAGCCCCCCTCTCCCCTTACCTGCCCTTCTTGCTCAGTGATGGGTATGGGAATGGAAATATTTTTCTAATGTCTCCTCATAGCTAAGGGAAAAGAGGGGGGCAGAATTCTCAAAGTTTCAGACAACAGAGAGCCTCAAAGGCAAGTATGTCTTCAGGGATTGCTGATCCTTGAGCCCAGATGATGTCAGAGCTCAGTTTCTCTTTTTTTATTTCTCTCCAGTTGTAAGGCAAGATTTGAGACTAAACTCTGGCTGAAACCCTGGAAGGGCTCTGATTGGCTGGGCTTAGGTAATAAGCACATCTTTAAGCCAATCTCTGTGTCCAGGGAATTGGACTTCCCTTGTGGCTCAGCTGGTAAAGAATCTGCCTGCAGTGTGGGAGACCTGGCTTTGATCCCTGGGTTGGGAAGATCCTCTGGAGAAGGGAAAGGCTACCCACTCCAGTATTCTGGCCTAGAGAATTCCATGGACTGTATAGTCATGGGGTCACAAAGAGTTGGGACACAACTGAGTGACTTTCTTTCTGTGTCCAGGGAAGGGAGCAGGGATGGTTCCTCCAGGGTCCCTCCCATAGGTCCCTCTCCTCCCATAACAGAGCTGTGTTGCCAGGGGAGGGGCAGGAATGGGCTGGACAGGCAGAGCAGCCAGTGACTACTGGTGCATTTTCTTTTCTTTTTTTAAACCCAGCACCACCTCCTCTCCCTGTCCTTGGCTTCTGAGCCTCTGGAGTTAGATCCCATGAGGATTCTTCTAAAGAGGAGACTGCTAAGCATGGAGAACAGTCTGGAAGGTCAGGGCTCTGGCTGGTACCCCAGGTTCAGTGTTTTCTAGATAACCTTTCCCACCTTTCTTCAGAGCATATCATCCCAGGGTCGTCTCCACAGCACAGGGTAAGGAGACTACCAACCGGCATTTTCTCAAAGGGCTTCAACTCCGGAATGCTTCTCTTTGAGGCTCGGAAATAGTCTTTATTTTAGTTTTACCTCGAAAACAAGCTAGTCATAACCAAAGAAAGTCAAAGAGACCCCTAAATGAAAGAATGAGGTGCCCACCATTCTTGGGTCCTTTCCTTTAGACTTCAGTTACCACAGAGCTGCTCCCCAAGTCCAAGCAAGGCATGAAGAACTCTACTGATGATGGTGATGAGCATTTTCTTCAGTCCCGTGAGAATTTTCAGAAGTGTTAGGAGGAAAGGCTACAGTTTTCTTCAGTTGATTCTGTATTTGTTAGGGAAATAGGAAGACTTCTCAATTACCTGAGGTGGCGGAGCAGTGTCTCCCTGCTGTGGTGGTTCTGGGTCAAGTGTGAGGAAGAAGCTGGATCTCAAAGTGAGAAAATCCAGGCTCCATGCCTGCCCTCCCAGGACTGTCTGCTTGACCTTGGCTCCTGTCATTGGTCCTCAGCTTAGCCCATGTGTGAAGTGAGGGGCTGGACAAGCTGACCCCTAAGGTTCTTAGCTCCTAATTTCTGTGAGTCGAGATCAGGTAGAGAAGGTGGATTAATCAGGATTCTGGTTCTGTCCTTGCCTTCACCGTGACTCATTCAGTGACCTTAGATAACCTTGCTGGACATGTTCCCCACCCTTGACCATCCTGTGTCACAGAGGAGGCCTGTGTAGAAGGTGGCCAGGATTCAGCAGACCTGATCCTTAGGCTCACTACTGATGCTCTTGTGCACTAGGAAACTCCAGCCTGGATCCAGCCTTCTAGTGAAGTCTGTGGGTCCAGCCCCCCATTCTGGGGACTCTCACCCAGTCAAATGGCTTCAGGCCTCACTGGCCTGCTTTGGCCACATTGGCCTTGCTTAGTCTTCCAGACCTGGAAACTAATATGGACATGCCTCAGCCACAACGTTCAACTCTGCAGGAGCCTCGTCAGGGACTGTTCCAAGCCAATGAGAGAGCTTGATGCTGGGGGAGGTGGGGACATGGAAGAAGTAGACGTACCTCCCATCCTTGTGGAACTCGTGGTCTGTGGTGGAGAGGAAGGGCCAGCATGATCCTGTACCCAGTGTGGTGGGAGAGGCACAGCAGAAGAGAACATTTCCGGTTGAGGGAACTAAGAGGACACTTAGGATGAGACCTTGAAGGATGGGGTGGACTTGAGATGGAGCTATAGACTGGGGGCCAGTGTGGTGAAGGAAGTGCGGACAGTCTGTAGGGTCAGAGGGAGGTGGGTGATGTGTCTGGAAGGAGCTTGGGACCAAATCTCCACAGGCTGTCATGGCCTGGAGTGGGAGTCAGGGCCAGGGAGGCAGTGAGGCTTCTAAACTGGTCAGGAACCTTTTGGTTGCCACTGCTGGGAACTGAACTTGAACTAACTTAGGCAGAAGAGTGATTCATTGAGAGAACTGACAATCTGAGCACCAGGGGTCTGCTGTCCTTGAGAAACAGCTGACCCGGTGCTTGGACACCACCATCAGGACACATCTCTTGATCCTGTTTCTCTCTATGCTGGCTTCATTTTTCTCTTCTGTGGGTAACTTCTCTGCCTTGGAAAGAGACTTACTGGCCCAGCTGAGGTCAGGTTCCCTCCCCAGGACCTATCACCAGAAGGCAGTAGGGCTGCTCTGCTCCTGTCTGCAGAGGCAGCGTCTGAAGGAAGGGACATGCTGGACAGACTCCCCGAGAGTTACCCCCCGGGTTTCTGAGCAGAAGGATATAGCCTGATCTGACCTGCATTTGGGGAAGAGTAGGCATTAAAGACAGTTTTTTTCCTTTTATTCATAAAAACAAATTTGCAACAATTTATTAAAAATTGATACCATGCAATAGGGGTACGAGAAACCTCATTTACATTTGATTCTGGCAGTTCCAGTCTAATTTAAAGCATTTGTGCACTAACGTTCATTGGAAAACACCTTCAGGCTGAAGCCTCTTAGGAAATGTATGGTGTGTTTGCTGCATATAAAAGAACAGAACCGTTAAATAGCTAGAGTCACTTCTGTGGGTCTTGTTATTTGTGGGGAAATTGAAAAAAAATCGGGTGAACCTACAGTATCATTAAGACAGAGAATGTACTGTGTGGGTTAATCTAGAAGACTGTGCACGCTCAGGAGTCACAACGGGTCACGGATGCACACACTCACCTCCGACTGTCTGATACTTACTTGTGTTTTTTTTTTTCCTGCTATGCTGGATTAATATTTCTACAGGTATTGTTTTTGTGTGTGTGTGTGTATACATTATGTACAATGAATTGTCTCTTTCCCCTTGAAAAATTAAATGTGATCCTTTAAACTAAATCTGGTTTGGTGAAATAAAGCAAGTAAATACTGTAATACACAGTGAGTGACAACACCGATTTTTAGTGCCTAGACAGACAGCGACTTCAACTTGACCTGTGATGTGTTAACATTTTTTTTTCCCCCTAAAAGCTACGTTCCTCCATAACCTCTCTTTGGGGGAGGGGAGGGGAATGCTATGCTTCGTGAAATAGGGTGTTTTGAAATGTTGGCGATGGTTGAGATTCCCATGGGCCCTTTTGTCAAAGCCTGGTGGTGACAGCGCTGTATTCCTGACTTCAGTGGTCTGGGAAGAGATTATTGCCTGCCTGTTGAAGCTGCCATTAGGTTTCTTTAGGGAGTTGAGCGACTGCTCAGTTGTGCAGACGTCCTGGACATTGTCATTCAGGCCTTTCTTTAGCAGAGAATGAACCTGTCTAGGAATGTCACAAAAGTCATCGGGAGCCCCTCTCCAGCTGGGTGGATCCTGGCAGAGGGCTGTGCTGGGTGCTTCTCTGGGCCGCAGCCCTGACTGTCCTGAGGGCTGAGGTCATGGTCATCCTGATACCTCACGGGTCAGGGCCGCTTCACTGATCGGTAGGAAGCTTTTCTGGACAAGATCAAGTTTTGATCCTCAGAGCGACCCTGTGAGGTAGGCAGGACGGGTGTTATTTCAACCCCAGTTTGTTTGTGAGGGGAAACAGGCTCAGAGAGACACAAGAGACCTGCCCAAGGTCATGGAAGGAGTTAGCAGTGGAGCGAGGGCCTGAACCCAGGTCTGTCTCACTCCCAGGCCGGTGCTCTTTGGGGTTCCTTTAAAAGGGAAGAGTGATCTTATGAATGAGAATCAGAGAAGCCTTCAGTATGCTGACTGATCACCTCCCCTCCCCCCCCCAACAAGGGCAGAGCCCACCAGCTTGTCCGGATGAAGGTCACCTTCTAGAAGGGAAGGGAAGCGCTCAGCTAACAACACTCTCCCCATGACTACAGGGATGTTCTCTAGCAGATGCCTCCGATTCACTTTGGTCAGAAACAAAGTCAGTGGAAAAAAACAAAACAAAACCCCAGCCAGCCCTTGGGCCCTGATGAGAGAGGTTAAAGTGCACAATCTTTCTTTATCGTGTTTGCTGGGAACGGACATTCTATGATTAGCTCGGGTGCTCCCCTTACTATGGGGAGCACCTGATAGGAACACAAAGACATGGCCGACTGTGGGTGAATGCTGCAGAGCGTGTCTGCAGTGACGTGCCCTAAATCCCCACGGTCCCGGAATGGGTGTTATTTTGTTAATGTGTGTGTCAGCCTACTCCAGTACCCCAGCCCTCGGCCCGCAGAGCTGTGCCCGGCCCCCCTTCCCGCAAGACTCCCTGTTCCAGGAAGGCTGGGGTTGGCTGGACTGGCCGCTGGAGGCCTGGCTGCCCTGCCTGCCTCCTTCCCCAGAGGGGAGAAGGGCTGGCCAGGGGGGCCACAGCCAGTGGCATGTGTGGAGAGGCAGAGGCGGTTTCTCCAGAAGCCTTCACCTCTTCTCAAGGCTGCTCAGGGCCACACAGTGACTTCTAGCTGGAGTTCTAGCGACTTTCTCCTTGTCTAGGATTTTTTTTTTTTTCCAAAGTTTCAAATATCCTAGCTCCTCTTCCTTTGCAGACATGAAGGAAGAGGTCATTTTCATTCCTCTTCTTTGTGAAAGAATAAAAACTTCACAAATAAGGCGCGAGGTCAGGTGCCAAGTGCCCCCATCCTGTGCACCGCGTGCCATCTGAGCAGTCCCACAAGGCCAGCCGTGGCGCCAGCTTCTCCACAGCCAGAGCTGACAGTGCTCCTGCAGCAGCTGCCTCTGCTCTGTGTGGTTCTGTCCTGGGGGAGGCCCCGGCCCCAGGCCTCCCACCCTCACAGGCCCGAGACCATAACTCGGAAAGAGGGTGGCACGTGTCTGTGACGGGGGCTGGCGGTGGGGCTGACGCAGGGGCTGACACAGCTGGCGTCCACGCCTCCAATGGACGGGAGGTAGGCGTGGTGGAGGATGGGGAGCTGGAGGGACAGCCGGCGCTGGATGCTGCGGCAGGGAGAGAAAGAAGGGAGGAGTGTTAGTGAACGCTGGCTGGTTGTGCTCACCAGGAAGGCCCCTGGACTCGCTTGGGCCAAGAAGCTGATGGTAGGAGTGCAGTTCTCTCTCAGTCCAGGGTCTGACCTTCCTGTCATCCGGTCACTTACCTATCTGGCAGGTGTTTAATGCAGGCCTACCTGTGCCAACTGCTGCCCAGCAATAACCACGGTGACAGTAAGCAGGGAGGAGGCAGACTTCTTGAGCTTCCAGTGCTTCCTAAGAACAAGACTTTGCCCTTTGAACAGGGCTTTGCTGCAAACACAGACAGTTCTCTACTCTTGCAAGTCTGCAAATGGACTTGGCTTTGGGTTCCATCCCTGAAAGGCTTCTCAGCTGCTCTGTCCTTGCTCATTGGCGTCCCTGATGCTGGCCAATTCCAAAAGGTTCCTTCCTGGTCTTGTGGCTTCTTTGGTGACTAGTGTACTCTTTCCAACACTGGAATGGGGCATTCAGGGCTCCCCAAGATCTGCTTCTTGCTAGGTTCTCCAGGTGAATCTTCTACCTGCTCCCACCAAAAATCTTACCCTCTTGTGGCTAGTTTCCCCTAAAACCCTGCTTATGGGCAGTCTCCCAAGCCTTGCACATGCTGTTTCCCCAGCCTAGAAAGCTCTTCCTCTGTTTTCCCTCTAAGGTCCAGTTTAAATGTCATCTGTTTTATACTACCCTCCCCCCTTCCCCCCAGAAAATGAGCTCTTTCCTCCTCTGAGCCCCCAGAACCCTTGGCAAATTGCAAGAAATGCAGTCCAAAAAAAAAAAAAAAAACCCACCTGGGGCTGGGTAAGCAGGATGACAGAGGAGGAGTGGAGACTCCCTGCTCACTGCCTACCCTTCTGCCTGCCTTCTCATGAGTCCTCATGACCAGCAGGCAGCAGAGTCACCTCAGTTGTTGTGAAGACTGCTTTGGGGGATGTGCACGGGCCACTGATCCCCTGCTCTGCTGCATCTTGTACAATGCTCCACTGCATCTGGGAAGTTGCATTCCCTGAACTCTTAGGCCTCCTTGTGTCCCACAGGCTACTCAGGTGGGAAAATCCCTAGATCTTCACAGAAGTCACTAGGCACAAGAAGTACTGCTATTCCCATGATAAAGATGAGGAAAGGGTACAGAGAACCTGTTCTTCTGGGTACAGAAACAACCGGAACTGGGGAAGGTGGGGTTTCTTCTGTTGAAAGACAGTGCTTTATGGGGCGGTAAATCAACTCACAGGGGCACCTGGTGTGTAGGCATGGTGTTGGTGGGGTTCTGAGATGCATGGAGCCAGAGGCAGTGCTACCCCCACTCCCTAAGGAGCTGCTGGCCAGAATGGTGTCTCCCAAGTGCTCATGAGAGATTAGTGTGTTGGAGACCTTATTTTGAAATTCACGTTGAACTTGTATAATGTCATCAGTGTTAGCAAGAGTCCAGGAAAGTGGGGAGCTGGAGAATGAACCTGACCTGGGAAAGGGTGTTGTGCCTGAGCATCCTGAGCAGCATGGGATCTGTGTGTTGCTGTCAGAGTCACGCTGTCTGCTGTCTGCTAGGATCCTGTTTGCTTTTTCATTAATTCAGTGCTGGAAGCTGTGTTCAATCCAAGGGACACCAGAAAGACTTACACCTTACCTTCAAGGTGCTTGCACTCTAGTGCATGGAACTCATAGGTAGATTACTGATGAATGCCATGTAACCATCAGTGATTATACTGGACCCGTCAGCTTCACGGCCTTGGAGCTAAGTGGGTCGAGAGGCTCTTAACTCTGACTACATGGCCCCAAATGACACTGCAGTTGGTGAATGGGCTCCTTTTGCTGGCTTCTCCCCCCCGTGTTGTCACTTCCTAGGGAACAAGTTTCGGGGTTGACATTTCTAATTGCTGCTTCTAATCTGCCATAAACTGGGAAGAACTAAAAATTACCAGTGGGGACAAAGCTGCCAGAGATGTCCAGGGCTTTGCTTAGAAGTCACATTCTCACTGAGCCTGCTCTGACTTCCCTGTGTACAATTATACTCTCTTAATTTTTCTCCAAAGCACCTATCATTTACATACAGGGGTTTGCTTTTTTGTTAAGTTATTGTCTTGCCAGATAGAAGGTAAACTCCATGAAGGGAATGATTTTTGTTTTCTTCATTTCTGTGCTTGATACATATAGGTCTCAGGAAATTAGTGTTAAGCAAATGTATTCATCTTACATGTAACAAAGGCTGTATGCCTGCTCAGTTGGTTCAGTTATGTCCCACTCTTTGTGACCCCATGGACTGTAGCTCGGCCAGGCTCCTCTGTCCATGGGATTCTCCAGCCAAGTATACTGGAGTGGGCTGCCATTTCCTTCTCCAGGGGATCTTCCTGACCCAGGGATTAAACCCGTGTCTTCTGCACTGCAGGTGGAGTCTCCTGCTGAGCCATCTGGGAAGCCCAACAAAGGAAGAGAACATGGGATTTGACGTTGGACAGACCCAAGTTCAAACCCTATCCCTTGCATTTGGCAACTGGTAAGCTTTGGCAAGTCACCTCGCTTCTTTGAGTATTAGTCTTCTTATCTGTAAAATAAGCATTGTAATTTGATCTGTATCATGAAATTACCATAGAGTTCAAATAAAGTAATGCATCTGAAAACATGGTGCCAATTGTAAACTCTTGTGCAGTACTCTGGCAATGATTCCAAAGGAGAAGGTACTTACTGTTCTGGGGAGTTTATATCTTCTATAGGATCTTTGCATGTTCGAGAGGGCTCTGTTGTGTTCCACTGTAGCTGGGGATTTTGATCGAGGTGATTTTTTAAAATGGCCTTTCCCCCATCTGAATGCAGAACAACAATATTACAATAATTCTATAATTAAAAGAAAATCAACAATGTATCCATTTTTAGGATACTGCCCAAGAAGGGAGAATGCAGAAGAGCCCATCTCCCCTGAGTCTCTAAGCCCTGGTCCCTGAGCTGCTCTCTTGAGCCCAAGGCAGGGAGCCTAGAAGCTCCCATCCAGGGATGGACACGGCATTCTGGAGATGTGGATGGTGTGCCCTGGGACCTCCCTTTCTATAAGAAAAAAGGGAATCAAGTTGACCAATGGAGGTAACATAACTTAGTAATGAGAGGTTCTAATATGAAGGTTCTCTTCTTGGGGGTGTTAGGGATGTAATGACAAAGAAAAAAAGAACTCCAAGATTGCCGCAGACTGAAAAGAATAATAACAGTGAACTGTTGGTGGGAGTATAAACGGTCATAATCTTTCTGGGAGGTACTGTCAATAAGTATCACACACTTTAAAAAGTATGTTTCTTTTACTCAGAATTTCCACTTTGAGAAACTATCCCAAAGAAATAGTTAACAATCTGTGTGACAATATATACAAGATGTTTAAATCACTATCCTTTACAATATCAGAAAGTTGGAACTAACCCAAATTTGTGCAGTAATAATGGATTTGTTATTTACTAATATGTACAAATGGGGCCTCCAAAGAAATACTGTGTAGCCACAAAACATGATGCTCTCAACCTTCTTTGTACTTCAGAACCACCTGGAAAGAACTAAAGAAATATAAAAACATGATCTTGACCTGAGAGATCTGGATTCATTTGGTTTGGAAAAGAGCTTGGGTGTTTTCTTTTTCTGCTGCAGGGGGCAACCTTATATGTATGTCATTTTGCGTCCACGTGAACACAGTCAATCCCCTTCATTCACGGATTCTGTATTTGTGAACCTGCTGACATCTATCTGTAGCCCCAGAGTTGAATACCCATGATGCTTTCACTGTCATTTGATAGCACACACACAGCATCAGAAATCTGAGTCTATCTCCCAGCTGAGGTTGAACAAGGCTCTGCCTTCTTGTTTTAGCTCTCATGTTATAAGTATGCTCACTGTGGTCTCTGAAGTTCCACATTATTCACAGTTCTGGGTGTTGTGTTGGTGATTGTTTCTCTGTTTAGAATGGCCCCTTGCCTACTGCTGAAGTACTGTCCAGTGTTCTGGTCAGCCTCTTCTTTTGTGGTTTCTCTGTTTCACATCAAACTGAAAAGATTCCTCTTCCCCTGCTGAGATTACAAAAGAAACTCTCCTATGGTTTCTTCTGGTACATTCATGGTGTCACTTTCTTATATTTAAATCTTCTATCCATCTGGAATTTATTTTGGGGTAAGTTGTGAGGTAAGGATCTAACTTTATTCTTTTCCAGGTGGCTACCCATTTATTCCAATGAAATGTATTGAATAATTCATTTTTCTCCACTAATTTGAAGTGCCCAATTTCCTTGTTACTTATCTCAGTCTAAATTTTTAACAATCGACCCTCAATATATAAGAATTTTATAATATTGTTTATAAAATAAAATAATTATTACTTATATAATAAAAAAGAAACTAAAGATTTTTCATTGACTTAAACTGATTTTATAAAATTAATGACTATATGCTAATGACAGGATGCAAAGAATAGAGAAGTATATAAAATGAAATTAATTTTCTCACCCACTCTCCTCACATACTGTCAGTTTCACACAGGTGAATACTGTTAACAATCTGATGTTTGTTCTACCAAATCTTTTTTAAAAAATGCACTCATACGAACACATATACATACATGTGTGTGCATTTGTGTATATCTTAATTCTGGTCTTCGTTGAACTTTTCTTAGAGATCATTCCATATCTGCACAAATAGATTTTTGTTGTTTGGTTACTGAGTCATATCTGACTCTGCAACACCATAGACTATAGGCTGCCAGGCTCCTCTGTCCATGGGGTTCTCCTGGCAAGAATACTGGAGTGGGTTGCCATTTCCTTTTCCAGGGGATCTTCCTGACCCAAGGTTCAAACCCACATCTCCTGCATTGGCAGGCAGATTCCTTACCACTGGGCCACCTGGGAAGCCCTGCACAAATAGATACACCTCACTTTTTATCATCTGTATCATGTGCCTTGTTTGGGCTGTATCATAATCAATAAAACCACCCCAAATGGCAAACAGGTAAGTTAATTCCAGCTTTTCTCACCTACAGGTAGTGTTACGATAAGCACTGTGTGTCTACACCTTTGACCATGTGCGACTGTTTCCAAGTGGCAGCCTCTTGCTAGGGGAATCGCTGCTGCTGCTGCTGCTAAGTCACTTCAGTCGTGTCCGACTCTGTGTGACCCCATAGACGGCAGCCCACCAGGCTCCCCCATCCCTGGGATTCTCCAGGCAAGAATACTAGAGTGGGTTGCCATTTCCTTCTCCAATGCATGAAAGTGAAAAGTCAAAGTGAAGTTGCTCAGTCATGTCTGACTCTTAGCGACCCCATGGACTGCAGCCTATCAGGCTCCTCCGTCCATGGGATTTTCCAGGCAAGAGTACTGGAGTGGGGTGCCATTGCCTTCTCTGAGGGGAACTGCTAGTGAATGAGCTTAACACCTGACCTTTAGAGAGTGCCAGACCAACTTCCAAAACATTGCAGGAAAATGTCCATTTCTGTATGCTCTTAGCAACACTGGTGATCTTTTAAAAAATTCTGCCTAAATGTAGGCAAAAAATGGACTGTTGTTCTTCAAGTGGTTGGTGGGATTGAGCATCATGTCATCTTATAGACTATCCCTTTCCTGTACATTGATGAGGTATGTTTGAAACTGTAACGTTGGGAGAAGTATGAGTACATTACTCACTAAGAACAGTGTGCCCCCAATCAGAACACTGGGAATACTGGCCATGCCGTGGACACATGGAGCTGAAGCCTAGGGGCCTGAGGAACAGAAGCACTGTGCGTAGGGGGATCCCCAGGTGGGACTCCAAACACTGAACTGTGCTCAGCAGTCGTGGGTTTCAGACACTCCAGCTTGGCTTGTGGGACTTAGACCTGCCCCGCACTGCCCCTCTCAGCCTTAGGGTCTTCTTCTGTAAAATATCTCATACCCAGGGTCCTGCCGCCTCCTACCTGTGCTCTCGGTGAAGTTCCCCAGGTTGAGGATGTCGTTGAGCTCTTGGTAGTGGTTCTGTTTAATGTAGGTGGTCTTTTCTGGTGTGTCCTGCAGCTGCATGGTGACCTCTTCCAAGTCTTTGTCCAGCTAGAAGACACAGGCTCCAGCTGAGAGAGCTCCTGCCCTGGCCCCAAGTAGGAAACTGAGTTTTCCCAACTCATTGCTATAATCTGGGGGCTCCCAAATCTCTAAGTTAAACTCCTGTCAGAGAACGTCTTGAATTGGGGCATCGCTGGACCCCATAGCCTGGGCCAGGTGGGCAATGAACTCCTGTCAGATTCTGTCTAGTTTATGTTCCCCCAGTTCTCGTTGCAGCCATAGTGGCAGGAGATGGGGCTGTGCCATCACGACGTGGCGATGTGGGGGGATGTGGTGGGAAGTGGCAGCCCAGAGAGTTCCTGCACAAGGCAGATGGGCTCAAGTGGGAGGACGGGGCCCTGATGACCAGCCCTGTGGGAGGTACCTCTGTGATCTTCATTCGCAGGCGATGGTTTTCTGACTGCAGGCCCTCTAGGCGGGATGTGCTTGCTTGGTTCACGCTGGTGACTGAGGTGGAGGTTTTAGAATCTTCTTTCTTCTGATTCTGAGTGAACTGGAATCGTCTGTTCTGAGTTGCTGCGTCTGGGTTTGTTCTTAGAGTGATGAGCTGAAAAGACAAAGGAGGGCTTGTTAGGTAGGTAGAACAGGGAAAAGGAGTCCAAAATGGTGGTGGCTACCGACCAGGAAGGGAAAAGCCCGCGAAAATGAAACAAAAGAAGGTCCGAGGACCGGAGTGAGGACCTCAGGTAAAACAAACAACGCTCCTGGCTGGCCCAATTTACAGAGGACAGGCCCAGGGAGAGAGAAACATATAAATAGAGGAGCCAGAGCCAGCTCACTCTCTCTCTCTCCCGCACACTGGGGCGCTCTTCTCCTCGTGTCTTTAGATCGACGTGCCCTCATGCCTCAAAGATGGATTTTCCTGCTATCTTCTAAATAAAATAGAGCTGTAACACTGAGCTGTAACACTGATTTGTCTAAGAGCTATAACACGGTCTATCCAAGACCTGAGAGCTGTGACACGCCGAGGAGGCTTTAATGTCCGTCACTCCAAATCTTTGTTGTGACGAGACAAAGAATCGAGGAACATACACTCGCGTGACAGGCTGAAAAGAGGACTCTGGGGTCCATACTTCCCCCATGTCCATCCAGCTGCTTCCAGGGGTCCTGTGCTGGAGGCAACATGGGACCCTGGGAACCACGGAGTCTAGGAGTCTGGAGCCCAGGCTCAGGCTTTCTCTGTCCTTTTGTGTGTGCCCTTGGGCAGGCCCTTCCTCTTGGTAAGTCTTGGGTTTTTTCCTTGCTCCTAGATGTCTGGTCTCCTGACCCTGATTCTATGAGAATCCCAGCCATCCTGCAGAGCCCACCCAATGCCCCTTGGGTGGCTCACTCCAACTGAGCCTCATTCCGCCTTAGGCCTTACTCCACACAGAAAATAACAGTTGTAGGCAACAGCTGTGAGACAGTGTGCAAGCTTGTGCTTGTTAGAACCATGGCCACAGCCTCTGTGCACCAGGACCTCATGGTTCAGAGGCAAGGAGCAGGGACGGAGAAGAGATCTTCACCAGGCCAGAGTGCTCACCATGCTGCTCTGGGCCTGGGCTCGGATCTGAGGAGGGTCTGTGGAAGGATGGTGAGGATAAAGGAAGTCTAGGGAGAAGGAATGGCAAAGGCAAACACAGGGAGGCCTGGGGCTCAGGGTGCTGACAGAGAAGGGCAGCTGTATGGTGGACAGAGTTCTTTGGGAAAGAAGGAGATCCGATGGTCCTGGAAGGCAGTCCCATGTGGGGGACTCGATCCTGGAGCCAGGAACGCAGTGAAGAGCTACAGAGGGTGAAAAAGCAGAGTGACGCGATAAGAGCTGGGCTTAGAATCACCTGGCATCTTCTACAGGGTGGAGGGGAAGTCAGAGTGCAGGCAGAGAAGCTGTGGTGTTAACCTGGTGCCTGGGAGGCTGTTTACAGCTAAAGGAAGGAGTGTATGCCATAGGCGTTCTAGAACAGAGCTGACACTGCCTTGCCCAGGAGGCCGCAGGACCTGTGGGACCCCGGTGGTCTCTCTCCCCCTTTTTCTAAGGCAGATGCTCCCTAACTTGGGTCAGCGGCTTCTCAACTGTTTCTGTTTCCTGCTCCTCCTCTTATTCTTGAAGGTCAGGTTTCCCTCTACACAGATCAGCTTAGTGCAGGGGTCAAGGCCTCGGGTTCACCTGCCCACTGCTGGATAGGATAATATTTGGAAAATATCTCTGAGGTCAGCCCTTCAGATGAATGAAAAATATAAGTGGTTATTAAAAATGGTTACTCCTTTTGATCCACTAGTACTACTTCTGTGACTCCACCTTAAGGTTGTAATTAGAAATAAGGAAAATGTATTATGTAGGAAAAAAAGTTCATTTATAATATAAAAATCTGGAAGAAACTGTAATACTCACCAATAAGGGATCAAGTGGATGAGTAAATTACAGTACTTGCCCTCAATTATGATTATAAACTGTGGGACAGTACAAAGGGCAGAAGTTAAAAAGGCAAACTACAAAGTGTACGATAATTGTAGTTATATCTGAAAAAGCGTCACTGTGTAAATCATTTAAAAAAAAGACTGTTAATCAGAAATACTAACAGTAAAAAAACCAAACCATAATATTGACAGTGATTATTTTGGGGCAGCAGGACTATGTAAGATTTCTGAAAATCTGGTTTTGCTTTTCTGCATTTTCCAAACTTTTCATGATGTGAATTGTGGTCATTTTTTTTTTAAAGTGCATAAAACTTTCAGAAAGTGGAAGAAGCATAGCAATCCCCTTGTGGCGGAGCCAGAGGCCAGATGCCGGGGTGGCGAGGGTGAGGCTTGGCGGCGGCTGCCCCGTACCTTCGGCACGAACACCAGGCAGAGGGTGATGGTGCTGCAGAAGATGATGACCAGGGCCACGATGCAGAACTGCACGTTTGGCTGGTCCCGGGTCAGGAAGGAGACGGCCGCCCCGATGATGCACATGATCCCCACGTTGTAGACGCTCATCCCGATGTACTTGCTGTCATTGAGCGCGGGGATGCTGACGTTTCGGGTCTCCCAAGCTAAGAAACAACCGAACAACTGGAACAGTGAACAGAGAGGGGAGATGGTTGTTAGCAAGTGGCGGCATGCGCTCCTGCTCTGAGAAGCTACTGAGCTGAGGGTTTTTCTGTTATTCCTGCCTCCGCTGCAGTGAGGACCAGCGGGATTGCTGCTGGCCAGGTCTGGATCTCCGTCTGTCCCCACCTGTGGCCCTGGGTTGAGTCCTGCCTAGGAAATGCAGAGTGGGGTGTTACACTGTCTGTTCTCCTTTTACTTCTAGCACTGGTTTACACACAGATTCGCAGGAGGCCACAGTGGGAAGGAATTTCAGACACAGTCTCAACCACATCCTCTCCCTTTACAGAGAGCCGGAAGGCCCAGAAAGGAGGATGGGACTTGCCCAAGGCCACAGAGCAGTATGGTGACAAAGTGGACTGTGTCTCCAGACATTCAGGCTAGTCTTTTTCTGTTAAACCAGGCAGAACTCATGTGTCTGGGACTTCTATTATCCTCTAGTGCATCTAGGCACCCACAGTAGTGAGACTCCATTTCCTAGCTGTCCTTGAAGCCAGGTATGGCATATGACTGGGTTCAGGACAGTGCCATGTAGGTAGAAGTGGTGTGTATATGCTCTGGGAAGTGTCTTCAGAGGAGAAGGCTGTTCCTCTTCCCCCTTATTAGTAGATGGAGTGGAATGTGATGGCAGGAGCTTGAGCAGTCATCTTAGACCATAAGGTCGTCTTAGACCATGATGTGGAAGCTATATGATGAAGGTAAGGGAGACAAGATCCAAAGGGCTCAGATTCTAGGAGCCTCCACACCAGCCCTTTTGCTGAGAGGGAAATTATCTATTCTTAAACCACTATTATTGTGAGTTCTCTGTCACTTGCAGTTCTGAAAAGTGAAAGTGTTAGTCACTGAGTTGTGTCTGACTCTCTGTGACCCCATGGGCTGTAGCCTTCCAGCCTTCTTTGTCCATGGGATTCTCCAGGCAAGAATACTGGGGTGGGTTGCCATTCCCTTCTCCAGGAGATCTTCCCAATCCAGGTATCGAACCCAGGTCTCCTGCATTGCAGGCAGATTCTTTACCATTTGAGCCACCAGGGAAGCCCTCACTTAAAGCTCTATTCCTGACCAGTACATTTCCAACAGAAATGAACAGGATAGAAGTCAAATGTGATTTGAAGTAGGATGTGCTCTGAAGTACGCTCATCCCAATGTACTTGCTTTCATTGAGCACGGGGATGCTGATGTTTCAGGTCTCCCAAGCTAAGAAACAGCCGAACAACTAGAACAGTGAACAGAAAGGAGAGATGGTCGAGGGTTTAGCCTGCCCTCTGAGGGTTGTCTGAGGGGAGGGCAGGTTGCAGAGAAAGTGCAGATGGGGTGCTGGGCAGAACGCTGGTGTGGGCGGGAGAGCTGACCACAGCTGTTGAACGGTGCAGAGGCCTCAGCTGGGGTCCAGCCCCTCCAGGAGGCCAGCCTACAAAGGGTTCCTTTCCCTCTGGCTTTATCACTGAAGAAGTTTGGGCATCCAACAGCTGCATGAACCAGTTAACATCATCCCAAGGGCCTACACTATCTCACAGGGCTTCTATCCGAATGAAATGAGAGGAGGGATGTGAAAACATTTCATAAGCTGGTATATCCATTATAAGTTAATTATTTTGTATTTTGTATTTTTACAACCGTAGTTGTTTTCCTCTCCTCTAGGTGTGTTATCTCACAGACCGTTTAGTTGTTATTTTTAATTCCAATCAGAATGGGAACCAGAAGCCCAGGAAGCAGATACTGAGAGAGGGAAGGAAGCCACACTGCTGAACGCCTGCTTCATTCTGGTTCCTTCAGTCCTACAGCTGGGTATGGCTATCTGCATCCTGGAGGGGAGGAAGCAGAGGCCGGGCAAGTCCACAGACCTGCCTGGGTTCTTTTGGCAATGCGTAGCAGGGCTGGATGGGTGTCTGGGTACCTCCTCCCTGCCACAGAGGCAGACGGTGGCTTAACTTTCCTGTGGAAGGATATAAGGGTGCAGTGGCCAGTGTCCTGACCCTGAAGGTATTTAGGTGCAGGTGTGTTTTGCACAGGATGTGGAGAGGATTCAAGGGTCAACCCAGGATACGGTCTGGTGGAACTGCCCTTTCAAGTCCTTCCCAACCTTAAAATTTGACAGTCGTGTGAGGCGGGCTTGGTATGTGATCTTTGTATAACAGATGAATAGAGTGGAAAGAGTACTGGGTTTGGGGGTTACCAGGTGGCCGCCAGCAAACCCTTGAACATGTCTGAGCCCAACTTTCTGCGTCTGCAAATGGAGATGATTCCACCCACCTCCTCCCACGGGATATGAACATGCATTGGATGTCAACAGACTGCTGTCGAGCAGGACAGTGGCACCTGGGAGGCACACTCACAGGTTTGGGGGTTATTCTGCTACTTAACAGCTCAGTGACCTTGGGCAAACCAAGCTTCAACGTCCTCATCAGTGAAATGGGGATATTATTTGTATGTATCTTATATGGTTGCTGTGGGATTGAAATGGTACGTGCCAGGCACTGAGAATGGCAAAGAGCAAGTGCTTAGTCCTGGGGGTTCTGTTTACTTCTATGTTGACGGAGACCCCTAGGAGAGGGAGCTCGGCAAGAGAAACATCTCCCCTACTATGCCTGTAGCTCTGCACCTACCATGAGAAGCCCCTTATAGGCATAGACGATGCCAAGCCAGATGGTCATGTGGGTGTTCTCACAGTGCTCCAGGAGAGGCCGGATGGAGATGTCCCGTCCTGCTGGGTCCGGCTGTGTGAAGAGAAAACAAACTCAGGGATGGCACTGGACACCCTCCTAACAGGTAGGTCCCTGTTTCATGGCCCATTTCCATCCCATGAGCCACAGCCAGTACTACCATCCAGGAGGCCTTCTGACCCCGTCTCTTGTGTTCCATGGGGCTCAGCCCTCAACCAGCATTGACTGCTTTCTGTTTGTTGGTTGTGATTAGCTCTAAACTTCAGTTATCTGAGTTTTTTATGCCTTCCAACTTGAATCAGAGCGAAGACAGTAGGGACTGGGTCACTTCTGAGCCCATAGTACATAGCATAAGACCTGGCCCAGAGCAGGCATCCATCCATAACATGTGTTAAAAGAGTGAAAGCAAGAATGAGGCACAGAGTCAGGGCAGGAGGCTTCAGGTTTCTCTGGAATTAATTTGGGTAGTTGGAAATATAGTGTCTGATGGCTAGACCAAGCATGGGGCCTGCCAAACCCCTTGAAGGAGATCCTCTTGCCACCACCTCCATGGAGGAAGCAGTGGTAGAGCCATGTTACGTACCACATGATGCACTCTGGGCCAGAGCTATTTTACAGGGGGTAGACCCCTGAACTCAGGCAGCCAGTCCAGAGGCTTGTCAGAGACCTATGCACTTTCCTGGTGCACAGTGCTCTGCCTCAGAGGGGTGGTAGAGAGGATTCAAACCAAGCGTCCTTCTCTGAGGAAAGTGAACTGAGAAACTCGGAGAGAATCAGCCAGATGGTGGTAAGAGGAGAAAAATACAACCAGAGAATGAAAAAATATAAACCGTACATATATTTTTAGTGAGCCATTTGAGAGTTAAGTTTCAGACATCATGGCCCTTCTTCATCCCTAAATAGCATGTATTTCCTAAGAACAAAAAGATTCTCTTATATAACCACAGATACCTACCAAATTCAGGAAATATAATATTGATACAGTATATTATCTAATACACTACCTATTTTTTAATTTTGCTGATTGGTCCAGTAATGTCCTTTTAGGACCCAGTCAAGGACCATGTGTTACATTTACTTATTGTGTCTGTAGTCAGCCTTGGAACTAGCCCTTTCTCCTTCAATCTCAAGACCTCAAGAAGCCTAAAAATAAACCCACATACAACTACAATCAATTAATCTTTGACAAAGGAGGCAAAAATACAGGAAAAGACCGTTTATTCAGCAGTGGTGCTGGGAAGGTTAGTTGTATGTAAAACAATCAAGTTAGAACAAACCCTCACACCATGCATACAAAAAAACTAAAATGGCTTAAGACTTAAACGTAAGATATGACACCATAAAACTTGAAGCGAGCATAGGCAAATCATTCTCTGACATAAATCATATCAATGTTTTCTTAGTCTCTCAAGGCAGTAGAAATGAAAACAAAACAAAAAAAACAAATAAGACCTAGTTAAGCTTAAAATCTTTTGCACAGCCAAAGAAGCTATTAAAAAAAAAAAAAAGCCAGGAAATTCTGTGGAGATCCAGTGGTTAAGACTCTGCACTTCACTGCAGGATGCACAGGTTTGATCCTTGGTCAAGATCCTGCATGCCATGTGGTGCAGGCCAATACCCAAAGAAGCAACAACAAAACCCCCAAAACAGTCTGTGGAATGGGCAAAAATATCTGCAAATGAGGCTACCAACATGGGCTTAATATCCAAAATATATAAACAGCTCATACATATGATTAAAAAACAACGAAAAACCCCCAAACCGAATCAAAAAATTGGTAGAAGACTTTAATAGACATTTCTCCAAAGAAGACATATAGATGGCCAACAGGCACACGAAAAGATGCTCAACATCACTGATTATTAGAGAAATGCAAATCAGAACTACAATGCGGTACCACCTTATACTGATCAGTATGACCATCATTAAAAAGTCTACAAATAACAAATGCTGGAGAGAGTGCAGAGAAATGCGAACCCTCCTACACTGTTGGTGGGAATATGAATTGGTGCAGCCACTACGGAAAACGGTATGGTGGTCCCTCAGAAAATTAAAAATAGCATTACTATATGATCCAACAGTCCCACTCCTGAGCATACACCTGGACAAAACTATAATTCAAAAAGATACATGCACTCTTATATTCACAGCAGCACTATTTACAATAGCTAAGACATGGAAACAACCTAAATGTCCAATGATGGATGATTGGATAAAGAAGGTACATATATACAGTGGAATACTACTCATAAAAAAGAAGGAAATAATGCAGCAACATGGATGCAACTAGAAATTATCATTCTTGGTGAAATAAGGCAGAAAGAGAAAGATAAATACCGTATGGTATCACTTACATGTGGGATCTAAAATATGGCACAAATGAATGTATCTACAAAACACACACACACACATGGAGACCAGACTTACGGTTGCCAAGGAGGAGGGTAAGGGGGGAGGGATGGACAGGGAGTTTGGGGCTGGGAGATGCAAACTATTAAATTTAGAATGGATAAACAACAAGGTCCTGTTGTATAGCACAGAGAACTATATTCCAATCTCCTAGCATAAACCATAATGGGAAAGAATATTTAAAAAGTATGCATATAACTGAGTCACTTCACTGTACAACAGAGATTGGTACAGCACTGTAAATAAACTATACTTCAACATAAAAGAGACCTCAGCCCACGTCAGTCTTCCATGTCACTGGCATTTCTGAAGATTCCAGGTTATTCTTTAGAAAGTCCTTCCATTTGGGTTTGTCTGAATGTGCTTTCATGACCAAATTCTGGTTATACATTCTTGGCAGGAATCCTAGGTAAGTGATGTTCTCATCTACTCGGTGTTTCACATCAGGGTCACTTTATGACACCTTGTCCCATTATTGGTGATGTTTGTGATCATTTGGTTAAGATGATGTCTACCAGATCTCTCCACTTTCAGAGGTACCTATTTCCCTCTCGTAATTAATAAATAATCTGTGGGAGATACTATGAGACTGTGTGAGTATCCTGTTCCCCCACAAACATTAACTCAGTGGTTGCAGCTTCCATTCATGATTCCTATTTTGAGTCATATTACTTTGGTGGCTGCAAAATGGTGATTTTCTAACTATCATTCCATTTAAGTACTTGGCAATCTACTGTTAATAAGATATTTCCTTTCCTGCCACTCATTCATGTATATCAGTATAAACTTATGATCCTTTTAGATTCAGTGTCTTATAATCCATTACTGTTACTCGTTTTGTTTGAAATTTTCCAGATTTGGCCAGTAGGAAACCCCTTCATGCTGCTTCCTGTGGATTTTCAACATGTCCTCATAGTTTTTTGGGAGCATGTTCCTACTTCTAGGCACAAGATGTTCCAGGCTCTCCTTGTATTCTCCTTGCTCTAGTCTTGGAATCAACCGTTTTCCTGAGGAGTTCTGGTTCTTTTTAGCAGAGAATAGTATTTAGAAACATATCTGGATACTTGATGTGCTCACTGTTCCTGGGCTATCATTACTTCTACACCCTTTTATCTGTCTTTCTATCTATCTATCCATCCATCCACCCACCATCACTCTAGCTATCTCTTCATCATCTATCTATACGTATAAATAAAAACCAATACCACTGCTTCTTGCTTACTCTCCCCCATTCCATATTTGCATTTTTATTCTTCCACAGTGAGATCCCTGGTTTCTAGCTACATCAAGATATTCACCTATTTTCTCAATTGAGACTGGGAAAGGACTTGGCCCCAAGGTCAGCAGTGACCTAGTGGCACAAGTGGGTTTTCTCCAATGTCTGACAACTAAGCAGACCTCAGTAGCACAGGCCCATTACAGTCTTGCGTGAACATCAAGCCCATTAATGATGGTTGGGTCTGTTGTTCTACAATGAAAGGTGATAATTTATGATGAACTCTTAGATTCTGGGTAGAAAGGACTGATTCTGTCATTCTCCATTGTTCAATGTAATGAACAGTCCATTCATGGGGAGCTGACAATAACTGCTTGGCTTATATACCCCCATGGACAGAGCCCCTTCCTTCCACTCTTGGTGAGATGGCTGCACAGGTTTTTTTTTCTTTTCCTTTTTTATTGAACCAGAACCTTCTCCTATACCTCTCACCACTGATATCAAGCTCTCTCCTGTGTGTGCATGCTCTTCCTCAGGAGGGCAAGATCTAAAGTGAAGCATGTATCGCCTCTCCCCACAACTTGGCCTGGTCCTCCTAAACTGCTTGAATTTACCTTTGATCGGCAAACCTAGAACAGAGCTCAACACTTCAGGTGGTACTAAGCACCCTTGCTCCAGATCTCCTTGGCTTTCTAAATAACAGCCTTCCATTGGTGATTCACATGTTCCTTACGGTTAGGACCCCCTAGGTGGAGGCTTCTCTAGTAGTCCAGTGGTGAAGGCTCCGTGCTCCCAATGCAGGGCACCCGTGTTTGACCCCTGCTCAGAGAACTAGATCCCACATGCCGCAACTAAGAGTTCACATGCCACATGAAGATCAGAGATCCTGCCTGCCGCAGCTGAGACCCAGCCCAGCCAAATAAATCGTTATCTTTTAAAAAGACCCCATAGGTAGTTCATGGAACTGCAGCTAGCTCTGTCTTTTCCCCTTGGCAACTGACATTCCAGCCTCATTACCCTTTGCCTTGTTAGTAACCCTCTCCTCATGCCCTCCATCCTGGTCTGCTCTGCCCTCTTCAAATCCTGAAATCCAAATTCTTGTATCTGGTCTTTCAGTCCTCCATTCACCGCATTAACCGCAAGCACAGCCTTGCTTGCAGAGGTGGGAGGGAAGCAAAGAAACAAGGTCTGCCTGGAGTTCGAGGGTCATGGTTGGTAGAAATATTCTACTCCATCTCCCAGCATTCAGGCACTGACGCAGAAATAAGCCACATGTACCTGCTGGCCATCAGTGTCTCTCTCACACAGCCCCATGTCTGTGCACACTGGTCACAGATCAGTGATCTGGGGTGGTTTTATGAGTGATGAAGTTTATGTACTCACGGGGCTGGAGGACAGAGAGTCTGAATACAAAGTCAAATGAGCCCTGCATTGAGTCTCAAAGCAAACTATAAGAGCCATGCCCTTTCTTGTATGATCCATCCTGACAGTGCCTGGGGCTGGAGTTCAGAATGCTCTGAGCAGTCACACACACATTCCTGACCAGGCAACGGTAGAAGGCGGCGAACCTGGGCCACTACCCGAGCGCTTACTTGGTGTCATTGTCGTGCACCAAAGCACCACTAAAGGGCGCCAAAGAACCGTGTGGAGGGTCCACCTGGCAGCTGAGGATCACCCTCTGCTGGGCATACAGAGCTACTTCTGAGGCTCTGTGGGGCCACACGTGGTGAGCTGTCAGTAGCATCCTGTGCTGTTTGAGAAGACACTCAACTGGCCTTAAATGAGGCCAGACTTCAGGCACATTGGAGGAGCTACCCCTCTACCCCCACCCCCCACTTTGGGGCAGTGGGTGAAGCAGAGTTGGGGGAATATGGCGGGATACTGGGGAAGGAGGGGTCAGAGGGCCCAGGCTGTACCTGACCGTGGCACTTCCCCTGCTTCTAGTGGGCTAGCCGTGGAGACCAGCACCAGGGAGCACAGGGCATTGACCCCTGGGATCAGGTGTCAGGGCCTGAGCCAGGATTTCAGGCCCACTTCTCTGTACGGCTGTGGACTGTGTTATTTCCACTAGCCCAAGGCTATTTCCCTTTCCCCAGATGACTGGCCTACAGGAACTTCCAGCTTGCTTTTTCCTCTTTTTTATTTTCCTTCCTTCCTTGTTGTTCACCTGGGCAATTTCCTAAGTAATCATTTATTTATTCATTGCATAACTGTTAAGTACTACACTGCCATCTTCCAGGTAACTGTTTTGGGCATGGCGAAGGCAGGACTGATGAGAGCCATGTCCTCAGGGGGCTTCCATTCTAGTAAGATCAGGGCAGTTTCATGAGAGATGACCTCAGAGGGGAATGGGCTGGCCTCAGCCAGTAATAGCCAGCCTAACACCTAGAGCTGCCTTGTCATGAGTGACAAGTGTGCTAGTTGTGAACCTGTGAGCTCTACACGTTATCTTTTGAAGGTGCATAAGAGCCTAACAAGGTGAGGAAGCATGCACCAAGAGGTGAAGAAACTTGCCCTAAGTCTCCAGCTATTAAGTGTGAGAGCTGAGATTCAAACCCAGGTTTGTCTGATTCCCAAACCAATGTTTGTTCTTTCTTCTCTGTGTGCGTCCCCTAACCGGCCCTGCCTCATATTCCAAGGAGATGGTAGGTCTAAACCTGTTCTCTAGACTGTGAGGAACTGCTCAGGGAGAAATGGCTTAATTGCTAAACATTCAACAGGGGCCTCCCTGAAGCCCTTGGAGCTCTAGGAAGGTTGTGCTTTGGTGCTGCGAGAAATCAAGCTGATAAAAATGCTCTTTCTGCCTGACAGGGCGCAGTGCCCAGCAGAGCGGCCACGCCTGTCTGTGATGGCCAGAGGCTGCACGTGCTCACACCTGACTCTTGGTCCAGCCGCTGCTCAGCAGGAGGCAGGCAGACGCTGCCCGGGAAAGCCTCCCCCATCTGTGCAGTGAAAGGAGAGCAGCTGGCCTGAGAGTCCCTCTGCATGATGCAATTATTCACAATGTAGGTCAGTGGCCCCTACAAACATCCGGCTTTGTCAGGCTGCACAAGTGGACCAGCAAGGGTCTGAGCATGGCTTGAAACCTTGAGGCTTGAAAGGTCAAAGGGCTGGGTCCTGCTATAGACTCACTGGGTAACCTTGGGCAAGTCCTCGCCTTTTTCTTGACCTCAGTTTCCCATCTGCGAATGAGCCCAGGGGTTAATTCACAGTATAGTTAATGTAAGCCTGAGTAACTGAGAGATAACTCTATTTGTCTTACACCTCACAAGTGTATTTGTCTTACATTCACTCGTTCAGAATCGACTTGGCCAGGAGTTCTCCTGTGCCTGCTGTGTACCAGGCACTGTGCTGGATGCTGGGGTCTGGCTGTATGAGGATGCTTGCCTTCTTGGAGCATGCATCCCCGGGAGGACACAGCAATGTTACGAACCACAGGGCACAGGTACAAGTAGAGGGGTGAGGGGTGTTCCTGAAGAGAACCACAAGGCTCTGATGGCTACTAGCCAGAGGACCCACTTCAGATCAGGTTGTCAGGGAATGCTCTTCTGGAGTGGCGACATTTAGTCTGAGACCTGAATGGTGGAAAGACCAGTCAAGTGAAACCCTTGGGTCTTGGGAAAGGGAACAGCAAGGTGGCAAGACCTGAAATGGCAAAGACTTTGGCATGTTTTCGGAACCAAAAGGAGGCTGGTGTGGCTGGAGTGTAATAAGTGAGGGGCCAGCATTGCTCCTCACTCCTTATATAATGTGCACACAAACCACCCCAGGGGCTTGTTAAAGTGCAGACGGCTCAGTAGTCTGGGCGGGGCGAATCTCAGTAGCTCCCAGGGATGCTTGATGCTGCTGGTCCAGGACTGGCCTTTGGGCAGCAAGGCCTCAAAGGATCTTAAAGCAACAGGATGACATCTGGTCCTCAGCTTTGCAGGCCTAAGGTTAAGAATGCAGACTCCTTGAAAAGGGAACCTTCCTACACTGTTGGTGGGAATGTGAGTGGGTACAGCCACTGTGGAGAACAGTGTGGAGGCCCCTCAGAAAACTAAAAACAGAATTACCGTATGATCCAGCAATCCCTCTCCTGTCCTGATACCCAGACAAAAGTACAATTCAAAAAGATAGGTCACCCCTAGGGTCACAGCAGTGCTATTCACAATAGCCAAGACACGGATACTGCCTAAACGTCCACTGACAGATGAACGGATAAAGAAGAATGTGGTACGTATGTATGCCATGAGTACCACTCAGCCATAAAACAGGAAGCAATGCCATTTGCAGCAACGTGGATACAACTAGAGATGATCATACCAAGGGGAGTGAGTCACAAAGACAAATGACACCTGATATCACTTACACGTGGGATCTGAAATATGGCACAAAGGAACCCGCCTATGAAACAGAGAGACAGACAGGTGGTTGCCACGCGGGAGGGGGTTGATGGAAGGATTGAGTCGGGGGTTGGGGTTAGCAGATGCAAGCTTTAATATATAGGATGGATAAACAACAAGGCCCTACTGTGTAGCACAGGGAACTATATTCAATATCCTATGATAAACCACAATGGAAAAGAATATATACAAATGTATATATACGTGTAACCGAATCACTTTGCTGTCAGCAGTAATTAACACAACATTATAAATCAAATATAGTTCAATTGAAAAAACGTACAGACTCCTTTTGTCACTCACAGAGTGACAGCCTAACACAGAGTGACAGCCAAGCACAAGGGCAGACTTGTCATTGCATGTCCGCGTGTTCAGACCCTGGGGAGGGAGGGTGAGGAGCCTGGCTGGGGGGCCTCAAGGGTGCCATGTGCGTTCCCTGTGATTGTGGGGCCCTTGGCTCTGGTCTCAGATGCCTGGCTAGACTTTCTTGACCAGCTCCCAGAAGCTGGCTTTTTGCCTCTTTTTTAAATTTTAATTTCAAAGCTGATTTTTGAAATATATGGTAAAATTGGTAGGTTTCTCTCCTGGAGGTATGTGTATAAATGTGAGTTTGAGTGTGTGTGGCAAGGAGAGGTGGGAGCATGTCTGATGCTTCTGGGCTGCATTTCAGTCTTGAGATGCTTCTCTTGTCCTGGGAAGGCATGTGAGTCAGCACTGCCTCTTTTCGGGAAAGATTGTGGGGTGGGGTGGGGGGTCCCACCAAGGAAGCCAAGGCAGGGAGAGAGGGGCCATTGGGCTCAGATCCCAAGTCCATTCCTCCCTTGCTAGCTGTGTGACTGTGAACACGTCTCTAAGCCTTTCTGAGCCGTGATTTCCTCGTCTGCAACCTCCCAGGTTTGGCACAGTGATCAAAAGTGGTAACTAGCATGTTTAGCAGGCTTTTGAAACTGGAAAGCCTGCTCCTTATGTGTAAACCATCATCATTATCTCCCACTGCAGAGAGCCACAGAGCGCTGGAGCCGGGAGGAAACTTCCAGACTTCTCTGGGGCCAGCTGCTTATCTCAACAGCAGCAGCCCCACATCTCCGAGGCAGCAAAGCTCTAAGCTGTCATTTCAAGGTAAGATTTTCTTTTTAGACTGATTATGAGTTTAGGTGGATTTTTTCAGAATCCCAGATCCAGAAGGGACCTGTGAGATCACCCACAAGGGTTTCTCTCTGGGGGCACTTCCGGCAATGATTTCCACGTGATCCTTTGTCATGAGGGACTGTCCTGTTCAGTGCAGGGCACTCAGAGCCTCTGGTCTCTCCGCACTGAATGCCAGGAATGCCCTCTGGTCACCATGGCAGCCAAAATCCCCCTTCCCAGGCTTCCTCCCTTTTAAAACACTAAAGGGATTATGTTCTAGTCCAATTCTTTTTACAGACGGAGACACAGGCCCAGAAAAGGACTCCTAGCAGGTGGGTGACTGACTGGAGACACAGGTGCAGATCAAGGTCAGGTCCTGACCTTGATCTCATGCCCTGTGCTGCACAGCCTTGTGGGCTGCTCACCAGCCAACACTTATTGGAATGTACCATTCCCAGGCGCCAGTCACGGCCAAGTCAGCCCCTGGAGCTGGCCTGAGGGCCAACCTCTGGCTTTTGGACTTATCCAGTCTGCTGGTACTGTGCACCCTTGCTCAGGTGTGCCTGGGGCCCAGAGCGGCTCGCCCTATCCTCACTGGCCCTACCCGCCTGGAGTCCTGCTTTGTGGAGGGGAGATGAAGTGGGGGAGGTGGCTGGGGCCTGGCTGGGGAAGGCAAGGAGCCTGGGCTCAGCACTGGAATGCCAGTGGGCCAGCATCCCTGCCTAGTCCTGTTCAGAGAGGCATCCTGAGTTTGACCTTGGAATCTAGCAGGAAATTCTGTGGTCATGTAAGGGTCATAGCTGAGGTGAGAATTATCTTGGGGAAGCTAAGGGCTGACAAGTGCAATAATAGGTCCTAACATTTCTAGTCACAGCTCATACATATTAAGGTCTCTTTGATTTTGACCTCAGGAGCCAGGAACTTTATACCTGTGTTACAAGTGAGGATACTGAAGCTCAAAGAAGATAAGAGACTTGCTTATGGTGACAGAGCAAGTCAGAGGCAAAGCCAAGCCAGACCTCTGTCCTGCAAAGCAGGTGGGGGCAGCTCGGCTTCTGTGGCTGTACAGCCCTGCAGGGGTGCCCCTGCTCTCTGTAGGCCTTTGTCTGAGGCCTCGGGCAAGCTCAGAGCAGAAAAACTCCCAAATGTTGTTGCTGAACACAAAACCAAGAAGTGCTCGAGAGGGCCTGGGGGCTTCCACACGGCACTCTGTGAATGGGTAATGGTGCCGCTGCTCCGCTTTACTTCATGGTCTGCAGCGCCCTCCTGACACAGGGGTGGGGCGTCACATACTTCAGTGGGCCCGATTGTGAGAGACCAGGGCCCAAACTGGCACTTCCCCAGAAGAAACGATGACCCAGTGCTGAGGACAGGGATGTGGCCCCACACTCCTCAAGAGAGAGTCACCAGGGAATGGCTGGGCCCCGGGTGGGAGCCTTCCTCGGCCCTAGGGCAGAGAGACGCTCGTGGCCCTCAGGCAGTGTGCACGGCTGCAGGTGTGCTGAACTTCACCTCTACAGCATTTAACATTTTCAGACTTCATAGTCAGTGTTTAAACCTCAGGTGATTCTGGCCTCTTTCGGAAATGAGAGAGCCAGCAGCACAGAACCTATCTGTGTGTATGCCACTGCTCCTAAGCTGGGTCTCCACCCTCCTGTATCCTGGCCAGCACAGCTCCAGTATTCAGAATCAAACAAACGCTTGGAAGGGCTTATAATTCTAAGGGCATATTTGAAGCAAGTGTGACAGCTGTTCTTTCTTAAGTTGGTAAAAGAACTGGAGAGAGAGAGAGAGAGGTGGTTGAAAGCAACTGATGTGGGTGAGGACAGGTGGACTTCACTGTTAGAGAAATCACCGCTGTCTTAGCAGCTGGAGGAGAATTCCCTTTGGGGGGGCAGCGACTTTGGTGGAAAGCGCTGGCTCTGGGAAGGTGAGCGCCATGGGCACCAAGTGTTCAGAGGAGGCCAGAGGCACCGCAGGAGCCAAGAAAGGGATTGGCTGGCTCCTGGGAGAGAGGACTGAGGAGGAGGCAGGCGGCTGGGCCACCATGTTCCTCCCCCACAGACTTGTGCAGCTTTAGGAAGTTCTACTAAAATGCAGGACGAGTTTGGTTGGTGAGAGAGGAACGCTGAGGGACCTGGGAGAAGGGCCTGAGACTTGCCCTGGGTTCTGTGGGATGAAAGAGAGATGGCATCCATGTAGAGGTGGTTGAAAGCAACTGATGTGAGTGAGGACAGGTGGACTTCACTGTTGGAGAAATCACCGCTGTCTTAGCAGCTGGAGGAGAATTCCCTTTGGGGGGGCAGCAACTTTGGTGGAAAGCGCTGACTCTGGGAAGGTGAGCGCCATGGGCACCAAGTGTTCAGAGGAGGCCAGAGGCACCGCAGGAGCCAAGAAAGGGATTGGCTGGCTCCTGGGAGAGAGGACTGAGGAGGAGGCAGGCGGCTGGGCCACCATGTTCCTCCCCCACAGACTTGTGCAGCTTTAGGAAGTTCTACTAAAATGCAGGACGAGTTTGGTTGGTGAGAGAGGAACGCTGAGGGACCTGGGAGAAGGGCCTGAGACTTGCCCTGGGTTCTGTGGGATGAAAGAGAGATGGCATCCATGACCTAGAAGCTGGACTGGGCCTACCAGAAAGCTGGGAAAGAGCCACAATCTCTGGTGGGCTTGGGATGTCCCTAGGCTCCCCCACCTAGAAGGTGGAGGCAGTTCTTCCCAGCCCACCCTGGAATATGTGGAACTGTGGGTTAACTGTTCCCATGATAACCTGGTTTGTGTGGAATCGGTGTTGAGTAGAAAGGTCTGCAGGCCCACTGTGGGCAGGCAAACCCTTCCCCTCCGAGTGCCAACAGTTGGTGATTCTGCGGTGGCAACACCAGACAGGAAGCACACTGCCCGGCTTGGCGGCCTGAAATCTGGCATGCGCCCCTGTTCAGCAGGACCGGGACTCCTAGACCCTCATGCTCTAGCCTGCGGGGGTCCCCATGATTCCCAGGGGGCGCATGAGGACCACAAGTGCCTGCGTGCCCTCCACCCTGAGAGAACAGCCTGCTTCCTTGTGGTCCCGGGACCTGCCTGGCCCACCACAGCTGGGTGTCCAGGCCTCGGCCAGGGGTCGGGGAGTGGGGCAGGGGTGAGTAGAACAATGGAAGGAGAGCAGACAGAAGAGAAGGGAACCCCGTGTCCCCCAGACGCTGATGCGGTACAGTGAGACTCTGAAACGCTGTAATCTAAGCCCCGAGAATGAACGAGAGCTTCATGAGGCAACAGCCAGCCAATTTCCCCGTTGCACTGACTGATAAGTGACGAGGCAGGACAACCTCTCCCGCCCTCCCTGCCACACTTCTGCTCCCCGATGGCTTCTCTCCTGAGTTACTCTGCTGCTCTGCCCCAGCCTGGTCCAAAGCTCCTTCCTGCTTTCCGCTTCCCAGGTGGTCTGGCCCCTCTCTCTGGCCTCCAGTGGAGTTTTCTGAAAGGCTCCTTGTACCCCATCCACATTCCCTACCTCTTGCCTCGAGCTGGACTCCCCATGGATCCACACCTCCTCATGGCCAAAGGCAGGGGACACTGTTTGGTCCCGACTCTCATTTCCAGGCTGGGTCCTCTCAGGGTTCTTGGCCCTCCTTGGCTCAGCTCCCTGCTCTCACGGCCTCCACCTGCTGATCAGCCCCCTACCCCTTCTACCGAGCCTTTCCCAGCCTGAACTCATCACTTTCTCCCTACGCCTTCATTCCTGTGGCTCTGAGAGCCGTCCCCATACCTGCCCAGGTCAGACCAGAACCTGGGCCGCTTTCCAGGACCTCCCGACTCTCCTGTGCCATTTACCTTCCCCTGTCTCCGCCTTCCCTGGCCCAGCTCCCCCTCTATGCTGCTTCCAGAGTGATCTTCCACACAAAGTTAATGCCATGTTCAGAGCTTCAACGGCTCCTCAGACCTCAGCAAAGTCACCCAGACCCTGAACCCGGCATGGTGACCCTCTGCGATCAGACCCGGCATATCTGTCCAGCCCTGACTCCTGTCTCCCAGCCTCATCCATGGCCCAGTCCCATAATCTCCCTCCTGGTCCTTCGCTGAGCCATCTCCTTATCCTGTGCTGCCCTTCCTTCACCCCGTGCCTCCAGCTCTGAAATCTTCCCAGGTCTTCTCACCCCAAGCCTGCCCCTCCAAGGCCCCAGTGCTTCTGGCCTCTCTTCGGGGAGGACTGTGGCCTCGTGGTAGAGTGAACTTCTTCCTCCCTCTACCTGCCCCCCATCCCCTCCACCACTTGTACTTCCTGTCCCCTGACACGTGCTAACTACTCACGTGTGCCAGATTCTGGCCTAAGTCCGACTTCCTCTAAACTGTCACCATGGGAGTGAACCCCAGTACACCCCCCATTTTAGGGGGTGCTGGATAGGGCTTGGAGAGGCTGAACCATGGGCTCAAGATTACACAGGCATTCAGTGACAGCTGAGACTTGAATCTGGGTCTGCCTAACTTTCCAAACCTTTGCTTTTGATGCCAATCCAGAGATACCTGTAGTGGTGCCTGTTCCTGGTATGCCAGTATGCATTACAGATGTCCCTGGACGGTGTTCTCATGTCTCGGGGTGCAGGGCTGGGGCCAGGCATCTCCAGCCACAAGCAGACTGGGCCACCCAGGTCCCATGAGAATCATGCATCACAGTGTGAAAAAGGATGGAAAATCCTGCCCTAAACTGGACTTGGTTTTGGGCCTTAGTTGGCCCAAGGCAGTTCGCTCACCCTGTAATTTCAGCCTGGCCTGGGAATACCCGCTGAGGCTTCCCTCCTACATCCTACCTCTAGGCCAGCACCCCCCAGGCCAAAGGATCTCCATGTGTGGGTAACTGTCCCTGGCCTGGGATAAGATCGGTGGCCCCAGAAGTGAATGGAGCTTCCAGGGGGCACTGCCCAGCTCAGCCCTTGGCCAGAGAGGCCTCTTGCCTGCCCAGCCTTCAGACCTCCCGAGCTCAGACCTCAAGGCAGCTGAGTGGCCCTGCTCAGCCCTGGCCTTGTCCCTGAGTGAAGGTCTGGCCCGGGTCTGTCACATCCTCACTCCGAGCCCCAGGTTTTCCTTTGGGACGTGCTGGAGTCACCTGCTTTGTGAGTTGTTCTGAGCATCGAGTAAGAGCATGAGATGAAGGGCAAGAACACGCAAGAACACATGCAAGAACAATGCATCTATCTCATTTGCCTGTTGCTATTCAAGGAAGCAAGCGTACTGGGAGCCCCAAAAGGTTGCAGAGATTGCTTCAGAATAGGAGGGAATCCCCGGGCAGCAGCAGGCCGGGAGCGTGTGCACGACCCTTCTTTGCTCTGCAGGGCTCCTTTACTGGGGCAGGTTCCTCTTCTCTGTCAGTGCTTTCTCCTCCGCACCAGTGTGGGGTTTCCAAGGTGAACAGGATGCTCCAGTCCACTGTAACTATAAAGCTGTGCTCCATGTGTCTTTAACACCCAAAAGCAACAAACAGAAGTCTTCTGAGGTCACGCTATTCTGGTTTGTAATCACACAACTTCTGGGCTCAGATATACTCAAGTGTCTTCTTTTGCCTCCTTTCCGTACTGTGCAGTCCCTGCCAAAAACTTGCCCAACCTTTCTTTGCACAACTCTGGTGATGAGACACTCACTGCCCTCTCCGGAAGCCCCGTGAATTTCTGGATGGGGCAGACGGAAAGGTGAATGTCCTTCCTCATCCTGAGCTGAAGCCTGTGTCCCTGGAAGTGCCCCCGCTGACCTTGGCTCTTCCCTCTGGGGCCCTGCAGATCATGACTCCTCTCTTGCACCTGGGACAGCCCCTCTGAAGTGCAGTGACAGCGACAGTGTCCCTCTGAGCCTCCTCTTTGCCAGGCTGACATCAACCCTTTCGATGGGGCACAATTTTTGTTCTTTGCCTCTTCTGACCGCTCTTCATCTTGTCACTGTCTTGACAGGGTCTGGGGCCCAGATACGACACAGGACTCCAGGAGGACCTTAGAGAGTGAGACTGCTGTCCCCTCCCCACGCCTAGGGACCGACTCACCTGGGGCTGTCCCTTGAGCTCGCCCTGGTTTTTCTGCAGCCAAGCTACACCATGAAGCTTGCCGGTCCATACTGTCAGTGTCCACATTTGGGGGACTGCTGATGCTTGGAACAGTCACACACACACACACACCACACCCCTGCCCCAGTGTTCCTTAGAGATCTATGGAACCATCGATCATGTGGAGCAGGACTCTGAGAGTTTTCTCAGCTGTCCAGCAGAAATGTGCCGGTGGCCTCCTTGTCACCCCTCATGGCATTCCAGGGTCACCTTTTCCATGCAGGGTGGGCTGCCCAGTGTGCCATTCCAAAAAATAGGCCACCAAAGGCTACTTATAAGTGGCCTTAATGATCTCACTGAAAAACAGTTTAAAAGACTCAAACAAGAGGAGGAGTGGGAAGTCCAGAGGTGAGATGGACTTGGGGGAATAAGAACAGCAATGTAGATTTAAAGAAGGGCATGAGATGTCATACGTTTTTCCTGTGAACTGATGAGTGTGATGTGGCTTTGGCACAGCACAATAAGCACATGCTCACTTCTAATTTTGACTCACATACTTAATTCTGTGTGCTCCTCTAACAAACACTCCAGTGTAAGGCAGGATAGGCAGATGAGGAAACTGAGGCTCAGAGTGGGTAAGTGGACTGACCGAAGGGAATGAAGGACTGGCAGAGGCCGCAGCTCCCCAGATGCCCCGCCCACAGGCCCACAGTTCTCAGCCCCTGTGCGTTAGTGGGAGTCTATGACTAATTCTGGCTGGTGGGCAGGGGGCAGGTGTGACGTTTGACCCTGAAGGGCTGAAGCACAGAAGAGCTGTTTGCAAGACCTGTGTGCTTCCTTGTGTTGGGGTTCAGATCATGGAGCTGTCTTATGGGAGATGGTTGCTATGGAGACCACCCAGCTTCACAGGTGGACTTTGTAGGAGTAAGCAGTAGAGCTTTGTTGTACTCACCTGCTAAGATTTAGGGGTTCTTTATTACTGTAGCCTCGCCCAGCCTATCGTGACTTATATGGAAGAGCAATTATTTGTTCTTATGTTATCATGTGTCATGCACACGTCCCCTCACACAATCCTTGAAGCTGTCTTGTGAGGAAAGGATTATTATTCCTCTCTATTGTAGGGGAAACGGAGACACAGAGAAGCACAGCCATTTGCCCAGGGTCACAGAGCCACAAAAGCGTGGGCTCGGAATCTGAATCTGGGTCTGTCCGATAGGAAAACCTCGATGAGCTCTGATGAGTTGCAGAAACAGGTGCTATTGTGTCTCAGCACCCCGTAGGGCTAACTGCTTCCTTGGAAGATGGAAGACTGCACAGACTGCTTTTCTCATTCAGACTTTATGCCTGAGTAAAACCCTTGTGCTGTGATTTATTATAGCAGCACTGATTTTCCAATTTCGAGACAACAATGCAACTTGAAATAAAACGGAAAGAAAACATTGAAACATTTGAAACCTTCACTTTAGATCCTTATTACGTCTTGCTTGAACTGTTCCAGGCCTGCATCATTTTCTCCTCCTTTCTCCAGTCTCCCCTCATTCCAACTGACTGCCAGAGCCACCTTTGTAAAGCCGAATCTAAGCATGCCCTCTCTGATTCAGAACCCACAGAAAGGTTCCTGGTCCCCTCCACCAGTACTTCCTAAATTACATTCCTCATATATATGATGTAAATATGCTACATCCTGCAAGTGAAAAAGGAGTTCCATGGCCAAAGGAATTTTGGAAATGCTGATTTAAAATATTTATTATTGGACTTCCCTGGTGGTCCACTGGTTAAGAATCCACCTGCCAATACAGGGGACATGGGTTCGATCCCTGGTCTGGGAAGATACCACATTCCACAGAGCAACTAAGCCTGTCCACCACAACTATAAAACTGAAGCCCGTGCACCCTAGAGCCCGTGCTCCGCAACAAGAGAAGCCATAATGGGAAACCCACACACCTCAACTAGAGAAAAGCCCGTTTGTTGCCACTAGAGAAAGCCCACACACAGCAACAAACAACCAGCACAGCCAAAAATAAACAAGTAAATTATTTATTATTGGGACTTTCCTAGCGGTCCAGTGGATAAGACTGTGCTCTCAAGACAGGGGCCCCAGGTTCAATCCCTGGTCAGGAAACCAAGATCCCACATACCGCAACCACTGAGCCCAAGAGCCCCAGTGAAGACCTAGTACAGCCAATATAAATATAAATTATTTATTTATTATTAAAAATTAAAGTTAAAAACTTCTGGTTAAAAATTGTAAACTGTAGGACTTCACAGAGCCTTTAACATGTTAAAGTCCATTGTACTTTTCCAAGAGTCAGATTCATCATTTTTGGCATTTCTTAGACTTTTGGACCATGAAATCTTCCCAATCCCTTTCATTTGGGGGCACCTAATAGAATTAGTATTCCATGATGTATACTCAGGGAGGATGCTGGCTCTTGGGTGAAGTCTGGACTTCTCAGCTAACATTCAAGGCTTCCTGAGACCTGTTCCCAGGTCACTTTCCAGTCATCTCACAAACCTGTTCCTCCATCTACCCCAGGGTTCAACCCCTCTCACTCCTCCTCCTGGACATGTTACTATTTATCACTCAGTGTTAGGTTGTGGGACTCTCTGAGCTGTGACGTGGAGAGGAAATGAGGATTGAGGAACAAAGTCAGAAACAACACAACATAGCTTACATTTGGGACAATGTTAAAAGCACCCAATTAGTGACGTGGCTGAGAAGAAAAAGGGAATGATGACTATGAGACTAATTGAAAGCCATGAGTTTACCGAGGCTCAAAGAATCCCTTTTAGAAATGGGAACTGGGCCCGCATATGCCAACAAACAAGGCAAAATGGGTGCATGCTCAAAACAAAAAGCACCAAGATGTGCTGGGCAGAACCAAAGATATTGACGTAATTAATAAAGTAATTAACATGCACAGGAATGCAAAAGCTGCCAGGAGGCTGATAAGAGAGGGTTATTAAAAAAAGAATTAGCAATGTAGCAGGGAAGTGAAATTAAGTTTTGCATTTCTTTATTATGGACCCCCAAAATACTCTATGAGTAATATATAGGCCTTGATTTACTGCAAAAATACCAATAGGCTGGGGCCAGAATCTGCTGTAGACCCTCTCCCTGGCAAAATAAACTGATGGATCAATCACTCAGTCAGCCAGGCTCTGAGAATATGGGGGGACCTGCAACCATTGCTGTAGTTGAGAGTAAGGTGATTAAAGATGTCAGATCAGAGGCCAGAGTGCCTGACTTCTAGTCCCAATCCTGCCACTTAGAAATGCTGAAACCTTGCAGCAGCTATTCAGCCTCACTGTTGCCATCTGTAAAATGGGTCTAAACACAGGATATCCTTATACAATTAAGGATTAAATATATGGATAGGAGTAAAGCCCCCTGACCAACACCTGGCCCAAGTGAATGACTCAGAGTCAGCGGTTGCAGTTAATCATCCCATCACCACCACCCTGCAGCAATCTATACAACAGAAAGTTCTCAGTTAACATATAAATTCAGAAAATGTTTCAAAGGATTCACTAAGAAGATCAGAGCAAACTCACATTCTCTCCTCATTGCTCCTGTCTGGTTCCCAGAGCATTCAGGAGATGGGTAGGAAAGAAAACAGCCAGTGAGGATGGGTGTAAACTGGTAGCTTATCCCAGCCACTTCTCTGGCTTTGGGACTTTGGGTGAGTCTATACCTTTGTTTCTCCATCAGGGAAATGAGGGGTTGGTTTAGGTGATTTCTTAGGTCATTACAAGCTCTGAAATTCTATGAGGCATGTGTTATGTTAGTCACACTAGCAAGCATCCATTACCAAGAGAGCAAAAATGACCCTCCTTGGAGGGTCTCTTCCTCCCACCTGTCCCAAGCCCTGTGTCTCGGGTCTCTGCCCATGTCAACATCGGGCCACCTTTGGCCCCAGACCATGGGGCTTGGGCTCTCATGACCTCAGAGCACCAGTTCCCCAGCCTGTCCCTCCCTCAGAAAGGTCTGTCTCCCCCACTGCCACTTTTCTTCTTTTCTCATATTGCTATGAAAAGCTAAATAGTACAGTGAACACTTGTGTACTCTCCTTCAGGATTCAGAAATTTCTAACATTTTGCTATATCTGCTGGCTCATTCTCTATATATACACGGTCCCCAAACCATTTGAAGGTAAATTTCAGGCTCCATACACTTCAGCATGTAGTCCTATGTGACCACAATATTATTATACCTAAGGAAAGTAGTAATATCTCCATAATATTATCTGAGAGCCAGAATGAACTTTTTTAGGAGTCCCTCATGCTGCTCCGCTGCTGAAATTCCTTTCCTGGCTCCCCACTGCCTTCAGGTTATGGTACAAACTCCCTTCAGCTCTGTACTTACTGTCTGCAGGCAGCCAGATCCAACTGATTCATGAACTTTCCCCTAGACATACCCTCCACCTTCCTGTTCATGGATTTTCATCCTGGAACACCACTGCCTCCAATATTTTCTCCTTGAAGTTTTGTCCATTATGTAAAGCTCAACTAAAATTCCACATTGTCCAAGGAATCTTCTAAGGTTTTTCTAGTTGAAACATATCTTTCTTTTCATATCTCCATAACACATGGGAAGCCAGTATGATGACATAGTTCAAATATGGAGGAAGGGAGGGATAAAAGAGACAGCAAAAGGGACTTCATTTCAGATCAAACCGTGCCTGGACTGTACATCACCTCTAATTCTCCAGGGTACTGATGCGTTTCCTCTAGGCTCAGTGGTAAAAGAATCCACCTGAAATGCAGGAGATGCGGGTCTACGGGTTTGAGCCCTGGGTTGGGAAGATCCCTGGAGAAGGAAGTGGCAACCCACTCCAGTATTCTTGCCTGGAGAATCCCATGGACAGAGAAGCCTGGTGGGCTACAGTCCATGGGGTCGCAAAGAGTCAGACACAACTTAGCAACTAACCCACCACTGCTGTGTGCTCCAGTTTGAATTAACTGTAGCCAAAAGCACCCTAATGAATACTGCAGGGATTAGGGCTGACAATCCTTTAGTCTTCTAAAGCTGTGACGCAACAGTAGAAAAATACAATGCATTATACTCCAGGTACACTGGATGCTTCCTATTCCGTAAGACCATTTCCCCTTCCTCCTACCCTTGCTCTGGAATTCCCTCATTGACCCTGTCCTGTCTTTAAAAAAGAAAGAAAAAAAAAAAAAAAGAGGTAAAATTCAGAAAAATTCACTACTTAACCATTTTAAAGTGTACATTTTAAAGTTTACAACGTTGTTTAACCATATCTACTATCTAATTTCAGATAATTCTCACCACTTCAGAAATCTCATACCCATTAGCAGTCACCCCCCATCCCTCTAATCTGGGTTCTGTCTCTATGGATTTGCTTGTTCTGGATATTTCATATAGATGGAATTGTACAATATTTGGCCTTTTGGCATCTGGTTTCTTTCACTGAACATTATATTTTCAAAGTTCATCTATGCTGTAGCATGCATTCTTATTTATGGCCGAATAATATTCTATTGTATGGATATACCACATTCTATTTATCCATTCATCAGTTGATAATAGACATTTGGGTTGTTCCCACTTTTCTGGCTGTTATACATTATGATGCTGTATTTGAATATACATTTTCATTTCTCTGGAGTGTATACCTAGGAATGGAATTACTGGGTTACATAGTAACTTTAATTTTTTGAGGAACTGCCAGACTATTCACACAGCTCCTGTTTTCTCTGTCTAAATCCTACTGTTCTTTTCAAGAATTAGAAGAAAAAGTACCTCCTCTTTCATAAAACATTTCTCAAGGCAGGATGACTAACCACTTCCTCTGTGCTCCCCCAGGGCTGGAGGCTAAGCTATTCCAGCACTTTCCACTTGCAGTGAGTGACATTCTCCATTTATACACCTGTCCCTCCTGGACTGGGGGAGTCCTAAGAGCAGGGATTATACCTTAGCCATGGCCGTGACCCCAGCATGTGGCACACAGTGAATGCCCAGTAATGTGAGTATGGCCAATGAATGAACAGCATATGTCTCTCGAGTGTCCTCATGGTACGTAGCCTAGCTTACAAGGGCTTCTTCATCACAGAGGGTGGGCTGTGCTGAGAGCCTCCTGGATGTGGGAATGAGATCATGAGGGTGGAGCAGGGGGTATGGACATGTGAAAAGGCACGTGGAGGGGGAGTGGGAGTATGCGTGTGCGGTGCAGTTCTACAGCACTTGCCTGAGTTCAGAGACTGCCATGGAACCAGCTGAAAGAGACTGATCCAACTGGCTTATCCTAGAAGAGGGAAGACAACACAGGGGGATGAAAGACCGTGAGGATGCCTGATGATCGAGGAGGTGCTTGATAATCACAGTGACAGGCCTCAAGCTGGGGCGGAGCTCTGCTCCCCAGGAGGCAGCTTCCTATCCATCATCTCATAGGAGAGTCAGCATGGGGTATGGAAGGAGCCTGCCTGTGGGGAGCGGCAGCCTGGCTGAGTGCCTCTGAACCCCACTTGCTACCTGTGTGGTCCAGAGGCCATCAGTTCAGTTCAGTCGCTCAGTCATGTCCAACCCCCGGAGCTTGCTCAAACTCAGGTCCATCAAGTCAGTGATGCCATCCAACCATCTCATCCTCTGTCATCTCCTTCTCCTCCTGCCTTCAGTATTTCCCAGCATCAGGGTCTTTTCAAATGAGTCGGTTCTTCCCATCAGGTGGCCAGAGTATTGGAGTTTCAGCTTCAGCATCAGTTCTTCTAATGAATATTCAGGACTGATTTCCTTTAGTTTGATCTCCATGCAGTCCAAGGAACTCTCGAGTCTTTTCCAACGCCACAGTTCAAAAGCATCAATTCTTTGGCACTCAGCCTTCTTTATGGTTCAACTCTCACATCCATACGTGACTACTGGAAAAACCACAGCTTTGACTAGACAGACCTTTGTCAGTAATGTCTCCAGAAATGCATTCAAAGTAGAATCATGCATTTAAAGGTGTAAATCTACTCCATAGGCAGCAGCACTGCTCAAGACCTCCCTGGGAGGCAGGCCGAGCCATCATGTTACTTTCCCTATAAAGGCAGGAAATTCTGAGTCACGGGGTGGGAACAAAAGTCACAATGATGGGTTTCCTGGGTGTCAGACTTAGTGCTAGGCCCTTGAACACATGACTCCAGTCAGTGCTTATGGTAAACCTGTAAGGGAGGAGCATATATTTCCTTACGGCCACTGAGGCTCAGAGATGGTGAGTCACTCACACAAGGTCACACAGCTAGGAGGTGGCAGAGTATGGATCCAACCTTGGATCATAGTGTTTAAAGCTACCTTGTTATTCCTCCAAAGCCCACAGTGCAGGAGGCTGGGTTGGTGAATGCATTCCATTTCCTTGGTATGCGAATGCATTTTCAGAAGGCTGCTATATATATTTAATAATTGGTATGACCAAATAATCTCTTGTCAGCCAGCTTCCTTTCTGCTGCAGGATGCAGATAAGAAAGAAAGCAGAGTAGACGCAGGGAAATCCTACACACCTGTTGGCAGATTTCACTCTGGCCTAGAGTTACCTTCTTGATTTAATTCCCCAAGACTTCTATGTCTGAATCATGTAGGGAAATGACTTCTTGGATGAAATATTAAAAGGCCACACATGGATGTTCAGTCTCCTTCTGACAGCTCTGGCAATAATGGCTCAGAGGGGGAAGCGGGCTCTGCCCCTGCATCTGGGAACCAGACTTGAGTCCTCTGAGACTCCTAAGCCAGGAACATGCTGGGCTGGGCTCAGGGGGCCCAGTGACAAGGAGTCAGACACAGGAAAGTGGTAAGATGAGGGACTAGCTCTGAGGGGGTTCAGGGCAGGGCTGCTAGAAGCAGGTGATAGATAACATGTCATCTAATATCTCACGTTCATTGACTGGTTTCAGTATGCTGGGCACATGCATGTGCTTCATAGGTACACTGTCCCTTTTAATCCTAACCCCAAAGCCTTATGAGGTGGGACCCATATTATGCATGAAGAAACTGTGGCCCTCATAAGTTGCCACTGATTCTACTAGTTTCCTAGGGTTGCCACAGAAATCTCCATAACCTGGGTGGCTTAAAAGGAATAGAAATTTATTCTTGCACAGTTCTGGGAGTGAGAAGCCTAAAGGTGTTAGCAAAGCTCCACACCCTCTGGAGGCTCTAGGGGAGAATCCAGGGCCTCTTCTCACTTCTGGTGCGCCCAGCATTCCTTGGCTTATGGCCACATCTCTCCTATCTCTGCTTCCATCTTCGTATGGCCTTCTCCTCTGTGTCCTCTCCTCTTCTGCTTCTTTTAATGACACTGTAATTGGATTGAGGACCAATCTGGGTAACCCAGGATGATATCATTTTAAGATTTTCAGTATAATTGTATCTGCAAAGACCGCCCTTCTAAATAAGGTTGCATTCCTGGATAAGGATGTTGATATATCTTTTGTGGGTCACAGTTCAACCCACATTATCTAACTTCACAGAGTAAATGGCTGAGCTGGGATCTGAAGTTTAGCCTAACTCCACAGTTCATCTGCTTGACCACTGTGGGCTAAAACTGTGCACTTGCCTGCTGTGTGACTGTAGCCATGCTATTCAACCTCTCTGTGCCTCAGTTTCCTCACCTGCAGACTGGGGTAATAGATAATAATGGTAATACTTCATGAGGTTGTTGTGAGGATAAATGAGTTGATAAAAGGAAGCACTTGGAACAATGTCTGGCACAAAGTATGAGCTCAACAAAAGCTGCTGCTATTATTACTTTTGCTATGGTTACTATCAAGACAATGCAGCTTTGCTGGCATCCTGGATGGAGGATGAGCAGACCTGCAACTGAGGATGAGGCTGGACCTGGAAGCAATGCTCTCAGATCTGAATTTGCTGGGTTTGAACATCTGCTCACAAGTGCTTCACTGTTAATGAAATATCAACCAGATAATCACAGATGAGAGACTTAAATATCTATAAGACAGCACCCTGCACAACGGATTACAATAATTTTCAAAGCATCAATGAAGGGAATGTTTCTTTAAAACAAAACCAAGTAAAACATAGAACCAATGGAAAAAGAAGCAGGACATATGAACAGACCAACAGACCAATCCCAGCAGAATCGATCCTGAGTCGTCTAATACCACCTGGCCCAGGCTGGGTGTGTTTCCAAGATATAGGTCTTCTCAGGGCAGTCAGTTCATCTCTTTAGCCTGTTTCCCCATCTCCAAAACAGCAGTGTCAAGGTGCTTTGTAAACCATGCCTGCTGTAGAAATGTGAGGCACTCTTATTATTACAGTATGTATTTGCCAATGTGGGACAGATGGGGCCCTGGGGTGAGGGCCCCAATCCAGAAAAGGGCAGAGGGTGGGTGGGCTGGGCACTGAGAATTGAGATGGCAATGCTATTGTCCCCTGAGCCCTTAGGAGGGACCCACATGTTGTGTCAGTGTCTTCTGAACTGAACTGAGCATCTTTGGGTGTTCCATCCTATGTCAAGGTCAAAGTGATCCAGTACTTGAAGTTTAATCCACTGTCTCTTTAGGGAGACACTCCTAGCCAAACACTAGCAGAAATAATGACCATCCCACCAAGTGACTGACAATTCTATTTCAGAGAATTGTGGGTGCCGAGGTGCCTGGATGTGCTGGTTCCCTTATCCCTTGCTTCCTTGTCAGTTTCTGTGGTTGATGGCTTCCTGCAGCTGCAGGCCAGTTGTTTTTTAACCTGCCTAAAGTTCTGGTCTGCAACTTGCTCACCCTCTGACTCTCAACTGTAATGAAAAATGCTACAAAAAACAGAAATCTCGTGGTTTTTCCTTCTTTCCTATCCCTTGCTCTCTGTCTTTCATGAGGGAAACAAACGTTCAAATGATGATTCAGGACTTTCAGGAAAACGTGAGGATGGAGGGACTCATTCAGGTCTGTGGGGTCTGCACATGTGAACCTTCCCAAATGGCCCTCCTCCAACTCGGTCTGCATTTTCTTTGCCCCATCTTGGTCTCTAGTTGGGGGTTGGAGGGAGAGTTGGTAGGGGGCCTGGGAGTCTGGACTTCAGGGTTCTTGGATTCAGGTTTTTCTTCTCTCCTTTTTTAGGCTTAAATGTACTGTCCTGGGTCTGTTTCTAACTCTGGTATCTAAAGTGCAGTCCTGAGCCCTTCCTAGAGGTTGGTGAGGGTCTGGGTTCAGAAAGTTACAACCTTGGCTGCACACTAGAACCCATGGCAATTTCTAAAAGATCCCAATGTCCAGGCCTCTTTCTAAACCAATTAAATCAGAATTAATGGGGTGTGTGGCATAAGTACCAGTACTGTGAAAAAGAATTTTTCTGGGGTGATATGGCCAGGATTGAAAACTACAAATCTACCCTACCTTTATGTAAATAACTCTTACAGCTCAACAATTAAAGGATAAATAATTCAGTTACAAGGAATGGGCAAAGGACCCAGGTAGACATTTCTCCTAAGAAGATAATACAAATGGCCAATAAGCACACGAAAAGTTGATTAACGTCATTAGTCATTCAATAGTCTTATCAAAACCACAATGAGATACGACTTCATACCTGGTAGGATGACTATAATCAAACATGCAGGTAAATAACAAGTGTTGGCAACAATATGGAGACCCTGGAAAGCTCATGCATTGGTGGTGGGAACGGAAAAGGGTGCAGCCACGGTGGCATGGTCTAGCAAGTCCTAAAAATGCTAGAAAGAGTAACCATATGACACAGCAATGTTACTTCTATATATACGTGTGTGTATATATACACATATATACATATGTATACACACACACACCATCGTGGTTATCTGGGTCACTAAGATCTTTTTTGTATAGTTCTTCTGTGTATTCTTGCCACCTCTTCCTAATATCTTCTGCGTCTGTTAGGTCCATACTGTTTCTGTTCTTTATTGTGCTTATCTTTACATGAAATGTTCCCTTGGTATCTCTAATTTTCTTGACGAGCTCTCTAGTCTTTCCCATTCTATTGTTTTCCTCTATTTCTTTGATTGATTTCTGACAAAGGCTTTCTTATCTCTCCTTGCTATTCTTTGGAACTCTGCATTCAGATGGGTATATCTCTCCTTTTCTCCTTTGCCTTTAGCTTCTCTTCTTTTCTCAGCTATTTGTAAGGCCTCCTCAGACAACCATTTTGCTTTTTTCCATTTCTTTTTCTTGGGGTCGTCTTGATCACTGCCTCCTGTACAATGTCATGAACCTCTGTGCATAGTTCTTCAGGCACTCTATCAGATCTAATCCCTTGAATCTATTTGTCACTTCCACTGTATAATCATAAGGGATTTGATTTAGGTCATATCTAAATGGTCTAGTGGTTTCCCCTACTTTCTTCAATTTACGTCTGAATTTGGCAATAAGGAGTTCATGATCTGAGCCAGTCAGCTCCCAGTCTTGTTTTTGCTGACTGTATAGAGCTTCTCCATCTTAGGCTGCAAAGAATATAATCAATCTGATTTCTGTATTGGCCATCTGGTGATGTCCACGGGTAGAGTCATCTCTTGTGCTGTTGGAAGAGTATGTTTGCTATGACCAGTGTATTCCCTTGGCAAAACTCTGTTAGCCTTTGCCCTGCTTCATTTTGTACTCCAAGGCCAAACTTGCCTGTTACTTCAGGTTATCTCTTGACTTCCTACTTTGGCATTCTAGTCCTTTATGATGAAAAGAGCATCTTTTTTTGGTGTTAGTTCTATAAGTTCAGCTCCCAGTCTTGTTTTTGCTGACTGTATAGAGCTTCTCCATCTTAGGCTGCAAAGAATATAATCAATCTGATTTCTGTATTGGCCATCTGGTGATGTCCACGGGTAGAGTCATCTCTTGTGCTGTTGGAAGAGTATGTTTGCTATGACCAGTGTATTCCCTTGGCAAAACTCTGTTAGCCTTTGCCCTGCTTCATTTTGTACTCCAAGGCCAAACTTGCCTGTTACTTCAGGTTATCTCTTGACTTCCTACTTGGGCATTCTAGTCCTTTATGATGAAAAGAGCATCTTTTTTTGGTGTTAGTTCTATAAGGTCTTGTAGGTCATGATAAAACCATTCAACTTCTTTGGCATTAGTGGTTTGGGGCATAGACTTGGATTATTGATATTGCAGACATCCTGGAATGTGAAGTAAAGTGGGCCTTACGAAGCATCACTACAAACAAAGCTAGTGGAGGTGATGGAATTCCAGTTGAGCTATTACATATCCTAAAAGTTAATGCTGTTAAAGTGCTGCACTCATTATGCCAACAAATTTGGAAAACTCACCAGTTGCCACAGGACTGGAAAAGGTCAGTTTTCATTCCAATCCCAAAGAAAGTCAATGCCAAAGAATGTCCCAAGAGAAGTAAAAATACGTGGTCACACAAAAACTTGTACGTAAATGCTCACGGTAGCATTACACAAAATAGTCAAAAAGTAGAAACTACCCAAATATCCATCAACTGATAAATGGACAAATGAAATGTGTAATATATCCATATAGGGGACTAGCACTGAGCCATAAAAAGGAATGAAGCACTCATACATGCTACAACATAGAAGAACCTTAAAAACATTATGCTAAGTCAAAGAAGCAACATACGAAAAGTCACATATTATTGTATGATTCTATTGGTATGAAACCACCAGCATCAGCAAATCCACAGAGGCATGAAGTAGATCAGTGGTTGCCCGGGGCTGGAGAGGAGGAAAAATACAAGGTGATGGGTAAAAAGAATAGGGTTTCTTTTAGGAGTGATGAAAATTTTCTGGAAGTAGATAGTGAGGATGGTTGTACAACTTTATGAATGTACTGGATGGCATCACCAACTCGATGGACATGGGTTTGGGTGAACTCCGGGAGTTGGTGATGGGCAGGGAGGCCTGGCGTGCTGCAATTCATGGGTCGCAAAGAGTTGGACACGACTGAGCGACTGAACTGAAACTGAACTGAAAACCACTGCAGTATATATTTTAAAACTAAACTTTATGGTACGTGAATTATATCTAAAAAAAGTTATCTGCCCTGCAGAATGGCTTGGAAAGGGCTACAAGTGGGAGCGGGCCTGCTTAGAAAGTCGTGGTAACAACCATAAACAACTTAGTGACCTACACAATGATGGTTCTTGACTCATTGTCCCTGATGTGCAGCGTGTGTCAGAGTGGCTCTGCCTCATAGCGCCCCCTCTGGGATGGGAGACGATGGTACTTTGGACCTCAGTGGAAGGAGAAGTGGTGCGGATTGGGATAGGATTTGGTAGTAGAGTATGCAGGACTAGCACAGAACTTCTCAGAGAATATCCCACTGATCTTATAATAAGATTGCCCTAAGACTGGCTTCATTCAATTGTTCAGCTAGTATTTATTGAGTGCGTTCTATGTGCCAGGCATATTTGCAGGTACTGGGGATACAGCAGTGAATACACAATTTTGCTTCCTCCCTATTCTCATGGCGTTCACATTCTAGTGGAGGGTGGGCAGCTGTGACAGTGATGGGAAGTGGATGGGAGGCACTACAGTAGTCATTAAGGCTGAACATCAATACCTATTTCTTTCTCTCCTGGGTGCATAGTAGGTCTGCTCTCTTTCTTGCCCTGCTGAACCCAGGCATGGAGAATTAACATGTGCGGGTGAATGAAATATAAGTGGAAGTGACATGTGACAGCCTGGAATGGAAACTCTTGCCATGCATTCTTTCCCTTTGCCACCATAACCATCCTAGAAGGTGCCCCACCAGCTGTGTCCTGGGGTGAGGATGCTGCAGGTGGAGGCTATGGTTGATTCTCTATGAACAAGTGCTATGATGAGCAAAACCTAGCACACTCAGTTCTCTTTCACTTTTCACCCTCTGAGGGACATTACATCCAAATCCTGGCTCATATTTTAGAAAAGCAAGCCCAGTATCTCAGCACATAAGGTAAACACAAAACCAGGAATCTGGAGACATGTGTCATGGAGAAGACGCCAGCCCACCCTGTGTGCATCTCATCTTGCCCATCAGACTGTGCAGACCACACGGAGCCTGAGCATGGCACACAATAGGACGCCCATCAGTGATGAGGGAGCGACCGGGTGGCACACCATTCACAAAGAGGTGGCCTGGTTGGAATTCCCCCACAAAACAGAGGCAATGTCTCCGTGTTGCCACAGCCCATGTTTCTGCCAACATGGACATGGTGGTATTTAAAGGCTGTCTTTGCTCAAGAACTGGAATGTCTTTACTAAGGGGTCAGAAGATGCCAGTATGGCAGATAATTTTCCAGCTGTTTTGCCCCCATGGAACTTGGGAATTCCTAGTGCACAGCCCACCGCCTGCAGAGCACCTGGACGGGTAGAGAGCAGAGGATTTCTCACCACAGGGCCTTCCCCTGGTGCAGTGGGTTCTGCATCTTTAGCTTGGTGTCCTGAGGGGCCTCAGCAGCCCAGGTACCTCCTGAAGACACTAGGGAAGCCAATAAGGAAGCTGCAATAAACTGCAGTCTCCCATGGACCCAAGATGCCTTCTGAGGAGAGATGTTCCAGAAACCCAGCTGTGGGTTTCAGGCAGAGTGGCCTGTCCATAGCCGGGGCCCACAGTGCCGACGGCAGCTGGAGCTGAGCCGGGATTCCTGCCAGAATGTCTGTAGGCATCCTTACGGTCTGTCTGCTATCATTCCAGTTAAATCTCGCCTAGTGTTCTCAGTTAATAACTTAATCTGGAACTTACACCTTGTCTCCTCTCCCAAAGGACCTGAGGTAGCACACAATAAAAGCCCAAACACAACAGTTAAAAATAAAGACAAACGCTCAGAAGGCGAGATAATCCTTTAGGAACTGAGAAACGATGGTTATGACGGCTGAGTGTGGAATTTGGCTCCAACTTTCTGGCAGCCAAGGTTAAACAGAAAACAGGGTGGCTTATTCAGTAGGGATTGCTTGATCAAAGGAAGGCAGATGCAAGTTCATGCCCAGGTGGGGTGGGGGTGGGGTCGGGGGTGAGCACAGCCCATTTCCTGGCACTTTCGTGAGGATCTATCCTGTGGATCTTTATCTCTGGGGCATTAAGTCACACAGTGAACAACAGTCTTATAGAAAATGCTGAATCATTCTTCAATTGGCAGCTTTAGCTTTGTAAGTGGGCCCCTGATAAAAGGTGAGAGTGTAATATTAAATTAAATTGCAACTCGGCAAAGACATTTCTTGGAGAAGTCGGCTTAATGGGCCCAGACAGATGGGGTGAATTTGGACATATGGAGGCACAGGGAGAGAGTTCCAGGTGGAGGGAACAATTTATTCAGTAAATATTTACCGAGTACTTACTGTGAGCTAGGCCCTGCCAGTGGGTGCTGGGGACATGCAGATGGCCTTGGCCTCTGAGGAGGTCACAGACTAGGAGGGGCCAGGTGCACAGACAGATAATTACCAGTGTTGTGACCAGATGAGGGGCCAGCAGGGTGAGGCAGGGGCCCAGACAGTGCATCCAGGGCAGCCTGCTGTTCCAAAGGCTCCTGGAGAAGATGCTTCTGACCGCCTCTTGAAGGTCAAGTAGGAATTTTTAGCACGGAGATGGCATATTGGGGTGGGAAGGAGGGTGTCCTGGGCAGAGGACAGCAGGAACATGGGCATGGAGGGAGAGAGCAGGACATTTTGGAGAAGTGCCAATATTAAGGGGAGCTGAGCACAGGGGCTGAGGGAGGGGGCTGAGAGATGAGGTGGGGCAGGGGGCAGAAATGAGGCCAGATCATTGAGGGCCTCCTGAGCTGCTAAGGAGTGAGCTCACCCTCCAGTCGATGGTGGGGGCAGGATTTAAACAGCAGAATGACAGGGTCAGGATGTCAGATGGTGTAGCCCCCCTCCTGGAAAGGGTTAGGGTGCTGGGGTGCTCTCAGCAAGTAGACCCACCCAAGGTCCAGCTGAGTCCCACGACCCTGGCTGGGATGAGGTTTGCCTCGGGTGGGGCCTGAGCAGGGCCATCCAGAACCCATGGATGGTTGCAATGAGAGACCTATGCTGCTGTTCAGGGCTGGCAGCGATGACCCACTGGCTAGAATGTGACCTTGGCATTGAAGCCTTGGGCCACCAGGATGCCCAGGGGCAGCCCACAGAGCAGGGTGCGCCCTGCACACCCCTCACCCTGGCCGTCTCATATTTCTTATTTCAAAATGAACAGTGTGAGATGGAGCTTGGACAAGCTTTATGAAGATACCAGATGTTTCTGAAAGTGTCTGCTTTAGGATTGGATTTTTTTTTTTTTTTAGCGCAACTATAGAGGGAGGCAGAAGATAAGAGTTAAAATTATTTAAAACTCTTATGTATTTGCTTCCAATATCTGTTTCCATAGAAACGTAACTGGAATAAGACACCAGTTTTAGCGCCAAGTGCAGCCCATGACTTCCAAAGCCCCCATCTGCTTCCACCAGAAAGCACGGCCAAAGCACAGAATTTGGAGGGAAGTTTGAAACACTCCTCTGGCCCAGAGTGCCCTTTACTCAGTTACTGTCCGGATGGCCAGAAAGCCACAGAGCCCAGAGCCTAGGTGGTTCCTGGGGTAGACTGCCTGGCAGCCCGTGCTGCCAGCCTGCTGCCATTTCTATGAGTGAACGTCACACACGTGGCTCCCGTGGGTGACCATCTGCACGTGATTCCATCTCTGCTGCCACCTGTCTGGGAAGCAGATGAGAGGGGCTCAGGGAACATAAGGCAGCCTGGGGATGCTGCCTGAGGGGCTGCTGGGGCTTCAACGCTGGTGGTCTTTAGTGCTGTCGGCCTTTAGAGGTCATCTCCTCTCCCTTTCAAAACCCCTTCAGAACAGCCAGGTGGAGGCATAGGCAGTGGCCCGGCAGAGAAGGAAGGCTTGGAAGAAAGGAGACAACCCTTCCATCTAGATTCACAGGCTGTCTTCACACCATCCTTACATACTGCTTTCACTATGGGGGAAATGATCTCAAATTATTTTCCTTAAAAGAAAAAAAAATTCCACATGGGTGTGTGTGTATGCACACACATACACAGTGTCAGTTCTTGGTTTTCATCTTTCTTGATCTAAAAGCAGCATTTGACACGCTTCATCAAAACTTCCTTCTTGAAACGTTTTCTTCATTTGGTTTCCTAGACACCAGATGCATCTGATTTTCTTCCTGTCTCTATGGTTTCTCCTTCTAGGTCTCCTTTGCTGTTTACCTCCTACTTCCCAGATCTCCCAGCACTGGGGTAACTGAGGGTCTGTCCTTGGTCCCCTTCTTTTCCCCATCCATGTGCCCCCTGCCCCGGCCCCAGTGCTCTCACCTAAGGCTTTGTGTCATCGATAGGCTGACTGCATCCAAGTTCCCCTCTCTAGCTCACGTTCTCCCTGAACACCACACCCATATGTCCAACACCTACTCACCATCACCACTAGTAGAGTAGGTAGACAAAAAAGGAGAGTTTCCCCCTTTTTTCCAAGAATACAAATTATATTTTTAAAATCTTTTAAAACATATTTGGCAGATTTGTCCACACCTGCTACATCTGAAATACAGAAACAGCCAGTCTTCCCATCGGACTCCATAAAGCAAAGGATGCAAGGGGTGAGGTGCTGTGCAGGGGCACGGACGACTGGGACACGTCATCAAGGTGGAGGGAACACGTCAGTCCTTGTCTTGGTTGGAAGCCTTTCTCTCTGGAGACCTCTCCTTCCTTCTTCAAACACCTCCCATGCAGGGACAGCTTTCTCCCCCTTTCCCCCTTCTCTGGGGAGCTCTCTCTCCTGGCTAGCCCCTTCCTTACTGATCACCGGGTCAGAGTCCCCGTGCCTGACTTCCTCCTGTTTCCATCACTGCTCAGTGACTCCTTGGGCTCCAGTCAGGGCGTCTTCACTCTGGCTGGACCCCTTCCCTGGGTGACCACACGCACTCAGCCCCACATCTCCCATGCTCGGTGTGTTGACCACCCCTCTCCCAAATCCCTGCTTACTGGAAGATCTGCTCCCTGTGCTCTAGGACCCTACATCGTCTTCTGAGGGCCACTGCCTCACATTCCCTCCAGAAACTGCTCCTCATTCTGCACCTGACCTCCGTGATGAGGTCCAGTGTCCATCACCCAGTCAGGAGTCCAGGCACCGCCCTGGCTGCTTCCCCGTCCTTCCCCGTTAGAGTTGATCAATCACCTAACTCTGTCACATCTGCTTCTGTAATGTCCCTCAAATCTACCCACTTCTCTCTGTTCCCACTGCAACTGCCCCGCTTTAGATCTCCATCAGCTCCTGCCTGGATTACTACAAAAACTGTCTCTGAGCCATTTCGGCCCTTTGGCCTCACCCCTTCATCTGTTCTTATCCTGCAGCCAGGAAATCTGATCATGTCACTCTCTGACTAAATGTCTTTAATTTTGGATTTTTAACTCCTCTGCTTAGCAAACAAGGTCCCTAATGACCCAGGCTCCACCTGTGCCATCATTTGTCCTTCCTGTCAGCTTCCCAGGCACCCTCAACTTTGGACAGCACAACCATACTGTATATATTTTTAAACCATTTAGAGAAAATGATAAACTAACATCAAGTTTAATGTTGAGAAGCTAGGTGCTTTCCCTCTAAGATCAGAAAGCAGGCAAGGCTGTCTTTTTTCACATTCCTGTTCAACATTGTACTGGGAATGCTAGCTGACACAGAAATAAGACAAGAAAGAAACAGAAGGTATACAGATTGGGAAGGAAAAACCAAAACTGTCTCTTTTGTTGATGACATGATTATGTATAAATTCCTAAAGAATCAATAAAAACACTCCAAGGACTAACAAGCAATTATAGCAAGGGTGTATGACTCAAAAGACTTGGTAAGATGCAAAAGTCAGTTGCTTTCCTATACAAAGAGCAATTGATTTGAAATTTAAAAATACACCATTTATATTAGCACTGAAAACAAAGTAAAATACTTAGGTATAAATCTAACAGAATATGTATAAATTTATGAGGAAATCTATAAAATTCTGACAAAAGAAATCAATGTAGATCAAAATAAAAAGCTATTCCATGTTCATGAACAGAAACACAATATTGTCAAGATATCAGTTTTTATCCAACTTGATCAATAAAGTCAACACAATCCCAAACAAAATCCCAGCAAGTTACTTTGTGGATGTTAACAAACTAACTCTAAAATTTACACAGAAACACAAAGACCCAGAATAGCCAACACTGTACTGAAGAGTAAAAGTCAGAGAACTAATACTATTCAACTTATTCGACTTATTAGGACTTGGTGGTTTCACTGCTACAACCCAGGGTTCAATCCCTGGTTGGGGAACTAAGATCCTGCAAGCTGTGAGACATGGCCAAAAAAACACTAACAAACAAAAACTAAAATATACAAAGAATTCTTAAAACTCTAAAAAGTGCATAAGAGATCTAAACATATACCTCACCAAAGAAAAAACATAAGTGGCAAATAAGCATATAAAAAGATGTTCCACATCATGTGTCATTAGGGAATTGTACATTAAAACAACAATGCGGTACCACTACACACATTACAATGGCTAAAACCCGAAATACTGACATCACCAAATGCTGGCAAGGATGGAGCAACAGACACTCCCACTCGTTGCTGATGTGAATGCAAAAGTCACTGATAGTTTGGCAAAACTAAACATAATCTTAGAATATGATCTAGCAATCCTGCTTCTAGGTGTTTACCCAAATTAGTTGAAAACTTATGTCCATATAAAACTCTACACAGAAATACTTATAGCAGCTTTATTCCAACCTTGGACACAACCAAGATGTCCTTCAGTGGGCAAATAAACTGGTATATCCATACAACAGAATACTACTCAGTGATAAGAAGAAACGAGCTATCAAATAATGAAAAGACACAGAGGAATCTTAAATGCATGTTGTTAAGTGAAAGAAGCCAGTTTAAAAGTGTTACATCATGTATGATTTCAACTATATGACATTCTGGAGAAGGCAAAGGCATGCAGACAGTGAAAGGTCAGTGGTTGCCAGGGGTTGGTAAAGCATAGAGGGTATTTCAGATGGTGATACTGTTCTGTGTAACACTGTAATGGTGGATACACAACTTTATGCATTTGGCAAAGCCTACAGAATGTACGGGGCTTCCCTGGTAGCTCAGCTGGTAAAAAATCCACCTGCAATTGCAGGAAACCCTGGTTTGATTCCTGGGTCAGGAAGTTCCCCTGGAGAAGGGATAGGGTACCCACTCCAGCATTCTTGGGCTTCCCTGGTGGCTCAGATGGTAAAGAATCCACCTGCAATGTGGGAGACCTGGGTTCGATCCCTGGGTTGGGATTATGCCCTGGAGGTGGGCATGGCAACCCACTCCAGTATTCTTGCCTGGAGAATTCTATGGACAGAGGAGCCTGGCGGGCTCAGTCCATGGGGTCGCAAAGAGTCAGACATGACTGAGCGATTAAGCACAGGACATAGAATGTACAACATGAAGAGTGAATTCTATGTTAACTATGGACTCTAGCGAATAATAATGTATCAGTATTGGTTCATCAACTGTAACAAATATACCACATAACGCAAGATGTTAATAGTGGGGGAAACTATGATGTTTGGGGGAGGACATACGTGGAACTCTCTATACTTGCCATTAAAATTTTCTATAAACCTAATAAGTATAAAAACTTTTTAAAACTGTTAAAAATCATGTATTTAGAATAATATCTAGCACATGACAAGTATTGTACAAATATTTGTTACATACAAATGAATAAATGTGGAGCTGGGAAGCCCCCAGTAGGATTCCAGAATCAGTTTCATTTCCCCGACACTTGCATTGAGAGAACCTCTTCCACAAGTCATTCCAGAACTCTTCTGTTATTCTCGAGCCTGTCACCCTGCTTATTTGCTTCCAGCTGCTACCAGAATCTATGCAGTCTGAAGTGACTGTGCTGATCTGTATGTGTACTGTCTGCCCTCACTGGCCTGTGGCCCCACGAGCTCAAGGTCACACTACGGTGTTCACCCCTGTCTCCTGGGGAGGTGAGGTCTCGGTTCAGGAGGGTGATCTACAAAGCCCTGTCCTGCAGATGTGGGCAGCCCCGCAGGGGTGGGCGGGGCAGAGCTGCACACAGCAGGGGTGAACCAGACATGCTGAGTGTCCCGAGAGGAACACCTAGGTGCTGGGGACAGGAGTGGGGAGGAGCAGGGGCTTAAATCCGGTGGAGCTCAGGAACACATTGGCTAATATAGGGGCCTGAAACTGAAGTTCATTTACTTGTCAGAAAAGGTTCTGGAAGAAGGGGTCAGCACAGACAAAGGCTTGAAAGTGCAACACAGAGCAAGCCTGCAGTTGGCTTCCTGAGGTGTTCAGAGCATCCAGGGAGACCAAAGGCATGCGGGGCCAGTGTGGTCTGAGGACAGGAGAGAACAGACCACAGAGGTCTTTCATCACCTCACCCCCAAACATAAACTCTCTCTCTCCCTGGGGGTTCTGGGGAAAACAGCCCCTCGAGGAGAATTTGGGATCCTCAGTCCCTGGGCACACTGCTTAGTCATCCTGCTGAGTCTGACAGAGGAGGGTCTAAGGGAAATCAACCGACAGCTTGGCGATGTTTGGTGGGAAAATGACAATAAACCGACAGGACTGTGGGTCGACAAATCAAAGGTTCTGCTGCCATGGCAACAGAATGCAGGGCAACCCTAAAATTAGAGGAGCAAAGAGGATCAAGCCAGGAAAGCTTTGGAGAGAAATCTCAGCAGATACTTAAAGAGAAACACAGAGACGGGGTACCGGGGCCTTGATCCAGGGATGTGGCCAGACCCCCTTCAGAAGGCTAGAGGCCACCGGCGGGACCCCTCCTTCCCAGGCTCTTCCACACAGGGAAGCACTTCCGTGGCACCCGGCAGCTCCTCCGTTTGAGAGCCATTCCCTGGAAGGTCTGGAATGGGCTCAGGCACAGAGCCATGGAGAGAAGCAGTGCTTACCACAGAAAACAAGGGAGGAAGGTGGTGTGAGTGATGGAAAGCTGTCACTTTCACTGATGGCCTGCGCAAGATCCATCTCCTGTAAATGGTCCAAGGGGACAGGTTTCCTGGATTTACTTCTGGAGTCAGCTTATTCAGGCTGACTCTAACCCTGCAGCCTCTCCCGCCACAGCCAGATCCTGGGGACCCTGTTGCATCTCAACCCCCACCTTAACCCTGAGTGAAGGAGCAGCACCCTGCCTTGCCGGCTGCCGCTGGGCTCCACACCGAGCCATCAAGGTCTGCTCTCTGCTCACCTGCCCCAGCTCCAGGTCTTCCCACGGGCTCTGCCTTGCTATTTCTGTTACCTAATTTTAGGCTTTATCTGCAGAATGTGAAAACACTTCTTTACCCAACCCACTTCACAGACCAGTCAACAGTCTATGACAACACCTGGAAAGTACAAAGCACTGTTGTACATTGAAAGACAGGATGGGGAAGTGGGTAAGGCAATAGTTGGTGGTGTTGCCACCAAACTGCAAGGTGACCTTCGTGTGTTAGTCGCTCAGTCCTGTCCAACTCTTTGCAACCCCGTGAACTGTAGCCTGCCAGGCCCCTCTGTCCATGGACTTCTCCAGGCAATAATACTGGAGTGGGTTGCCATTTTCTTTTCTAGGGGATCTCCCCAACCCAGGGATAGAAACTGGGTCTCCTGCATTGCAGGCAGATTCTTTTACCGTCTGAGCCACCTTAGGTGCCTTATATAATCTCTCTGGGTTTCTGTTTCCTCATCATTAAAATGGGAATTCAGGATAGTACCTATTCCACAGAGTTACTGTGACAATTCAGTGAAATTAACACACACCTCTAGCTACTAGCATCATTATCGTTACTCTTATTAGCATTATTACTTATGATTATCATCTCCCTAGCCAGGGGGCCCAGTTAGCCAATAACAGCTCTTCCTCCTATTCACAACCTGTCTGGATTTCCAAATCCTGGTGGTGGGTGGTGAATTCCCCTGGGATGGAGTTGGGAGCGGGGCCACTCCTTTGTCAATTGTGCAGACAACTGATGACCAGACATCGCCTCCCCTCCAGCCACAGCCTGTCTGCCTGAGGGGCCTAAGCTGAGTTCCTGCCCCCATGGCCCAGGAGCACAGCCAGCACAGGTCTGTCCTCTGCCGAGTCTGGCTCTGCCTGTCTGGAGTCCTGCTTCCTCCCAGGATGGACACTTAAGGCAGTGAGACGAAGGCACACAGCCCTAAATCCTTCCCCTAAATCCATGTTGTCAGGAAATGGCATTCTCTGCCACTGCTCTGACTGTATAACTTCTTAACTAGGCTCAGCGAACCCTCTGTCTGTCTCCAGACAAATGAGGCTGGGCAACTTACTTGCTAGAAAACCTTGTCCAGAAGAATAAACACCTATGTCCTCAATGCATAAAAATGACTGTTTCCAGTTTAGTTTTAAAATTCCTACTAAATCCCACAAAAATATTTCCCTAATAATGCAGTGAGAGCACTAGAGAAAATTCCAGTTTTCTCAATAGAATCTGCTAGCCTATAGAGAAATCAGATAGTAAAGCCACTGCCTTCAAGCTGGCTCTTTCCAACAAAGGCGTCTTTAACTCTTCTAAGAGAAAGTCATCACTACAACTTCCTTAATTGTGAACTTCCCTAACTGGAGCATCCTAGGAAGGCCAATGTGAGTTAAAAGCAAGGCCAAATGCAAGACTACTAAAATATATATTTAACGGTACTTTTATGTGAGGTTCTCCTTTTTGACAAGACATCACTTTGAGGATTCTCTAGTAACTAGAAGGAGCTATCAGAGTGTTTCTTCCCTAACAGCAGTCCTGAGGGAACTCACTTTAAAGGAGAGATTAAAAAAGTAATGTAATTTCTTGACTGAAGCATCATATAAATAGGGGCTTCTACAATGTGTAAAGAATACACTGGTTTAAACGAACCAAACTTTCTCCTTAATTCTGCATATAGTAATACATCTAGGCAAACTCACCATCTTTTCCCAGGAGTGACGACCTTATTTTTGTCCTTCCTGAGTAATACAGATCTCAAGGGAAAGGAACAAAAATAAGGAGATGTTCCTGATAGGGATCGTGGGTCCACACAGAGCTATGATGAGTTCCTCGTAATTACCTTCATTTCTTCTCAAGAAGCACACCTGGTGCAGCCGGGGAGACATACTGCCTCCCTCTGGCTGGTGCCGGGCGCTTACCTCCATGCTGTACCTCTCCACCGTCCTTCGCAGGGGGTCTACAGCCTGCCAGCAGATCAGGATGCACAGGTCAATCAGCAGCATGCCCCCGACGATCACAAGCAGTTTCTGGTCCTTGATGATCTGCAGAGAGGGCCGGGGCAGAAGGGACGTAAGAAGGCTTCCCAAACAGCAGCCAAGGGGCTGGGTCAGGTGGGTGAGTGAATGGCTCCACCTGAAAAATCCCCCGGGCTCCCCATCACCCACGGGGTAAATCCAGTCAAGCTCCCTTGCTTGGCATTCAAGGCCTTTCATGAGGTTGGCTTATCTACACCCCAGATACACACATATACTGAGTTAAGTTTGATGACTCCCAGGCTCTGGCTCTGCTGTGATTTTTCACCCCAGGCCTTCATGGGTGCTGGTTCTTTTGTCTAAAACACTCTGTTCTATGTGACAGACTGCTAAAATCCTTAGAGACTCAGATGCACTGTCACCTCCTCCATGAAGCCTCCCTAACTCCCACAGCAGAACTAATTACTCCTATAGCATTAAGTTCAATACTTATTATTATGACTAGTAACAGTAGTAACTACAAGAAGGAGAATAAATACAAATACTACCATTTAGTGAACACTGTGCCTGCCTCAAGGTTGATTGTTTTATATATATCATCTTATATGAAGGCAGATACTGTTATTATTCCCATTTTTCAGCTGAAGAAACTGAGGCTAACACTGGGGGCTAAGTAACTTGCTCAGTGGAATAGGGCTACTAAGAGTTAAAGCCTGCAAGCTCCTCCTCCCTCAGGAGAGCACACCCTCAAACATTTATAGCACCTACCAGATGCTACAGTGACCAGGTGCTGTATTAAGTTGTATACAGTCTACCCTCGTCAGTAAACTGGGGAACCCCAGACAGAAGGGAAGCCTGTTTTATTTATTTGTTTACCTTCAGCGCCTAACAGGGCCTGGCATGCAGTTGGTACTTTAAAAGTTTGATGGATTGAATTGAGATGAAGGAATATATAAAGAAGAAATATAACTCCTGTCCCACTTTGCAGCTGGGGATATCTTTATTACACTGTGAAATTCCCACCCCACTTTATGTCCATTTGATGGGGACTGGCCTGGGGACAAATGTTGCCAGGGGCAAAGCGAACCTGTATTTCACTCAGTGGGTGTTTACGTGTCCTCGCCCCCCTCCCCTACCCCTGCCCCAATGCCAAATAAAAGCTAATGTGATGAAGTAGTTCTGGAAAAGACTACAGAAAAATAACAAAACTGAAGTAGAAGCTTAAGAAATATCACCAGGTCTGGCTTTTAATGATTAAAGCCATCCTTAAAGGAGAAATAAAAACTCAAGAGGCTTCTGTGGCTAAACTGTGAAAAAGAACAAGAGAGTATTGCTGAGTTAAGGCCAGAGGGATCAAATCCACCAAAATCACTTGACCTGGGGGCAGGGTGCTGACCAAGTCCCATCATCTGAAATTTTACAGAAACATTCAGGGAACCCCTGATAGCTTTAGAAACCTGGCTTGACCTTTGCCTTCAGGGGAACCAGGTCACACCCTGTTAGCCTTGAGAAATCGGGGCAAAAGGAAGAAATGCCTGAGGAACTTAGGGCAGGCTAGAAGGTGGCTCCCTACTTGATGCTCACCCAGCTTCCCTGACTTCCTTATTGTTCAGCTTTCTCTTCAAAAGCTGCACAAACTCTCCTCCATTACGTCTGTGCACATTGATGCCATGAAACTCAGTTCTCTCTCTGAGGCTAGGAGGTTACTAGTGCTCCATCCTCACTGAATGAGAGATTGGGAGTGAAGGCACCCAGGAACAATTAAATATTTCAAGTTCTGGAATCAGATCTGAGTTTAAGTCTTACTAACTAGCTGTGTGTCCTTGGTAAACTTCCTAATCCATCTGAGCCGGTTTCCTCATCTACACAATAGGGGATGATGACCACACAAATTGATAGATTACCATAGTCTGGTCGACTTCACTTTCACTTTTCACTTTCATGCATTGGAGAAGGAAATGGCAACCCACTCCAGTGTTCTTGCCTGGAGAATCCCAGGGACGGGGGATCCTGGTGGGCTGCCGTCTATGGGGTCGCACAGAGTCAGACACGACTGAAGCAACTTAGCAGCAGCAGCATAGTCTGGTTTACAGTTCCTGATCAGTAGATGTCAGCTATTATTATTAAATGTTACTCCCCATGGTTTTTCAGGGCACAGATCAGCAAACTATGAATTTGGCCCACTGTAAATAGTTTTATTGGAACACAGTCACATCCATGCATTTGTCTGTTTGTCTCTGGTTACTTTTGTTCTACAACAGCAGAGTTAAGTGGCTGTGACAGAGACTGTAAGGCCTGCAAAGCCGAACATATTTACTATCTGACTTTTTACAGGAAAAGTTGGCTGACACATTCTTTTGAGAAAATGGCATTTCTTTATTTCTTCAAAAGACTTCAGATATTTTGACTTGATTCAGACTGGTCTTCCACTAGGCTCAGCTCATTGCCTACTTCTAGGGATGCCATTCCAGAAAGAATAGAGAGTGGATGGTGCCCCTGGGTTGTACAACCAGTGGCCCTGCCTTCCTGCCATCACTCAGATGACAGATAGTCTCCTATTTTCTTGAAACTGAGCCTGGATGAAGTTATGAGCCTGATGGTATTATTTACAACAGTATCAAGTTATATATGTAGTAAACTTTCTTTGTCTTCCAAAAAACATCAGGCTGCAAAACAGAAGATCTCATCTCTGAGTTACTGCTCTAGTCTCAATGTTTCAACTTGGTCCTAGTAAGAATAAGAGGCAGAATAAAGATGGTGGTCGTGAGGCTTCTCAATTCAAGATTTTACGATTGTTCTTTAGGAAAAAAAAAAAAAAAGGTTACATACTATAAAAACACTGAATTTAGAAGCATTAAGTCACCACATGCACTTCCTATAGCAGGCTTTGTTTCGCTTAATGTCTTTAAAAATGTAGCCATATGGGGTAACGTTTGTATTTGTGTGTGTTTGGGGAAGGCATGACACGGTGGGTAGAGGGAGGACAAATGAAGTGGGAGCCAGGGAAGGAAGAAAAGGATAAAAGACTGAAAAAAAGTGTTAGCCTGCATTTACAAATTTAGTTAAATCTTGTATATGTGTCAGTAAAAAAAATTAAGGGGCTCACTTTTTAAAAGTCTGAACTTAAAAAAAAACCCAAGAAAATACAAAACAATGACAATAAAAACTGACCTTATGGCTCCATAAAAGGTTGGAATCATGGAGAATTCAATCCTAGTTTTGCCCTGTGACTGCCACAACCCTTTCAAAGCGATCTGGTTCCTGACTTGAGATTTTGATCTGTGAAAGGTAAATATTTCTTTTCTATACTCTTAACCTCCTCTAATTTGGCTTACAAATGATACTCAGCTTTAGTGCCACAAGGCTGTTACTGGAATAACTAGAAAGCCTAGAGCAAAAAATGTCTCACATTGGAAAGGTGTGTTCATCTGACTTAAATCATTTTCTCAACAGACTAAACTGGTGACTGAATCTTGTACTCAAAGCCTTCTACAGTGTCTCAGACAGACCCCCTCCCTGGACACGTGCCTGGCTCTCACTTTGCCCAACCCCTGGGGGGTTCAGCAAGTCCCCTTGTCCCAGGGAGCATAGCAGGCTGTGGCCACATCACAACTCCAGCTTCTGTGGAGTTTTCAGACAACTCAACTCCTGAAGTCTTCCCTGGCATGTTCTGTCAATTGTTGCCAGACAATCTGAGTGTTCTTGCTTAGTGATCACATGAGTATTGGAAAACAAAGGCTAGTTTTTTATTACCAATAATAATATGCATGAATCACATATTGACAGAAAGGAACCAATACTGATTCTTCAAAATCTTGATGGACTTTTCATAAATGACAGAGCCACTGAGCGGGAGGGGCCCCAGAAGTCACCTGTGCCTGTCAAACTTTGGCTTGCATCAGCTTCGCTGAGAGGGCAGGTGGAAACACATATTCCCAGGCTGCAGGAACCAGGCTCTTAGGGCTGGGGTGGGGCCCAAGAAACTGCATCTCTAACAAGCTCCCAGGTTATACTCTGGGTAACCTTGGTCTAGACAGAAACCCAGGCTGTATATTAGTACAACTTGGGGAAGTCTAGTAACTCCTACTGGCCAGCTCCAGCCCAGGAGGTGTGGGCTGGTTACTTCTTGTAGTTTTCAAAAGCTCCCATTTGATTCTAATGTGCTCTGATTGTCAGCTCTGAGGAGGACCAGGTGGCCAGGCTCCTCATCTTACAGACAGAAGGGTGTGTCACAAATGTTCCTGAGGCCCAGTGAGAGCAAGGCCTTCCAGGTGAGCACAGACAGTGGGTGGCAAAGCCGAGCTCTTTTCTCCCTCCAAACGCACCCTGCAGTTCTCCCAAGATGGTCCAGTAAGCGGGGGCGGGGAACAGAGAATGAGGCTAGAGCTCCCCTCCCCCATCTGGAGAGCAGTTCCTAGAATAGCCCGGTGGTGAGGGGGCAGGTGGTGGAGCTGACACCTGAGAGGTACCACTGGGCAGAGACAGAATCACAGCTCGGGAGACAATACCATTTCAGCACACCCCCATTTCACAGACAAGGAAGCAGAGGCCCTGAGAGATGAAGTGCATGTGTGTTAGTCGCTCCATCGTGTCCGACTCTTTGCAACCCCATGGGGTGTAGTCCACCAGGCTCCTCTGTCCATGGGATTCTCCAGGCAAGAATACTGGAGTGGGTTGCCACTTCCTTCTCCAGGGGATCTTCCTGACCCAGGGATCAAACCCGGGTCTCCGGCATTGCAGGCAGACTCTCTCCCATCTGAGCCACCAGGCAAGCCCTTCATCTCAGCAGGGAAGAGATGAAGAGGTTTGCCAGAAGGACCCACAGCAGGTCAGCGGTGAAGCAGGAGTAGAAGCCTGCTCTCCGGCTGTGCCTGCTGGCCCCAGCACCTTGGGCTCGCTGCTGTCTGCACGGGCGCGAGGGCTCATGACCCAGGTAACAGGATGGCAAATTCAAGTTTGGGATGAAGAACTGGAAAAGAGGCACCACGTTCCAGAATAGGGTGAGGTCACAGTGCAGGATCTTAGAAGGAGATGTCTGTGAGTGGGTTTTACACACATCACGGGTTTAAAAAGTGTGTGAGGGGGGACGTGGTGGGTAGAGGGGAAGATGAATCAAGAAGAGGACTTTTGGAAAGTGGTGTCATAATGTTATCTCACCTCATCTCCAGGTGAGAGGATGGGGGATATGCCTCCTCTATGACCTCAGATCAAGAGGGAGGCTTAAGGAGAACACTCAGATGGCTTGAATGCTAGGCTCCCTGCAGCCTGGGGACCTGGTAAGCCTATTTCTGACTCCTGCCTGAGAAACCCCTGGGAGGATGACGGGTCAGCTGCTCCAGTGTGGAGCAGAAGAGGGCAAGCGGCTAGAGCCGGATCAGTCTCCACCTCTGAGTGTGTAGGAGTGAAGGATGCGTAAGTGCCTCCTGAGCAGCAGTGTGCGCTCCAGGTGAGGGAGGGCTGTGCCCAAGGCAAGCTGGAGAGGCCAGCCCGGGAGAGGGGCACTGCCACATGCCTGGGGAAGGAGCTACAAGTGGCCAAGCAGGGGAGCATTTTCCCATGTTGGGGGCGCTGCAGGAGAGTAAGCCCCAGGAATGGGGGCTTTGAAAATCCCACAGAAGGACTCCATGAGAGCCTAAGGTGAAAGTGAAAGTCGCTCAGTCGTGTCCGACTCTTTGCAACTCCATGGACTATACAGAATTCTCCAGGCCAGAATACTGGAGTGGATAGTCTTTCCCTTCTCCAGGGGATCTTCCCAATCCAGGGACTGAACCCAGGTCTTCTGCATTGCAGGCAGATTCTTTACCAGCTGAGCCACAAAGGAAGCCCAAGAATACTGGAGTGGGTAGCCAATCCCTTCTCCAGCGGATCTTCCCAACCCAAGAATTGAACCAGGGTCTCTTGCATTGCCGGTGGATTCTTTACCAACTGAGCTATGAGGGAGGCCCATGAGCGTCTAAAGGGCCCACTCATCCTCTCAGGAGCAGCAAGGTCAATGCCACTCCTGGCAAGTGAGGTCTTCCCTGCCCCTTCCACCACTTGAAGGCCCAACGCTGGAGGGTTCAGAAACCTTGGAGATGGGATGGTGGGGAAGAAACTCAGCTTGGCACATCCACAGCCGCTCCTCTCCCAGGGCAGGTGACCGACTGCTCAGAACAAGCTGGGGGAGGGAGAGGAGCTGCCTCTGAATGCAGTTTGGGGTTTTGAATGTTATGATGGACCCCATGTATTTGTCATTGACCAGACAACCTTCTAAGTCAGGAGACTTGCCTGAATTTTTCTCTATGAGTAAGGGAAAATAAGTGCCAGCTGTCGGAGGAGTTAAAAAAGACCAGTGTGGGGAAAGGTCTCCGAATGCATCTTAAGAGTTGAGCTTGACCAACACGGTGTTTATAGCCAACGACACGGGTGGCAAACGCTTTCCTTCGGCACGAAGGCAGGGCTCCTGTCCTCCAAAGGCCTCTCTGAAAATGGCAGCACTGCATCAGGCCCCTTCCCTGCTTCACTTTCCTCTTTCAAGGGCTTCTCACTGCCCACAGGTTCAAATTCCTAACTGTGGCTCCTGCCTTCCCCTGCAGCCTCCTCGTGTACCCTGTCCCCGTGGACCCCTCAGCAGCTGAACTCTCCCCTCCCTCGCCCAGGCCTCCCTGCACATTGCTCCCTCTGGGAGATGGGTAACCCCTCAGCCTCTGCCTCCCTCTCAGCCTCCAGGTCTTGGCCCAGGTGTCACTTACTACACTGACCCCTCCCTGAGTGCTGTACCCCAGCATCCCCATACGCACCCAACCAGCCCTTATTACCCTGTCTTGTAAACAATTTGTAAAGCGTCTAATCTCCCCCGGAGGCTGAGGTGTTGGGGGTTTGGGTTGGTAAGTGGGGGAGGGTTGTGTTCAGCTTGAATCCCCAGCAGGCAGCCCAGTGCCTGGGTGTACAGCAGGCGCCTAAGAAGTCTTTTAAGAATAAATACTGGGTGAACACTGCAAATACTCTGCGACAGAAGGAGCCATTACCTTCTTCTTCATTTTCACATTTTTGAAGATGGCGTGGACTCTCCATGTCTTTGCAAACATTGCCCCGAAGGCGGTGGTGTAGCCCACGGTGAGAATCCAGGTCCTGACCTAGAGGCCATGAGAAAACAGAGGGTCAACATCTCCCAGGTGGACGGACCTTGTCTTTTATGAGAGTGTCCCAACAGTGGGACTCCGGATGGTAGGGGTAGATGCTCTACTTTACATATGGTGGAGTTCCACGAGCATCAGCAGTCCTTCCATCACATGTCAATCTGATAGACCTTTAGTTCTATCGACCACTCACCAGACCCAGGGACCTAGGTGCAGAGGCATGAGATTCAAACTCTGCCTTCCATGGGCCCACAGCCCAGTCACTGAGAGAGGCACAGAGGGTCCCCGGACCACTGAGGGGCCACAGACCAGCCTCCCGGTCCTCCCTTCCTCCTTTCCTTCCTTGACGGCCTTTTGCATGCCTGCGAGGTGACCGTAATTGCTGATTTCTCTGCCTCCTCACCCCAGTCTCTAGGAGACCAGGCGGCCCCAGGAAGCTCTTCTACAGTTCTCCTTGCTCCTGGGGTGTAGACAGTGGGGAGGGGAGGGCGCTGGGCCATGGGGGCTGAGATGGGGCAGGACAACAAGCTTGCATGGCCCTTCTCTGGTATTAGTGACCCAGCCACTCCGCTAGGCAGGGCGGGACTCAGCCAGAACTGGCCCCGGGGACAGCTGGCTGGCAGCTGCACCAGCCCAGCTCCCGGCCATCATGAGGGGCTGCTCAGTGATGGAGTGGAAGGCCAGGGGAGAGGGGCTGTGACCTTCCCACTCCCACCTTGGGCCTATCTCTTCAGGCCTTTAGAGAAAGACAGGAGGGATGCTGCCTAGGTCTAGCCTTGGTCCCCAAGCCCACACTTGGACTTGGGGTCCTTGCTTAGCACTAAGGCTTTATCTGGCTCTCACTTGATCCCCAGGACTAAAGTATGCCCTGATCCCTGGCCCTAGGCTGGTGGCTGCCAGAAACCACCAGCCCTGATAAGAGCAAAGAGCCTGATTCCTGCAGGCGGGGGTGGCCGGTAACCATCTGTTAGGTCGTGGGGGCATCCTGGGTGCCCACTCTCCACCTGCACTGCCATTGTGGCCAGGCCCCAGCATCTCCTAAGTCCATCCTCACTGGCTGGCCTGGACACCCTCCAAGACTCAGGAGACGCATATCCTGGGCCCCCAAACACGACCCAACCCTGGGCTGTGTGCCACTACTTTCTGGGGCCTCCCACTCATGGGGACAAAAAGGCTGTATGCTCTATGAGCCCTGGTTCTAGGCTATGGTCTTTCCTCTGCTCTTCCTCAGCTCTGCTGAGCTGAGTTAACCTCTGAAAGGCCCCCACCTGCCTTGGCTGAACTCAGAAGGAAGGTGGATATATTAGGGAAGAGAGAGACGGCTAGGGTGGACAGGTCAGCTCTCCATGTCCAGAGCCCAGCAGGTGTGTCAGGCCTCAGCGGCCCATCCAGCGCAGGGCTGCAGGAGGTGTGTAGAAGGTTCCCAGATACGCTCCCTTCATGCAGTCCCTTCACTCTGCCTTTTAGCAACATGGCTTCCCAACTTCTTAGAGACAGAACATTTCCCCTTTCCATTTTATCTGCAAAAATAGGAACTGGCTAGGGAGATGGAAAGATCAATCCCCTAAGGAAAGACAACAGCATTACGCGACTGGTCAGAAACACAGACACATGAGGTGTGAACGCTGATAATGGTACAGGTGAGGACTCAATCTTTTTTTTAAATACATTTTGAAAATTTCAGACAGGCAAGAATGAATCACAGTACTCTACAGAAGGTGTAGGATGGCCATATTATAAAACAAGGATGCAAGAAAAGTAAGCAGAACAGAGACAGGGAAGGAGTCAATTATTGAGAACTTAGACCTGAGCTTATTCAATGATAACATTTCACATTCCTAGCCTGTTGGAGTTACATAGGACCTTAGATCATTTCATTCATTCATTCATCAGTTCATTCAATAACGATTGCTAGGTCAGAAGCTAAAAATATAATGATAAAAACAAACGAATAAAACCACCACCACCAAAACCAGGGTGATTTTTTCTGGAGTCATCAGTTGAGTGAGAAAACCCCTTTGTAGATGAAGTAATTGAGACTCAGGGCATTGAGGTATGTCTCTCAACCATGCAACCTGGCTCCAGAGCTAAGCCTGGAACTCAAGACCTTGACCTAGTTCAGCCCCTTCTCCTCCACATCCTGCTGCCTGTCCTGCAGAGAGCCTCCTGACCGCAGCCGGGTCCACCCTGCTCAGGGGGCAGCTGCCAGCACAGCACACCGGGGCAAGCAGCTGGCCAGCCTGAGAACTTCCCTGGCTGGCTTCAGCACACTTTGAGAGCTAGTGGTTGTGTGAAGACCAGTGGTCTCCAAGTGTTTTTGACCATGTTCCTCTATCAGCAAAAACCATTTAAAACATGAATATATACAGAACAAGGACATTTTAAAAAGGACGGTAAGAGATGGAATATTTTTCTTCATAATGTGGCAGACAAAGACCTCATACTCTGGGTAAAAGTATTACTTCAATATGCTTGGCATTATTATATTTGCTTTGACTTATGCTTTCTCCGGGGTCATTATTTTCAGGCCACTTGTCTACTCTGTAGGGCCAAACTCATTAAGACATAATAGTACAAATGAGTTAAGTTAGTTGAAATTCAACAATATACATTTAACTGGGCATCTGGAAACTGCAATGTGGTGCCATAAACTGAAAGCAAAGAATAGGTGAGGATCCTGGGCAGAAAAGAGGGAACCTCCAGGGCCCAAGACCTGCTGGCAAGGTTCACTTAAGCTGGTGTCTGAGATCCTGGGTTTGGGGAGGGTCCCACCATTTGCCCAGTGATAAAAGTGACTCTGTGCCTGAACGGTTTGTGCAAACAGTATGTTTTATGCCACAAATCTGCCTTCCTCCTGAGAGCCTGGAGTTTAGGTAAGTGTTCAGGAGAGGGGACCTAGGTGACTGGCCCCCAGTAAAAACCATGGGCGCTGAGTGTCTGCTGAGCTCCCTGGTATACATTTCATGTGTTGTCACAAGTCAGTGCTGGGGAATTGAGGGCATCCTATGTGACTCCACTGGGAGAGGCTCTGGGAAGCTCGAACCTGGTTCCCCGTGACTTTATTCTACGTGCCTTTTCACTTTGCTGATTTTGCTTTACCTTCTGTCTCTATATTTAATCATTGCTGTGAGTACACTTCTATGCTGAGTCCTCCTAGAGAATCACTGAGCTGGGGCTCATCCCGGGACCCTGGACACAATGCCCTAGGGCTGGTTGGTGTCACAGCTGACCAACCACTCCGTCCTCAGGAGAGTTCCTGCATGAGACCACCATACACACCCACTGCCATTAGATTTTAGTCAAGCTTAATTTCTTTCATTTTTTCTACATGTAAATTAAGTAAAGGCTGTAATATATTCTTCCACAGCCTCCCTGGTGGCTCAGACAGTAAAGAATCTGTTTGCAATGCAGGAGACCAGGGTTCGTCCTTGGGTCAGGAAGATCCTCTGGAAAAGGGCATGGCAACCCTCTCCAGTATTCTTGCCTCGAGAATCCCATGGACAGAGGAGCCTGATGGGCTACTGTCCATAGGATCGTAAAGAGTCAGACAGGACTGAGCAACTGTCAGTCTCAATTTCTTTCATTTTTTCTACATATAAAGTAAGTAAAGCCTGTAATACATTCCTCCACAAGATGATCCCAGGGGATTCATGTCCCTTTGGAGACACTCTGGAGCTCTTCAGACAATGATGAAACAATAGAAGAAATATTCTGAAAGCAGGAGAGTGGGACCCCTACCAGCAGAGCCGCCCACCTCGGGCTGCTTCTGCTCAGGCTTACCCCTGGGCTTGGCCTTTGCAAAAGGAGGTAGAATTTCTCTCTCCACTCTGCCACCATCGTTTTAAGATGGAAATAGACCCTGGGGCTCAGTCCTGAACCCGCTTTGTCCTAAAAGTGTCCTAAAAGTCCCTGGGTTACCATTCCCGCCCTCAGGCGTCCCCCATTCTCCTTGTGCTGACAATTCCCTCAGCTCTTTCCCAGCTCCTGCCTCTCTTCCAAGCTCCAGACCTGCATATGCCACCATCATGGAGACCAACGAGACACTTAGGTGTTCACCAAACCTTCACACTCCGGAGCCAGAGCTGAGCCCATCAGCCCGCCTGCTGAGCAGCTCAACTGCCGGCCGATTCAGGCAGGGATGGTGCCTTTATCCACCTGTCACTGGAAACAGGGACCTGGAAGTCCCCCAGGAACCCTCTCCTCTCCCCCCCACACTTTCCTATTCAGTCCCCAAGTGCTTCTCCTCTGCCGCCCTTCCCATGCTCTAAGAGGTGGGGCCCCACGCCAGCACCTCCCAGCTCCTTCTCTCTGTTTTGATGGAGGGTACCATCGGGAGACTGGAGAGGGCAGGAGAGAGAAGATGGGGTGTGCACTCCCTGTGGCCACAGCATCTGTGCCAGCTCTGGCTGCAGCTGGGCTCCACGTGTGGTCTGGCCTCTCTGGGTATAGGAAGACCCTTCTTTACCCCTTCAGGCCCAGGAGTGGTGAGGGCTTCCTGCGATGGCCTCTATACCAGCTTCCTTAACCCCACCCCCACCTCTGTAGGTGGTCCCTTCACTGCACCTCTCTAGTGAAGCACCCAGGTGGACTCCTTCTGGTTCCAGGACTTTGACGACAGTCTTACTCCCACGTCTCTTGTTAGTAACCCCTCCTCTCTGTTCCCGTGGTGTCATCCAGATGAGCCATTACGAGAGGGGACTCTGGAGTGAGATTGACAGAAGTTCCAGTCCTTGCTTTGTCACTTACTATCTGTGTGAACCTGGGCAGGTCACATAACCTCTTTGAGCCTCAGTTTGCTCATCTGTGAAGTGGGGGCAACTAATGTATCCAACTTCGTGGTTGTGTGGATGAGATGAACGAAGGTGTGTAAAGGACTGAGATTCTTAATCAAGACTTGGCTTTTGTCCATGTATTCCTTATCACTGCTGACGGGACACGGCAGGAGCCTCCAGCTGGCCTCCTGCCCCTCAGCTCACCTGCTGCTCATCCATCAAACACCCCCAGGAGGAACAATCCTCCACAGCAAATCTCAGCAAGTCTCCTTGAGTTTAAACCCTTTATTGCCCCATCGAGCCCCCAGGTTAAACTCCATATTCTTAGCAGGGTGTGCCCTCCATGGTCCACACCCCTCCTGCCACGCCCCACACAGCATTTCGCATCCTAGCAATCCCACACTGCTTCAGCGTCCCCGCACACCACACGGTTCACGCTGGGGGCCTGGCACTGGCTATTTCCTCCACTCAGAACGCTGTCCCCACTCTCTAAGTTCCTTCTCAAATTTTCATGAGTCCTCCAAAATCCAGATTCACAGGCCACTCCCTCTGAGAAGCCCTCCCAGGTCTTGCAAGGAGGTCACAGCTGCCTCTTCCCTGTGACTTCTGTCCTCACCCATGTCTCTGCTGTGCTGGTTACTGAGATCATGTCCATTTGATTACCTTCCTGCCTCTCCTGCGATATGGTGCAGGGCCTACACTGCCTACCTTTAAATCTCTGGACCCAGCACTGAGGGGGTGATCGGGCTAGGTGGGCTTGCTTAGGAGGTAATGAGATCTCTGTCACCAAAAATGTGCAAGCACATGAAAGGAAGACCACAGAGGGAACTGGAGCACTGAATGGCAAAGGAGACTGAGCTTATGGCCTCAGTGGTCCCTTGCTCACAATGAAGTATCTGTGAGGTAGTGAGCTCCCCATCACTCCATGGATTCAAGCAAACCTTGGAAGACACCATGTTATCAGGGTGTTACCTGGCATTTTCTGCACTGGGGAAGTTTTATTTGATTTCATCCCATGTATCTTCCTTCTGGGTGGTTCTATGATGCCAAATAAACTAGAAGGTTCTGAAGGGCTATAATGATTCTGTTTCTAATTGTTGTTGTTAGTTGCTAAGTTGTCTCTGACTCTTTTGCAACACCAACCCCTGGAGAAGGGCATGGCAACCCACTCCAGTTGCCAATAAAAATCTCATGGACAGAGGAGCCTGGCAGGCTATAGTCCATCAGATCACAAACAGCTGAACACAGCTGAAGCCACTGAGCACAGACTAGCCTGCCAGGCTCCTCTGTCCATGGGATTTCTCAGGCAAGAATACTGGAGTGGGTTGCCATTTCCTGCTCCCGGGGATCCTCCTGATCCAAGGATCAAACCTGCATCTCCTATACTGGCAGGAGGATTCTTTACCACTGAGTCCCCTGGGAAGCCCCTGTTTCTAATACAAGTCTACTGATTCATCAACCCAAAGTCTTAAACATATTTATTCTAGTGAAACATAATTATTCTGATGTTAAAGTCTTCCTTTTTCTCCTTAGCCATAAAGTTTCCTGGCCCCTCTGCACACGATAGCAACCACGGGGGAGAGGACCTTTAGGCAGGCAATGCTCATTAGTCTCAACTAGGAAGAAGGACAAAACAGTGCACATCTCCAGATGGAAAGAAAAATCTACACCTGAAACAACTGTGTTCAGATGCTCGCTCAATTGATTTTGGGAAGGCCTGCCTGGCAGAGTGAAGGGCTTTCAGTGCTCTTTGGGGACTAGCAGGGAAAGAGACACAGAGCCCCTCCCACAGTTCTGTTCTTCCAATGTTTGGGGGTGGAGGAAGCTGTCTCAGCTGGATGGATGCTGGGTGGTGGGGGGCAGGCGGTGTGGTTAGCTGTTTGCCTGCTGTCCAGAAAGGTTAGAAAAAAGGGCCTTTTGTTTCATTCTGACCATCCACCCCAGATGATCAATAGTGAGAAGGCAGGCAAGGGAGACCCAGACTATCCAAAAGCAAGCCGCAGACCTCCCATACCATGAGGTGCTATAGCCTGGAGCTGAAAGGCTAGGGTTCAGCCTGGGATCTCCAGGGCCTGCCTTGTCTTCCTGGGGAGAGTGTGGGTGCTGGAGAGATTCACAGTGCTTCCAAACGCAGGGTGCCTCTAAAGAGCATGCTCCAGAAACAGCTCCAGAAGACTGTCTTACCCAGGGTCCTTTAAGTAAGATCTGCATTGAAAATCCTTCCAGGGTTTAGAGTACAGCAAAGACTTTCTGGGTTTCCCTGGTGGCTTAGTGGTAAAGAATCCACCTGCAGGAGATATGGGTTCAATTCCTGGGTCAGGAAGATCCCCTGGAGAAGGAAATGGCAACCCATTCCAGCATTCTTGCCTGGGAAATCCCATGGATAGAGGAGCCTGGCGAGCTACAGTGCACAGGGTCACAAAAGAGTCATATACTACTTAGTGACTAGACAACAGCAGCAAAGACTTTCCGGGGGAACGATTCCAGGGCTCATGGCACAAACAAGGGCACTTTGGGACTCAAGTTAGGGCCAATGGGGTATCTTAGGAGCCCTGGTGCAAATCAGACAAAGCTGCCCCTCTCTCTGAGAGGAAGAGTTTCCAACAGGAACCCCTCGAGACCCTTGGTGAAAAATCCCCACCTCCGTAAGACCTACCAGCTGAAGAACTCGATCCAGAGAGCAGATTACAGTCTGAGCTCAGCGCCTGCCCACTCCTGACACCAACAGCCTTATGCAGTGCACGAAACACGCAACGGTACTTGGTGGCCTTGACTCGGGCTCTGAAACAGGGTGGAGGCCCTTCTCTCCTCCCCTCGACAGCCCTGGCAGTGGCTGGAGGTGGGGGAGCTTCCTGGAAGCACAGCGTGGAGATGCGCAGTGGAGACAGGGGGGTGTGGGGGTGTGCTGGGGAGGGGACTGATGTGTCGCTCCACGCAGCTCTGTGGACTGGAGATGTGGATAAGTGGGTGCGGGGGCAAGAGCAGAAGTGAGGCAGGCAATAGACAGGCCCAGGCGGAGCAGCTGCAACTCGTTTAGGCTCCAGGATGAGCCGCTGCACCTGGGCTCCTGCTGACACTTCAAGATAAGATACCAGCAGGAGCACTGGATCCCGATCAGCTGAAATACAGTGGACATCTTATTCTCGTGGCCAACGGGAGGACCCAGCCTGACGCATGCGCAGAAGAGGCCCTCGCTCTAGGGGCGGGCCAAAAGGAGGAGGAGGCTCCAGCTCCTAATGTATGCTGCCAACCTCCCAGAAACCTTTGTGCTGGAAGCCATCTTGGCTGAGAGATGCGCGTGCCACCAGGGCAGGACCCTGAGTCAGACCAAATATGGGCACAAGCGTGATGACTGGCCAGAGCAACAGGAAAACTGCTCCCCGCCCCATACAGGCAACCTAGGCCGCCCCTATTGCACACACAACACTCTTGAGTTCACCCATGTGCTCTTCCACACATACTGGGCTTCTAACAAACACTTTTATCTTTTCACAGTCTTGGTCTCTGCTGAATTATTTCTTCAAGGAAGACAGACTGAGGTCCTTCTTCCAGCCATCCCACCGCTGGAATGAGAAGGGGAGATGGATATGCCATCAGGACTGCAGCTGCGAGGGAACTTGTGAGCAGAGGGGAGGCATCTTTCAGGACTTCCAGAAATAACCGCAGCTCATTCTGAGGGGGTCTCCTATTTTAAGTCTCCCCTGATAGGTCCCTCTGCATCTGACCCTCACTTCCTCATGTAGGGCCCTGTCTGCATCAGGGCATAAAACACACTGAATGGGAGTTATTTAACTACATCTTCCCATCTGCACTGTGGACTCCCTGTGGGCAGTCATCTGTATGTCTAGCTCTGGGCCTGCAGAGCCTGGCACACAGTAGGTGCCTGGGAAATGCTATCACATATATGAATGAATTGTAAGACAAGGATCCGGCTTGCAGTAACCCATGTGAGGGTGTGTGGGATGAAGGGACATCATCTGTACATTTGCTGGAGGGTTTGCAGAGCCCCTGGCATTCTCCTCAGCCCCCTCCTCTGGAAGCTAGAGGTCTAGGGAACTTTTCACAACTAAAGGCCCCGGGTGGCCGAGCACAGAGGAGACAGGGGTTGGGGGTGGGGGGTGGGAAGGCTGCAGCCTGCCCAGAGTCCTAATTGGTCGAAACAGACTTTGTCAGCACCAGTCCCTGTGACCACAGCCCTAAGTTGCTCTAAACCAGCCAGGAAAGGCCACCATCAAACCTTGTGGGCTTCCTCTGGACTAGCTTTCCAGCCACCTTCTGAAATCACAAAGCTGTTTATTGTGGCCAGTCACAAAATCATGGGATCACATGCTGAAACAGTCCCCAGACCACATTCTTAACATCAGATTCTCTCTCAACTGTCTAAAAAAAAAAATTTCTCCAAGCAAAAAAATAATCACAGATATTTATGGTCTTTCACTTGAAAACATCGCTAATTCCTATCACTCTTCAGTTTACTGGGAGGTCAGTTGGGTGTTCCCAAGTAGTCTTGAGTCAGTTATAAAATCCTAGTATCTCTGGGGGGCTTCCCAGGTGGCGCTAAGTGGTAATGAAACTGCTTGCCAATGCAGGAGACGTGGGGTCAGGAAGATCCTTTGGAGGAGGGCATGGCAACCCACTCAAGTATTCTTGCCTGGAGAATCCCATGAACAGAGGAGACTGGCAGGGCTACAGTCCATAGGGTCAAAAAGAGTTGGACATGCCTGAAGTGACTTAGCACAGCACGGCACAGCATCGCTAGCAGGGCTGGAAGAGGACACTGTGCTTCCAAATCCAGTACCTGTACCCCCAACTATTTCAACCCTTCCCAGCTGCTGCCCATGCAGAGCTCGTCCATACACCTGTGAGAGGGTGGATGGCAGAGAGCATGCTCCTGGCAGGGCTACAGTCCATAGGGTCAAAAAGAGTTGGACATGCCTGAAGTAACTTAGCACAGCACGGCACAGCATCGCTAGGAGGGCTGGAAGAGGACACTGTGCTTCCAAATCCAGTGCCTGTACCCCCGACTATTTCAACCCTTCCCAGCTGCTGCCCATGCAGAGCTCGTCCATACACCTGTGAGAGGGTGGATGGCAGAGAGCATGCTCCAGGACCCAGAACCCAGAGCTCTGTCCTGTGATGGGATGGATGGCCCTGCTTCTGAGATTCCGAGGTGGAGGGCTATGATCCCCTTTCCTTCTCCCACTGATCCTCACCAGACAAGATTTCTTGTCCTTCCATTGTTTTGCATCACTGGTTTCCAACAGATAAACTCAATAATAAAGCATGGTTTCTAATCTTGACCTTGCTACTCTAATTGTGGTCTGTGGATGCAGCAGCAGCACCCCAGAGCTTATTTGAGCTGCAGCGTCTCTGACCACCCCAGACCTAACAGTCACCTGAATTCCCCAAGATCTGCAGGTGATTTACGTGCCCTTTGAGCAGCACTGTCTGTGCAGGCAGAAGTTAGGATGGTGGTTAATCTGGGAAGAAGGGTGCAGACAGTAGCTGGAATGGGGTAGGAAGGGCTTCTGGGATGCTGGTAAGGGCCTGTTTGTTGATCTAGAGTCACAGCTGAATCCAGTTTGCGAAAACTCACTGAGCTATACACTTACGAAATGTGCATGTGTGTATTTACTTTAATAAAAGGTTAAACAATAGAGGAGTCGGGATTCCCAGCAAGTGGAGGTAACTGGGAGGTAAAGCGGAGCTGCACTCCTCTGCGCTGCCATCCAAGCGGCACTGGGCTGAACTGGCTTATGCAATGACTGGGGGCTCACGTCCAAGTTAGTGCCCTTGGAGGTCACACGCGCATCATTCTGCCCTCCCTGACAGCCTGCCTCAAGGCTTCTCTCTGCACCCAAGGTGGCAGAAGTACAACAGCTGGGCTTTTGACTTAGGCAGGCCCTGAGTCTGTCCCTGATCCAGATCGAGCAGAGCAAGGGCATAGAAAGATGGAGGTTTAGCCATGGACATACCTACACCAAATCAATCAGCATCAGCCTCAGTTTTCTAGCCTCTTCATCCCAAGTTTGCTCTGTTTTATTTGTAACTCTCTTAGAGGTGTCCAGAGGTAAACACAGTTGTCCAGACACAGTCTCATCACTCATTCATAATGATGGTGACTAGCGCTTGTTGAATCTTATGTGACAGACTCTAAGTGCTTTGCATACACTGTCTCATTTAACCCTCAAAATCCTATGAGAATGCCCATTTTACAGAGGAGTCAACTAAAGCTCAGAGATGTTAAGTAGCTTCAAGTCACACAGCAGGGAGGCAGTATAGTTAGGATTTGAATGCAAGCAGTCTAACGGAAATTCTCTTATACACCAGGCACTATGATATTACTTTGGGGATGTATAAAAAAATAAATGAATAAATACACTAAAATAACTGAATTATACACCTTAATAGGGTGAATTTTACAGTATGTGAACTATTGTCCATCTCCTTATCTGTGTGTTCCACATATATGGATTCAAACAACAGGGAACAAAGTGAAAACATTAAAAAAAAAAAAAAATTCTAGAAAGTTCCAAAAAGCAAAACTTGAATTTGCCACACCAGCAACTATTTACATAGCATTTACATTGGATTTACAACTATTTACATAGCATTTGCATTGTATTAGGTATTATAAGTAACCTAGAGATGATTTAAAGTACATGGGAGGACTGTGTAGGTTATATTCAAATATTACACCATTTTACATAAGAGACTTGGACAACCTCACATTTTGGTATCTGTGGGGGTTCCAGGAACCAGTCCCCAGTGAATACTGAGGGATGACTGTATACCCCAAGTTTAAAAAGTCTGAATGGACAAATATTTTGGTTGAGATACATATTGCTCATATCTCTAAGAATGTAGTTGACCTGTTTCTCCTGGCATGAACCAGCTAACAAAAAAATCAAAATATTTCTTTAAAAAAATGAATGAAATGTCCCAGACATCTCTGTAGTCCGACAGAGCTGGTTCCATATTTCAGCCCCGCCACCTAGCCATGCATTAGAGCTTCGGCTTTCTCTCTTATGAAGCAGGGACAGTGAACCTTCCGTGGAGGTGGCTGTGGAGATTTGAAGGAGAGGCTGTACCTGGCGGCTGGCCAGAGGTGAATCACAGCAGAGAGTGCTCGGTTATGAGGGCACAAGCTGGGGCGGGGGGTGGGGGCACATGGCGCTGCCAGGCGCCTCCAGGCCCAGGAATGCTCTGGGCGCCCCTGCAGCTGTGGAGACCCGCACTTGATCGAGGCCCACCTGGGTCTTCTTGCCCTCTCCTGCAGAGTCCTTCCTTACCCCTTCACACCATGCGGGGCTTTCTGCCTAGGATCCCACGAGGGAGGCAAGCACCTTGCTTCTTTCCCACCTGCCCTGCTCACTCTCTGGGCTGCCACGGGCTGGGATTCCTGAGCTGCGTGAGCGAGTGTGAGGGCTCTCCATCCCCCGGCACCAGGGCTCTGGCCCACACCCAGCACTTTCCTCATAGGTAGCTCTGTGCCCACAGGGGCCATGTTGCTATGGCGACTCCACTACCCACACAGTGTCCAGGGAGACAGCACGGTGTAGCTGGAGCTGTTAGCAAGAGTTGCTGAAACTAGGCTGGAAAGATGCCAGGAAGGGTCAGAGGGAATGGGGGAGGGAACTGAATGTAACTGCTTCCCTAGCTCTGTGTGTATGTGTGTGTGTGTCTGTGTGTGCACGCGCACGTGTGTGAACGTGTGCTCCCACATGCACTCACCCCACTGCCCTTCTGAGCAGAGGCACAGCCCCTAGAGAGGCACAGTCCCGTGACTGTCACGGGCTGCTTCCGGAGGTGGTGTTCACTGTTTATCTGTGTTTAGTTTCTATGTTGAAAACTAAAAGGGGAAACATGGCACTCATGCGGCAGCAGGACAGAGTGGAGGGAGACTTCTACAGGGCCACATTTGAAGCTGCTTCCTGAGCCACCCTGCCTCTGCCCTCTACGATTCCCTGCAGAACGCAGGGTGGACACCAGGAGACTGTACCTGAGGGGAGGATGATGCCCCCTTCTTCCTGCTTGCCTTATGCTCCAGGTGGCTTCTCTGAATCGTCTCATGAAGGCCACACCACAGTCCTGCATGGGGCTTCCCAGGGGGCACTAGTGGTAAAGAACCCGCCTGCCAATGCAGAAGACAGAAGAGGCGCGGGTTCGATCCTTGGGTTGGGAAGATCCCCTGGAGGAGGGCATGGTAACCCACTCCAGTATTCCATCCTGGAGAATCCCATGGACAGAGGAGCCTGGTGGGCTACAGTCCATAGGGTCATAAAGAGTTGGACATGACTGAGGCAACTTAGCACGCATAGCACACACAGTCCTGCGTGGGGGTTTACTGTGCTCATTTCACAGACGACAAAACTGAGGCTCAGAGGGGCTAAGTCACTTCCACAGTCTGGGGGCAGTATGTGTACGAGGTAGGAGTGAAGCTCAGGCTGTTGAAGACCTGTGCTCACCGCCCTAGGAGGCCTTGCTCCACCTCCGTCTCCCCACTTGGTGGGAGTTTACTGGCGGTGTCTTCTAGGTTCAGAAGGAACGCAATCCAAGGCACCACATGAAATAAAGAGCCAGCCCCCCTGGAAGAGCAAGTGGAGGACCTTCCAAATCATACCCACTGAGACCGGCACTTAGGCTCTAAATTCAAGAGCTTTGGGTTCCCCTTCTTGAGCAATATTGCAGATTATTAAATAAGTGACCCTGGTCCTAACCACGTACACATTTGTGTTGACCCAATTCAATCCACAGTAGTTATGCCTTTCCCCCACAGTCATGAATGTGGGCTCCCCCGTGCAGAGCCTCTGAAGCAGCCCTGACTGCAAATAAATGAATCCTTGGGGTGGGGAGAAGCAGGCCCTAACATCTTCAGAGCCCTCATGTTCCAGCTAATGCTTATTTGTACAGCACTTTATGCTTTATTCACACTGCCTTGCCAGGCTTCCCAGGACAGCCTTCCCCTTACACACAAATGAGCATGCTCCCAGAACGGGATGTCAGGCTTCATTAAAAGAAAGCATCCGGGTGTGCAGGATGTCCTCAACCAGGCTCCCTAGTCTGCGTCACCCGGCATCTGAAATTTGGGGCACACTCCAGGGAGCACGTGTGCTCTGACAGCCTTTGGCTCGTGGGCAAGGTGAGGTGGCAGGAGCTCCCCTCTGGGAGTGAGCGGCTCCCTGAGGGNATGTCCTCAACCAGGCTCCCTAGTCTGCGTCACCCGGTATCTGAAATTTGGGGCACACTCCAGGGAGCACGTGTGCTCTGACAGCCTTTGGCTCGTGGGCAAGGTGAGGTGGCAGGAGCTCCCCTCTGGGAGTGAGCGGCTCCCTGAGGGCTGGGACTCAGGTCTCAGCACCAAAGATTGGACCTCAGGCCAGTGGCTGTGTTCCCAGGTGGCAGGTGCCAGTGACAAGGAGCAGGGGGGGACCAAGTGGAACTCTGCCCCCGATTCTCAGCTAGGTTATAAAGGTGGGCCCCTCAGCTCTTGGGGAGTCACTGCGAGAAGTGTATACGAGAAGATACCAAACTGGCCCCTGGAACCGTTTTCATTATTGCCGTTGTCACGGTCTCCTCAAACTTGGGGAGGGCGTCCCCAGGGACAGAGGGGAGCTAAATACTCTCCTCGTTTAGCTTTTTCAGGATGCCTCGGCAGCAGCCCCTTCCTCAGGCCTCACTACTGCCCAGGAAAAGCGACCACAGACACACACGGTGCCCATGAGCCCACAGGGCTGCCCAGGGCACATAAGTCACGCGGATGCAGAAAGGAAGGGGGACCTCAGGCGCTTCATACCATCCCCAGTGAACAAGACACGAACTGCAGTCATCATCCTGTGTCAGGGGTCACACTTCTGAGGGAGCAAACCACTAACCCACAGCCACAAGGACTTCCAGCAGTCTGACGCCAGGCATATGGGGGTCTTGTGACTCTTGACTTCATCTCCTTAACCTTCCAGAAGGGCAGAGTGAAATGGAGGCAGAATAAAAACTCTGAGTGGGAGGCCTGAACCAGGTGAGCTCTGGAGCACGTGGGGTCTGACTACCCTCCGGGTCCATCCCAGAAAGAAAGGATCCCTGAGCAGCCCAGGGACCCCCAGGGTATTGGGGACTTGACTGTGAACTTCTCAAGTGGAACCTTTCAAAGTACGTGTTCCAGGGACATCTCACTAGCTAGACAATTCATGCTGAAGTTCATTAACAGAGTCAGCCCAGCGTCATCAGCTGCAGGAATCAGGGGAGCATCATCATGAGCTCCGGGGCCCTCCCTCCAGTCCACGGGCTGTCCCAGAGTCTAGGGACCCACTGCGGTCCTGAAAGTCCAAGGTGTGGCTGGTGACCGGCAGCACATTTAAGGGGTCCTTCATTTGTTTATCCCTCGATGCCAACCTATATTTCATAATCATCCAGTAGTGGGCAATGCTGAGACCACAGAACAGCAAATATAATCTATTAATGAAAGGGACTGCTTCCCCCAAAATAAATGAAAGGGACTGCTTCCCCCAAAATCAACCTAGACTGCTGTTGACACCTTAAAGGAAAATAACCTTAATACAAGAGTTGCTTTTGGATTAATCTGGTCAACCTTGATCCTCTGACCGTCCCTTCCAGCTCTGGTCCTCCAGGCAGAGTATTAGACGAATTACTGCATTTAGGACAATAGAGAGACCCAAACGTCTAGCCCAGTTTTGAAATATCACCATAAAGTCCAGAAATAAATCCCAGCTGGTCAGCCTCATCTTAAAAAGTAACCAAAGAGACTTTCAACTGAGAGTTCTACACAATTGCTAAAAAAAATTAATTTAAAAACAAAACTAACAACAACAACGACTTGGCATCAACATTTTTAAACAGGTTAACTTTCAAAACAACATTGCTAACATACAGTAAATAAATTACACTGCTTTGGGCTTCCTTAAATTTATGCATTCTCAATGGGGGTGATAGTAGTTCCCAAGGGGGACAACACTGGTTCTTGAATGTGAATAAATATTACTCTTTTATGTAGAAACTATATGGGCTTCCCTGGTGGCTCAGAGGTTAAAGCATCTGACTGGAATGTGGGAGACCTGGGTTCGATCCCTGGGTCGGGAAGATCCCCTGGAGAAGGCAATGGCAACCCACTCCAGTACTCTTGCCTGGAGAATCCCTTGGAGGGAGGAGCCTGGTAGGCTACAGTCCACAGGGTCACAAAGAGTCGGACACGACTGAGCGACTTCACTTTCACTTTTCATAGGGTTGCAAAGAGTAGGACACAACGCATGCATAAATATATATATGTACAGCACATAAACAGACATACAGCATATCTTTGGAATTTAAATTTCAAAAATGGATAATTAGAAAAAAAGTCTAAAGAGGCTTCTTAGAGGGGCAGTTAGCAAATAAAAAAAAAAAGAGGGGGTGTTGAGAAACAGTGCTATTAAAAAGAGGATAAGGATCATGATCTTTTCCGTACAACTCAAAATCATCCATGAAGATATCTCTCCTTATATTCTGTGATGGCTATTGAGGTTGATGGGCAGAAGTATTCCTTCTTACATGGCCCTGACCCTGACTCCAGGCACAATGCTTTTCTGGGCGGGTGGGTATTTTTCTCCGTTGCTTTTCAAGATTACCCAGCCAATCTTAGTGGGCTATCTTCTAGCAATGGCCTGTTAAATCCATGATCTTAATTTTACAAGCAATACTTAATTTTATAAGCAATATTCTGTTCTGGTCTGAAAGCTACACCATGTTTGCCCTGCTGAACTGTTTGAATGGCTGAACAAGTTGTCTGCCACCTGTTCATGCATTTTCATGCAATTCTGGGTTGTATCTGTGCTTCTGGTGATCGTGGCCACCAAAGAAAAACTTATATCACAAACCACTGGAACGTGCAGAATGACTTACGGTGCAAAGGGTTTCGAAAGTCTTTTCAGAGACAAAGGACCCATCAAGGCCAAAGAGAAAGATGGATGCATAGGAAAGCATTCCTCCCAGGATGATAAGGTTGTTCATATATGGACTCGACATCTTTATCAGCCTGACGAGAGAAAGAGATACTACAGTTAACAGAACTGCTAATGTAGCTATTCCTTCAGCAAATGTTTTCTGAATGTGTATCTTGTCACCAAGGCTAGAGGGGGAGAGAAAAATGGAAGCCCTGGTTTCCTCCACTGCCCCCTCCCCAAGGCGCTGCCACCTCCAAGGGGCTTGTCTTCCCCTCACTATAGGACCCAATGCTATCTATTTCTAGATGTTGATTTTCCTGTCTTCTCAGTCAAGTTCACCTATCACTTCTCTGGGGATAGCTTGTAGCATTGGCTTCTTCAACCATGAATTTTTAGTTTACACAAAGACATTAAGTCAACATTTTTGCGGGGGGGCGTGGAGGGGGGGGCTGGGTCTGGGAAGACAGCCGAATCTAGAGAATTCTAATCTAAGTTCAGCAACCTGTCACAATGCTGGGCTATACCACACTCTCCCGTGCTGAGTGGACCAGATCTAGGAGGCATATAGGTGAGAATTCAGGGCTGCTCAGAACTGTGGTCATCAGGTGGTAAGCCAGCATCCACTGGGGCTGCCTGAAGCTCACACTGTCCTGAGCACAAACAGGGCCAGGGACACAGAGCCTCTCAGCACCACGTGATGGAGGTGGACGATGGAATCCCCACCCTCACTCTCCTCCTGTCTTCAGCAGGCTGTGATAAACCATCAGACGGCTGCCATTTACCCTCAGAGGTGCCTGACTCCCCCAGCACACTCTGTTCAGAATGTCCTGGGCTTTCAGGTGCCCCCACGGTCCAGGTGCTCTTTTGCAGACTGTAATTATAATGAGCTGTTCCCTGAGCATTTCTTTTGCATTCTGCAGTTCTGTTTATCCTTCCACACTTTAATGCAGTGGCAAAGTACTAATAGTCAAGAGATAAAAGACTGGCTATAAATTATGGACCCCTCATGGGCTTTTGAATTAGGAGCCCTGAGTCCAGCAAGCGCCTGTGTAACCCCTCAAGGTGCACCCCCAGCAATCCAATCAGCACACTGAGTTTCCTCACCTATAAAAGCACAGATGTCCTTGACTAGGGCACACGCGAAGCTGAGACGGGGCTGGATCCCTGAAGGTCCTTTGCACACAATGAACCCCTAAGGCTCCTTCATTCTTATTACCATAGGAAGCTGGGGAAGGGAGAGGCCAGGAGTCCAGGCAGGCTTCCTGGGTGGGGCGGACCTTAAGGATGAGTAGCATTAAGGCAAAAGGAGACAAGAGTGGCAGAGGATGAGATGGTTGGATGGCATCACCTACTCAATGGACATGAGCTTGAGCAAACTCTGGGAGACGGTGAGGGACAGGGAAGCCTAGTGTGCTGCAGTCCATGGGGTCACAAAGACATTAAGGAAGAGAGAAGAGAGGGGGATCTGAAACTACAGGGGCATTTATTTCCTATCTCTTTGCAGACTCTTTAATCTGCAAGGCCAGTCAAAAAATTTATACAGAAGCCAGCCTACTGGAAAGAGTAATCCTCCCCCGCCCAGGAGGCCAAGAAGGGGCAGTTAAGGTATTAAAGGAGCGTAATCATACCACAGGGACCACTTGCTGCTGTGATGAGAACTCTTGCAACTTGTAGGAAGGAAATCTAACATTGAGAGCTGACTATGTGCTCAGACCTTGCACCAAGTGCTAACAGGCACGGTCATCATTTAAGGTTTGTACAGACTAGATGAGAGATGCTTCAATTTTTTTTTTTTTCTTTTGAGGCAATGTATGTGATAAATAAGACAACAGAGAATAAAACGCATTCTTCAGGAAATAGGATTGACCTAAGCAGCTGTCTCTAAAATAAAAAAAACAAAACAAACCCCCAAACAACAACAACAAATCCAGAGCTTCCAAATCCGGCCTCTGCAAGCAGGGAGAGAGAAGAACTTCTCTCGGGATTCCGCGTGGTCCTGCAGCCCGGGAGGCTACGCTGTGTGGCTTCTGGGCAGAGCCGCACCGCTGGGGGTAGGCACGGGGTTGTGTGCCTGATGGCCCACACGCTGAGCCCCTGCTCAGCACTCCTACAACAGGGTGGGGAGCAGGGTGCAGGGATTTGCTGTGGAAACCAGAGAAGCTGGCCAGGCCCCCTGGCTGACCAGAATAACTCAGAAAGTGAGCTGCTCTCCTCTGGAGAGGGAGGGCAAGTGTGCGGGAAACCCAGGGGATGGGCTCCGCCACACGCAGCAGCGCAGTCTCGGGTGGTGCTCCAGCCCCCAACACTGAGCCAGCATTGTCTTGTGGAACTGGGATCATTATTCCAGGGTCAGCTGAGACGATGAGGGAGGTCACTTCCTGCCCGTGATGTGCTGTAGGGATGGGGAACGCCCTGACTGAGCTCAGTGGTCCCCTTCTGGCAGTGCTTCCTAAAGGCCCTGGGGAGTGGGGCAAAGACGTGTGGGGGATTCTATACTTTGTCTATGAGGCCTGTCAATCCAGAAAGCACTGTCCAAGAGAAGGGCATGAGTGACTTACTTTTGATTCCGATTCTTGATGTTGAAGAAGAGAAAAGCACTGGCCATGATCATTCCCAGGATGGTAAGGGCAGAGAGGATGCTGTAGAGAGGCAGGGAGATCTTACGAAGCTGCTCCAGGATGATGGTCTTGTCTTTTGGTGGTTCAGACCCTAGAAGATCGAGGAAAAGGCATGAAATGAGTCCAGTGCTCAGATCAGACCCCGAGAGCATCCCTGCCTGGCTGTCCTTGACATTGGCCCCCTGTGCACACAGTCTGCGCAGCATGTGTTGCTGGGTGAGCGGACTCCAGCGGCTGGCCAGTATGCCCAGCAGGGAGCCTAAGTCAGGGCTTATTTCTTTCTCAAAACAGAATCAACAAGGGATTTGTGATGCTTTTAATAGCCATTAGCCATTAGAAGACTAGAATTTGATTTGGTCTACCACCATGTTGAAAAACCATCACCATTTATTCCCCAAAAGGTACTAGTGGTTTGGAAGGGGCAGGGCTGGGTGCTGGAAGTGGGTACCACTGGGTGCCTCGGAGGGTGAGGAACTCAGTTTGAGCTCTCAGGGATTCTGTTCCAACACATGATCAAGGTGTCAAGGGCTGGACACTTTGCCTGTCAACTCCATGAGACATACAGGTGCTCTGGCTGTGGATTTTTCTGCCTCAAGGTCATTATGTTATAAAAGCTCTTTCTGCTTTTCCACTCTCATAAGACTCCCTAACCACAGGAGGCAGAAGCTACTGGCAGTCCTTCTCCTCCCTGCTGTGCCAGAACTGGACAGAAACTGTAGGGTTCATTGTGCCATGTGGCTGTAGTGATGGCCCTGCTTATGTTTCAGGGACACCAGGCACCTGGGGGGAGCCGCAAGGGCCTCAGAGTAAACTCATCTTTATGGATGGTGGCAAAATTGTCCTGTTCTACCAGGAACAGACTGCAGGGACACCCCCTCCTCACCTTCCCACCTCTCGTTTCTTACAAATCCCCCCTTTCTCAGTTGCTATTTCAGGTCAGGTTTCTGCTATGGGACTGTGAAACTTTGGAGTGTGCCTCCCAGTGGGGATGTGTGGAATCAGCCAGATGCTCAAAAGCGGTCAAACCTGGGAGAACCACTAGGGTTCACGGTGACCCCACCATGGCTGTGCCAGCCTCAGTTATGCCTCCACTCCCAGGAGATAAGCAGAGGATGGACAGATGGGGTTGCAGGGACTGAGAACTCCCCTGAACACCTGTGTTTAAAAACTCTGCTAGCAAGTTCAAAATGTGTTTGGAAACATTCAGGGGATAAAAAGAGTATGAACCATCTAAACAGTATAGGCGGAGAAGGCAATAGCAAGCCACTCCAGTACTCTTGCCTAGAAAATCCCATGGATGGAGGAGCCTGGTAGGCTGCAGTCCATGGGGTCGCTTTCTGCTATGGGACTGTGAAACTTTGGAGTGTGCCTCCCAGTGGGGATGTGTGGAATCAGCCAGATGCTCAAAAGCGGTCAAACCTGGGAGAACCACTAGGGTTCACGGTGACCCCACCATGGCTGTGCCAGCCTCAGTTATGCCTCCACTCCCAGGAGATAAGCAGAGGATGGACAGATGGGGTTGCAGGGACTGAGAACTCCCCTGAACACCTGTGTTTAAAAACTCTGCTAGCAAGTTCAAATGTGTTTGGAAACATTCAGGGTATAAAAAGAGTATGAACCATGCAAACAGTATAGGGGAGCTGTCAGGTTCAAAAACAGCTAAGAATCCTCTGGCTTGATTAATGTAAAGCATTAAGCACATCTATGCAAGGTAATACACGAGCGACTTCGAGGGCCAAAAGTCAAGGCAAAAGCAAACTCAAGGTGACAGAGGTAACACCATCTCTTGTCTCTAGATGCAAAAGCTCAACCCCTGGGAAATTTTCCTGCTACTTCCCATCCTCCTCTCCTCTCCCCCCTCTCCCCCACATAGCGTGGGCTGCATTATCTAAGAGCCTTCTGGGTAGAGAAGATTATTCCCATTTTACGGGGTGAGGGAATAGTTTTCCAGGTGCTGAGTGGTTTTTACAGGTAGTGAGTGGCAAAGTTGGCCAGATTGGAACCCAGATCTGCCTCGCCAGAAGCCTGTGCTCTAAGCACTCTGCAAACTGTCTGAAGTGGTGGGGGACAGGTGGTGTGAGAGCACCAGGCACAGGGAGGCCTGAGTGGGAGGCAGGGAGCAGAGTGCAGTCTTGCCCAATGGGCTCAGGAAAGGCTATAGAAAGGAGATGGTGTGGGAACCGAGTCTTGGGAGGAAGGTAAGTAGTTGGCTGTTTGCGAGGAAGACATGGACATTCTGGGTAACGGGCCCAGGATGGGCGAAGGCACATTTGCAGAACTGTAAGCGGTCTGGTTGCAGAGACTGGAAAGAGGAGACAGAGAAGTGGGGGCAGGGTGCCATCCTGGAGGTCTCAGAACCATCCCTTGCTGCGAGCAATGGGGACTATGTGAGCCTCAGAGTGGCCTGTTTTTCAATGCGACATGGCAGTCAAGGGCGGAACAGACTGGAGGGGGTTAGACTGCTGGTGGGTGGGTAAGGCCCAGGGGGCTGGATGAGAGCTGAAACCAGGTGGGGTGAGGAGAGGAGAGCTGGGCTCTGCCCTGCATCCAGAGGCGTCCTGACTCGGCCCTGGGCTCAAAGCCTGGTCATCCGCCCTCTGGGCGGTGCAGGGAAGCTCTGGGAAGCAGGAGGTGAGCCAGGAACCGCTGCTGCCCCAGGGTTACCTTGGCCTCGTGCTTCTAACGATGATCAGCTACTGTCCTGGCTGGGCTGTTAAAATTTTTTACTCACATTTTTCCTCTCAGTTATGTTTTGTGTTTTTAGTTTATTTTTTGTTTGAATTTTTCTTTCAGTTTGTAAACCTAGAATCCTTATTCAGCAAACCCAGATCTCCTGCGTCCAGGAGCAAATAGCCCTGTCTTAGGGATCAGACTCTCGTGGTTAGAACTGGCTTTGTCTCTCACAGGCTGTGTGAATTTGGGGTTTTCTGAGCCTTTTTCTCATCTATACAACAGGGATGACGGGACTCACCCAACCACCTTTCAGAATTTTTCTGTGGCTCCACGAGGTAATACAATGACTACAGGCTTGGGGACAGCTCCCTCAGGTGGGAACGGGAAGACCACGCCTCCTCTCTGAGACCACCTGGAGCTTGGAGGGATTCCATAGATCCAAAAGCTAACCAAACAGTTCATGGGATCGCCTTTTCTGCTGGCCTTGGATTTAAGAAGGAACTCCAGGTGTAGAAAGCCAGATGCCTATTCTTTGCATTCCTAGTGGAATCAAAGTAACAGCATCCTGGTGCTGCTTCCTCCCCAGCCACTCCATGACAAGGCTGGCCATCTACCAGCCCCCCACCATCTATCCATCCATCCACCCACCCACTTCCTCACTAATACCCTCACCCATTCGCTCATTTATTCACCCACCCACCCATCCACTGACTTGATCAATCATGAATTACTTTTTCATCACATATCACTGAGCCCTCAACATGTGCCAGATCCTGGCTGGTGCCGGGAAATTAAAGTCAAATAGGATCTAGTCAGGGAGCTCATGGTCGAATAGCCTAGTAATTTCAATGCAAAGGGACGGCGGCCATGGGAGTGACAGAGACGAAAGACTGTGGAAGCAAAGAGAAAAGCGCCGTGAACTCAGTTGGGGGCCACCAGGGCAGGCTGAACAGAGGAGGAGTCATCTGATCTGGTTCTCGGTGCAGAGGAGGAGTTCTCCAGCCGAAAAGAGGGAACGGTCTTCCCAGAAGCGCAGCAGGTGGAGAGGCCTTATCACCAGCCCATCCACGTCTTCTCCGAGGGGGAGCTAGAGCAACATTTAACTGGGCCACACATGGAAAGACTTACTCCTGGTCACTCAGTGGTTTAAACACAGATGCCTTGGTGAGAGCTAGCATTCCATGAACACACAAGTGGCTTGTCCCAGGGCCTGGAACCCAGCTCCCCTGTGAGTGATGGTGGCCCGTCCTCACGGAGTGAGTGCACGAATGAGAGGAGAGGATGTTCCCACTTTCCTTGAAACCAGTGACTCTGAGCTTGTCCCCAACTCTCAGACAATGCCCGGGCCTGGGAGGACCTGAGCAGGCCCCCACTCTGAGAAGCCCACCTGCCTTACCTTGGAACCTAATGGTGTCGTTGATGATCTCCAGGGTGTCAGCCACAGCATTGTATTCTCCCACCTTCACCTCCCGGCTGTCTGCGGGAAACAAGGGACCGTGGCTGGTTAGATCTGGGTGCTCCTGTCTCAGCTCTTGCTCACCCACAGGCCCCAGCTATATTCCTGCAGGCTTTTCCTTTCCTCCATTGCCTTTTCCAGGTGGACTCACAAACACTCTCTCACATGGTTTCATCAGCTGGTCATTCATCCTCTGCAGTACATCTATGGATAGGGAGTCCACCCCCCACCAAGAAAGCGGACTCTCCGCCTGTTACCAAGTCTTTTGTGCATTATCAAGCCGAATGCTTTCTCTGTAACTTTACTCTGCCATCTGGCTCTGCCCTCTAGGACCACACAGACCACCCCTGCTCCCTCTGCCCTGGGAGAGCTCTAGAGACTTGAAGACAAAAACACATAGTCTCTCTGGCAGTAGCCCCGAACTCCACCTTCTGTTGTTGTTTAGCTGCTAAGTTGCCTCTGACTCTTTTGTGACCCCATGGGCTGTAGCCCACCAGGCTCCTCTGTTCATGGACTTCTCCAGGCAAGAATACTGGAGTTAGGTTGCCATTTCCTTCTCTGGGGGATCTTCCCGACCCAGGGATTGAACCCACGTATCCTGCATTGCAGGCAGATTCTTTATCACTGAGCCACCAGGGAAGCCCCTGCCCTCCAACTTCAGTGCCCACACATCATCGGGATGGAGACATCCTTGGGTCTGGAGCTGGGGGAGTAGGGATCGAGGGTGGAGAGAATTGGGGTCATTAGCATGTACTGAACATCATTTCTACTTCCCACCATTTCCAGGCCCCAGCTTAGACCACACCTCACAATATCACTGTCTGATACGGTGTAGACCCAAGGACTGACCCAATACCCTTTAGGCATGATCTAAAGTCATGCAAGTAGTCAGCAGCAGGTAGAAAGGACAACCCCCTCCTTTATCCCACATGTTATATTCCTACTAACTCATCCTGAGGCAAAATTCACATCCTTCAGAGGCCGCACTGCTCTACGTTACACCCAGCACCAAGTCTCCTTTATATATTCCTCTTCTTGGTTCCTCCATATATATGCACTTGTTCAGGTATCTTTTTAGATCCAAGTGATACATGTGAATTTACCTTCATCTTTGATATCATTCTGTTGGCAGACTTAGATCATGACAAAGACTTGCCCATGGTGGTGGTAGGAGGAATGGAGAGGTGGGGATTAGATTTGAAAAGTCTTTTTTTCTCCAGGTAAAATGTGGACAGCTGGGTGATCTGCGGGTGGGGAAGATGGGGAACAGGGGAACAAACTAAATGAGGGGGCAAGTGGGCTCAGGGCCATTCCCAATGGGGAGCCCAGGAGGGGTCAAAGGTGGAAAGATGACAAGTCCAGTTTGGACATGCTGAGCTTGAGGTACCCATGGATCATCGGGATAGAGACATCCTTGGGTCTGGAGCTGGGGGAGCAGGGGTGGGGGTGGAGAGAGTTGGGGTCATTAGCATGTGAACTGGGACTTGGAGCAGGGGGCAGGAAGGAGACCTCCAGGGACAGTGTCAAGTGAGAAGAGAAGAAAATCAAGGGCAGACCCTGGCGAGCACTGATCTCTGGGGTGGGCAGAGCAAAGACGAAACAAAGAGATTGGGGAAGAGGGGCCAGGACGCCAGAATAGAGTGGGCGCAAGGAAAGAGACAATTTCACAAGGGAGCTGGCCAGCCATGCCACATGCCACCAAGACAGGGACAAGGATCCCCTTGAACAGAGAGTTCATTCAAGGTGGGGTTAGAGGCAGAGAGACAAAGGCAAGGGGTAGAGAGTGGGGCCCTAGAGTACCGCAGGCTGGGACAGGGTGGCGAGTCGGCGGGGAAGGGCCAAGGGGATTCAACTTTATGTGCCTTTCCTTGTTTAGTTCTCACAGTTGTGTGGAGTTAAGTGGTTTCAGTCCCACTTTACAGATGAGAAAACTGAGGCTCAGACAGGTTACAGCTTTGCCTAGGGCCCCACTGATCCTAAGAGCAGAGTTGAGGCTCAAACCCAGGACTGTTTCCACATGTGGCTGCCTCAGTGGGATCTCTGAGAGGTGACAGTTTTGGGCCTGAGCTGCCCACTCCATGGACCACCTGGGCATTCTGAGTGTGATAACTACAAAGAGGAGTGCCCACCTGCCCAACAGAGGAGCAGGAGGGTACCCAGAGCTGCAGACCCTGGTGCTCAGAATGCCCAAGGGTCATAAAGAGACACAGCAGCAGGAATCCTAAGACAGTGGCCGGGGGAGCTGCCCCCTGGGGCTCTGGTTCTAAGTGGATTTCTCTGCAGAGATGCAGGTGTGCTGCTGGTTCCTTATAAAAATTCAGGAAATGAAACAGGGAATCCCACTGGCCACATTTCTGCCTGCATTCCTTTGACTGGCGGTGGAACACAGGACTGTAAAAGTTACTTCCTTCTCCCTGCAAAGGTCTCCCTGCAACTTGTGGGGGGGCCCCATACTGTGTAGGCGGCTGTCACTTGCTGGGGTCACCCAGCTCCTAAATGTCACATTAGCAGCCTCTGCTGGGAGCTCGAGCATCCCTGCTCTGGCCTTTTGAAGTCTCAGGCCTAATCAGCTCCCACTGCTCAGAGGAGGCTCTGATTTATTTATTTGGTGTGGGGAGGCAGCACATGAAATATGCAGGCTGATTGGAATAAATCACCAGGAGCCGGAAAGCGGTGTGGCTGGCACCTCACCGCGCCCCCAGCCACACAACCCGCCCCTCTGACTCACACACCCCACTGTACCATCCATCCTGTGGCACCAAAATAATACTCAGCTTCCTGCAACGACGACCATAATCACCGTAATCTCTCCCTGGGTGCACTGCTTGGAGGCTGGGGGAGGGGAGCTTCACACATTCCTGCATCCAGAGTTACCCAGCAAACCCTGAATCAAGTATAATTCACCCCAGTGTGCAGGTGAGGTAGGAGCCTCAAGTTGCTAAGTGAACACTGAGGGCCACGTGCTGGGCAGCGACTAAGGGGTTGCCTGAACTTGAGTCTCAGTTCCGAATTCAGAGCATCTTCCTACGCATACTCAGCAACCAGGGCTGCTGGTTATTTGGCCCATACTTAGTGAGTGCCTACTGCACGCCAGGCCCTGCCTAATCTATTTCATAATGAGGAATCCCTCAAAAGAGCAGGTGGTGGAAGGTTAGCTAAGTTCTCTTCCCTGACCGAGCTGACCTTGGACATCTGGGTGCTGAAGGCTGTGCATATTAAATCCCTTAATCACTTCATTCACTCAATAAATGATGGGGTGCCAGGCTCTGTGCTGAAGTTACAAAGATTAAAAAATAATTCATAATCTCTGACCTTGTAGTTTAGTGACTGTGTCCTCACCCAGCTCTCCTGGGTGGGCAAAATCTTCCCAATTGCAGGTCCTACGTCCCTTCCTGCTGCACCCTGCAAGCGGCTGGGCTCTAAGTGTAAAACGGCAGTTCTCAGAGTGGCCCTGAGGGCTACAGAGGAGACGAGAGGCAGTTTCTGGCTTGGGGCCTCACTCACAGCAAGTGTTCAATAAGTTGTAGCTATTTGAGTCATGACAAAAGTAACTGTGAATTATTTGTGGGGTTCCTGAACACTGTGTGGATCCCAATACACTGTGGAAAATTCTGAAAGAGATGGGAAGACCAGACCACCTGACCTGCCTCTTGAGAAACCTATATGCAGGTCAGGAAGCAACAGTTAGAACTGGACATGGAACAACAGACTGGTTCCAAATAGGAAAAGGAGTACGTCAAGGCTGTATATTGTCACCCTGCTCACTTAACTTCTATACAGAGTACATCATGAGAAATGCTGGGCTGGAAGAAGCACAAGCTGGAATCAAGATTGCCGGGAGAAATATCAATAACTTCAGATATGCAGATGACACCACCCTTATGGCAGAAAGTGAAGAGGAACTAAAAAGCCTCTTGATGAAAGTGAAAGAGGAGAGTGAAAAAGTTGGCTTAAAGCTCAACATTCAAAAAACGAAGATCATGGCATCTGGTCCCATCACTTCCTGGCAAATAGATGGGGAAACAGTGGAAACTGTTTTTTGGGCTCCAAAATCACTGCAGATGGTGATTGCAGCCGTGAAATTAAAAGATGCTTACTCCTTGGAAGGAAAGTTATGACCAACCTAGATAGCACATTGAAAAGCAGAGACATTACTTTGCCAACAAAGGTACGTTTAGTCAAGGCTATGGTTTTTCCAGTGGTCATGTATGGATGTGAGAGCTGGACTGTGAAGAGAGCTGAGTGCTGAAGAATTGATGGTTTCAAACTTTGGTGCTGGAGAAGACTCTTGAGAGTCCCTTGGACTGTAAGGAGATCCAACCAGTCCATACTAAAGGAGATCAGTCCTGGGTGTTCTTTGGAAGGAATGATGCTAAAGTTGAAACTCCAATATTTTGGCCACCTCATGCAAAGAGTTGACTCATTGGAAAAGACTCTGATGCTGGGAGGGATTGGGGGCAGGAGAAGGGGATGACAGAGGATGAGATGGCTGGATGGCATCACCAACTGATGGACGTGAGTTTGGGTGAACTCCGGGAGTTGGTGATGGACAGGGAGACCTGGGGTGCTGCAGTTCATGGGGTCGCAAAGAGTCGGACACGACTGAGCGACTGAACTGAACTGAACTGAACACTCTGTTAGTACACTATGGCACTTTCTTACTACCATTGTTTCCCACAAGAGTCTCTCTGCTTGGAAGGTGGCTTTTCTCTCCCTTTAGCAAACCAATACATCTGAATCCTATTCACCTTTTCAGGAAGGCTTCTGCGAGAACTGCTCCTCTCCAGTTGCTGTGGGTTCAGGGCACTGGGTGACATGTGAGAAGCTGTGCTGGAGCCATGCCCTTGGTGTGCCCAGGCCTTGTGATTCCTGCCAGCCGGTCAGTTCCTGAGTGGAACCTCAAGTCTTGCTTTGGTGGTCCTGGGCAGCACAGGGTCCCCTCCCCTGCACTAGGCCCAGCCAACCCCGCCACCCGCCCCGGGCTCTTCAGGAGAAGGATGGTGTCCCCTGCGTTTCTCCCTCACCCACAGCCCAGCCACTTTCACTTTTTAACTCTTGGGCTCCTTGGCAACTCTGTTGAGCAAAGAACATCAACCACTTAAACAGACGTGCAGACTGCAGAACAGGGGACTTATGGACAGGCTAGAAAGAGGATTCACAGGGGAGAGGCAGGGTCGGGGGAAGGGGCTGTGGTATTGCATCTGCCACTGGCTCGCTTCCCTGCCCTGCTTGCCCTGCTGGAAGTTGCTGCTGACTTATTTTGTCACCCTGGACAGATCATTCTCTTTTGGGGGCCTCAGTTTCTCCACCCACAAAGTGCACTGCAGGGGTTCCAATAGTTCTCAGTCCTGGCCAGACACTAGAGTCACCTGGGGAATTTCTGGAAAATTCAGATGCCTGGGTCCCAACGTGGATCCATTATATTAAAATTTCTAGTTGTGGGGCGGGGTCGGGTGGACTTGAAGGGTGAACCCTGGATGGCAGTATTTTTAAAAGTTCCCTAAGTTAACTAAGGAGATCAGCCCTGGGATTTCTTTGGAGGGAATGATGCTGAAGCTGGAACTCCAGTACTTTGGCGACCTCATGCGAAGAGTTGACTCATTGGAAAAGACTCTGATGCTGGGAGGGATTAGGAGCAGGAGGAGAAGGGGACGACAGAGGATGAGATGGTTGGATGGCATCACTGAATCGATGGATGCGAGTCTGAGTGAACTCCGGGAGTTGGTGATGGACAGGGAGGCCTGGCGTGCTGCGATTCATGGGGTCGCAAAGAGTCGGACACGACTGAGTGACTGAAGTGAACTGAACTGAAGTTGACTAACGCATATCTAGAGTTGAAAACTGCTGGATAAAGCCAAGAACCCTGTAATGCTGACACTTTCTGTTCTCAGAGGCTCAAAATACTGTAAAACACAGAGCCCCTTTTCCTGTAGGATAATACCAGTTCCTTGTGGTGCACAAAAAAAAAAAAAAAAAAAGTGTTTTCCTAGAAAAGTGCATTTTTAATTTTTCTTTATTTCAAACTTTGGATTTGGATGATACATAAAGAAAATAAGTCCTATTGGTGAAAATTAGGCTGCCGAAAAAAGTCCAGTCTGAAAATACTCTCTGGCTGTGGGCCCGAGAGCATCCACGAGCCAGCTGGGGGACCGCTTCAGTCACAGAGTGATCCTGCCTCCCTCCTGCCTGCAGCCCGTGGGTGGGAGGGCCAGATGTAGGGTCGCCTACCTCCTGCTGCAGCTGAGACCCCACATCCTGCTTCCTGGCCTCTCTTCCCCTTCCCACCAAAGGTTCATTCTTCTTCAACGGACTCAAGGTCTGCACTGAGGGAAGTCTGTGTGCATGCTCAAGTCGTTCAGTCATGTCTGACTTTTCATGAGCCCATGGTTTGTAGCCTGCCAGACTCCTCTGTCCATGGGATTCTCCAGGCAAAATTACTGGAGTGGGTTGCCATGCCTTCCTCCAGGAGATCTTCCCGACTCAGAAATTGAGCCCCCATCTCCTGGGCCTCCTGCAGATTCTTTACCCACTGAGCTACCTGGGAAGCCCGAGGGAAGTATATGTGTCCTTTAAGGTTTAACTGTTGTTGTAAACATCTAGAAATGTAAAACTCTGAGATGTAAAACAAAAGTCAATCTTGGCTCAGTGAGAATCAAAGAGCCTATAAAATTACTCCATTCTAGGACTCAGGGAAAGGAAAGAGCTCTGGCTGGAGGATAGGGCCCTGGAAGGGGTCTTGGTTTTGCCGTCTTCTCAGTAACAAGTCCTGGGGAAGTGCCCTCCTTTGCCTGGGTGTTGATAAAACAAGTGGGCTAGACAGGGAAATCTCTGCGCCCTCCTGCTCGTGTTCCACGATTCTGCAACTGCTCTGAAGGGTCTTCCTCACTCCAAACTGAAGTGTGTGAGTTGGGACTTCCCCTCCCAGTCCTTGCTCTGCCTGGGGTCACACATCATAGCCACTCCTACTCCTGAGCAGGCTTCAGAGACAGGGACATGACGATTTTGAGTCTTGATTCTGCTTTTCTCCAGGCTGGCCAGCCATCCCTCGGGAAGTGATTTTTTACTTCATTGACTCACCCACCCCATGGAGAGAGGAGCCTGGCAGGCTACAGTCCGTGGGGTCACAAAGAGTCAGACACAATTGAGCGATTGCGCATGCATGCACATACCCCATCCCGTGAAGTCTGGTCACTGCCCGTGGACAGGACCTCGACAGTCACCGTCCTCCCATGGGGTGCAAGCAGGTCTCAGCAGTACCTCTTCAGCAGCACGAGGCAGAGAGGGCTCCCTTGGCCTGGAGCCCTCCCCCTCAACTCGTCTCCAGCACAAACGGTACGCCATTGCCACATTTTTAATAGGTTAACTTCATCAACATTTGTTTTGAGATTTTTAACAGGCTAAGTGGACACTAGCCAAATGCTCCAGGAGTATAATAATCTTGCCAAGGGTAGACTTGTCCACTGATTTATGCAAACTGTCCCAGAGACAAAAGCTGAATGCCTGAGGAGACACAGGACATGTACAGATACAATGGGCTATTTGCATCCAGAACACCTTTGCTCACCTCTTCTTGGCTAACTCCCGCTGCTCTTTTAGAGTTTATCTTGAATGCTGCCTCTCCCAGGTAGCTTTCCCAGAATCTGCCAAGTGGAGCAGATTCAGACTTTCCTCTGAATGCCCTTATCACCTATAACACTCAGGTGGGGGTCCTGCGTCTGCCCCCTACTAGACCAGGGTTCCCTGATGGCAAGGGCTATGTCTTGTCCGTCTCAGTACCCCTGTGCTGTGGTGATGCCAGGAAATGACCATTGAGAAACTTCAAAAGCCCACACCATAGGATCACAAAAAAAAAAAAAAAAAGAATGAAAATTAGCACATCAAAATTAAGAACTTCCGTTCATCAGGGACTTTAAATTTAGAGACAAATGACCGAACGGGAGAAGATGTTTGCCAAGCCTAAAGCCCCAATAGGAAGCTGAAATTGAAATTATGTGAGGAACTCTTGCAAATCAACAAGCAAAAGACAATACCCTCAAAATAAAAGTGGTCCAAGGATCAGAACCAACAGTTAACAACAAATGGCTGACAAGCACAGGAAGAAATGCCCAAACTCATCAGTCATCAGGGACAAATGATACTCAAAACCACAGCATAATATTACTTTATATCTTTAGATTGGCAAACAATGAGATGGGAAACACCAGCTGAGGGTGGGAGGTAGGGACGTGGAATTCCTCATGCTGGTAGGAGCTGCATGGGTAGGGACGTTTCTGAGAGCTGTCTGGCAAATTTTAGGCGTGTTCAGTGTTGACACACCTTCTGACCCAACAATTCAGCTCATGGGCATTTGTCCTCAAGAAACGCCCAGCTGGGTTCATAGGGAACATGTCCGAGGACACTCACTATGTGTGGAGGCAGGGAGTTGAAGGTGATCTAGGTGGTATCATCAGGGGAGTGGAGGGCTATGTCCTGTGAGGGCCACGGCCTAGATGTACACCCGGCCATGTGGAGTAGCTTAAAAACAAATTGCTGAGTGGGAAAAGAAAGAAACATCCAGTGGCCTCGATGCAGAGTCAAAATATGCACACAAAACAGCAATACACATTTTGCAAGGAGACATACAAACACAATACATGCATTAAACATTTAGAATGCTTGACTTTCTTGGGGTAGGCAGGAGTTGCAGATGAGAACAAATAAGGGAAATTAGGTATAAACAAACAAGCAGAGGGGCTTCCACGGACCAGTGATAACAACATTCCATGAAATGAGGAGTGTGAAGTGTGTCCTGAGGAATAAGACAGCACCTTGCTCAAGCAGTTCTGGACGCGGTAAATCTGGGATCGTTGTGAAGAGTGTCCGTGAGAGGAGCAGGAAGCCGGTAGCTCTCACGGCTCTCATCTGCGCTAGTCACTGAGCCAGGCTCATTCACAGCCTCATGTCAGTGGATTCTCACCATTACTTTTAAGCAAGGAAAACCTTTCATTTCACTACTTTAACTCATTATTGACCAGAGAGGTATTAACACATCTTTTCTTCAGTTCAGTTCAGTTCAGTCGCTCGGTCGTGTCCAACTCTTTGCAACCCCATGAATCGCAGCACGCCAGGCCTCCCTGTCCATCACCAACTCCCGGAGTTCACTCAGACTCATCTTTTCTTAGCCAACTGTTATTCACAGGAGATATTTCAATTTTCACTTACATAACAAATTGCCAGCCACAGGTGTTAGTTTCTGCAAAAATCCCCTGGTCAATAATGTGTTAAAATAAGTGCTAAAATGATGGCTCGGAAAGATTAAGCCACAGTGCATGGCTAGCAATGATTAGGTATGCCTGCTTCAAAACTCATGAACTTTCCACATGATAGGAGGTAAGTTCCCTGTCACTGGAGGCATTCAAGCAGAGACAATGCTGTAAAGAAAAGTCAGGGTTCCCCTCAACACGGAGAGTTTGTGGCTTAATGAAAGACAAGGTCTGCTAAATACTTCTATCTTTCCAAGCCATCTTCCTTGAGCTCCAAGAAAAATAAGCCCTGGATCATAAGGACTGGGAGGCATCAAGCTCAGGGTCAGACTTCCAGCCTGAAAGAGCCCATATTCACGTGTGTCCTTCCATTTCTGCTGACCCACAACCCTTCAGGTGTAACCTGCAGTTTAGTGGACTATGTCTCCACTCAACTACATCAAGCTGAGAGGCAGTCCAACAAACTGCTCTTTCCAAACCCACGGCTTAGTGAAGAGGGCTATGATACATGCCTTCACAGAAGGAAAAGGATATTAAAAATCAGCCTTGAGTTTCAAACTGGAGTCAAACTAGCTCTGAAAGTTTTCTAGTAGGTTCTTGGAAATGATATTCCCTCTTTTATAGGCACTGGCACTTGGCCAGGGAGATTATGAAGCCCCTGTGGGGAGGGGCCATATCTTATTCAAGTTGACTTTCCCAGAGGAGCTGGTAAAGCACCTGGCAGATGCTCAGGAAATGCACACTGAATAGAACCATATCTGTTACTCTGAAGACCAAACTGTAATTAATGTTTGCAAATGGGGAGGACAAGCCTGCATTTCATAGGTACCTTCTGAATGACAATTATGTCGTTAGATGGTGGAAGACCCCATTCTTTCAGATCAGGTGCTGAAGTATAAAACTCCAAAGTCTGAGTCCTTTATGCTGCACAGAAACAGTGCAGAATTCAAGCAGATTGTCATTCACCGAATTCTTACAAACAGGCCTAATGAAGGCAGGGGTGGTGAGTTAGAGCGGCAGATGCTGGGGTTTCACCACGAACAGCATAAACAAGGCTCTAATCATGGCTTCACTCAACTTCCTTCCCTGCTGCAAATTCTGAGCCATGTTTAGACTTCGTTAGTAACATGGATTCTTTCTTCTCTTATGGGGGAAAAAAGCGCCAGTTCCCTAGTATTCATTCTCATCTACACGTGATTTGGTGCAAGTCAGCAATGGCCTGGAGGGAGCAGTTCTGAACTTGGAGTTGAAAGGGGGTTAGGCCCACTGCACCCCAGGTGTGTGGTGAGGGGATACTAATATCTGCCTTACCTACAGCCATGGGTGGATCCCTCAGAAGGGTGCCTGAGACAAGAGAGAGAGTGCATGTAATTTATTTGGGAGGTGATCCTTGAATACTCTAATAGGAGTGTGGGGAGGTGAGACAGGGAAGGGAAGGGAGCCAGGGCAAGCTGCATTAATGAGCAGGTTCCTGAGAGCCCAGCTGAGGCTCAATTCCATGGGGACCTCTGTAGACAGAGCAGACACACCTTGGAGTTCTTGGGAGTTTCCAACCAAGGGAGGAAGGACACTGGGGGATTTATCCTCTACTCTTCATCCATCCCCAGCTCAGGGCTGCCCTGGAAGCATTCTCTCCCTGGATATTGGCCCCGCTCCTTGCACAGGGCGAAAAGCACAGGTGCTCTTAATAACATGATTGGAACCATGAATGCTCAGGGACCACGGCTGGGACAATGATGGTATCTGGCACACCTGCCCCCTCTAGGATTGTCCTGTTGGGAGGTAAGGTCCCTGAGAAGTCTTGAAAATGGAGTGAATGGAGGGAAGCCAGGGGTGAGGAAGGGCATGCTTCGGCTTTGAATCTCTCTCGGGATTTGAAATGTTTCACCCTCAAGAGGGACCAGGAGGTCCCTGACACATTATTTTAGAAGTAGTTCTGTCTATCCATCACTCCAAAGTTTGCAAAAAAAGTTCATTTCTCTAGCCTGGGACAGCAGTGGCCACCATTGTGAGGTAGCTTTGGTTTATGTTTCTGTTGTCAAGACCAACGGCTGTTTATCAGACATTCTGCCTAGACTCAAGCCACTGGAGACCACGAATAAACGAACATGCTTTCAGATTTCCATGAGCTGAATCACTCACCAATTCAGTAAACATTCACCAACAGCCAGTCAGGAACGAGGCAGCATGCTAGTGATGTGACTAGTTTCCTATCACCCAAAACTCATAGAGCAAGATCTCGTAGAGCCCAGCCCCAGGGGACAGGCAGGGTTGGCATTAGCGTCATCCATTTTCCAGAGAAGGAAGCTGGGGCTTGGGGAGATGAAGTGACTTGCCCGGGGTCACATTGCTGGTAAACTTCAGAGCACAGGCTTGAATTCAGGTCTTTTGCCTACAGATTAATTCAATAAACTTGTACCAGGGTCTACTGTGTGCCACGTTCTTGCAATACCAACCCTACACTTCTGGAATAAAAAAGTTGAGCAGGACCATGGATTCCTGGCTCTCCTTTTCATTTTTTCCCCTAAACTGACTCCCATTTCCAACTACTTTGTGTTTTAGTTTTACAAAGAAGTTAACAGAGCCTCCTACTAAATGTTTCCTCTACAACAGATAAAAGGGTTTAGACGGCACCAGGAACTTTATAAACAAGAAGCCAAAAACAGCATCTTTCAAGGTCTTCAGAGGGAGGGTGGGATGGGCCGACTTCCAAAATCCTGCCAGCGAGCACTGAGACAGCTTGGGTGTTTCTGCAAAGGGAGCCCCGCTGCTGGGGCTGGCTATTTGTAAGTCACCTCTGCTGAGCCACTGTCCCCTCTTAAAAGAGGGCAGGAGGTGAGGGAGAGAGAAACAGACAGGGCGAAGGTGAGGGAGAGAGAAACAGACAGGGCGAAGGAGGATTTGGAGGGCACAGCAGAAAACAGCATAGCGACCTCATTGAGAAGCCTTTTTTGAGGTCAGTGGCATGAGGCAATTTAGGATCTAGTAACCCCAAGGTAGAGGTCAGGCCCACCCTCTGGGTAAATTCCAGAAAGGTCCCAGAAACAGTCTAGGCTAGCCTCTCTTGGAGGTGAACCAGAGAAGTGAAGGAACGAACTCACTGCCCAAAGCCAGTTCCTTCCCATGTCGGAGCCTTAGTTTCCCCTCTGAAATAAGATGATAACCAGGAGCCCTTCCAACTTGGGCAGCCTACGCAACAAATCAATGCCTCTCTATCCTGGCAGTAAGGCACATCTGAGATCCTAAGAATCTGGAAAACTAACTGTTGTGCTGATGTGAACATGCTCCCAGCACAATATCCTCTGCCAACAAAATCAGTGTCTGTTTTAAAAACATGTAAACGGGAGTATCTCCAAGGCCCGGCTCTGACAGTCAATAAAAGCTGGACACAAAAGTGGCAAAGGGAGGACACTTGGGCACAGGTGTGCATCTGAGCATGCAGAGGTTGGCACTCGGGGAAAGCTGAGGTCTAGTCCTGCTCTGCCACCAGCCAGTTGGGTGGAACACCTCTCTTCCCTCAGTTTCTCTATTTATATCATGAAGTAGTGGGGCGAAATCATTTCTAAGGCCCTGCACATGTGACACCATACATGTCATTAAGTATTGGGAACATCTCTAAGAGGTAGGTGGGCTTCCCACGTGGTGCTAGTGGTAAAGAACCTGCCTGCCAATGCAGGAGACATAAGGAGACATGGGTTTGATCGCTGGGTCGTGAAGAGTCCCCTGGAGGAGGGCATGACAACCCACTCCAGTATTCTTGCCTGAAGAATCCCATGGACAGAAGAGCCTGGTGGGCTACGGTCCATAGGGTCACAAAGAGTCAGATACGACTGAAGCGATTGAGCACGCACGCATGCTCAGGGTAGGCAGAGAAAGTGGCACCCAGAGGGCTTCAACACACCAAGAAAATGTGGATTTGCCCCAGGCAAGTATCATAATTTTTGAGTAAAAGCTAATCAAAAGCTAATCAAGTAGTAGTAATAGCTACTACTTGCTGAGCAGGAAAGATATGCACATGTTTCTCTATGGCGTGTCATGTAGCTCTTCCCACATCCCAAGATGATAGATAGGATCATATCCCTATTTTACAAATGAGGACACTGGCATGTGACTCAGAGCGGTGAGTCACATGCCTATACACTGGACTTGTGCTCAGGTGGTTTTCAACTCACCTCTGAACTGCTGTTTGCTACAATGCTTTCTTTACAAATGCCTAAAACCAGTCATTGGAGTTGGTGTCTAATCCTAACATTCAGGGGAAAAAAGGCAATAAAATTGGCATTCACTTGTAGCTGTGATTGGCCAATCAATATTTTACAAAATATTCTCCCAGAACGATATAATTTGAGAACTGGAAATGTGACAAGAGAATTTAGTTGCAATCACTCAAAAAAAAAAAAAGAGTAAGTATATCTTTGCCAAGATGCTTACATTGTTCAGCCAATGAAGAAGTAAGACTTAACAAATGGAAAAATAATTACGTTTGCCTAAAATTACATCTTTTGTGCACACCAGAGAGCTGACATGAGTTTCAATTATCCGTCACAGGAAGACAAATGGGTAAATCTACAAGGTCACATTATGGAACGGTGGTACCAGAGAACACCTGATTGATCTGAATCTGGTTGAGATTTGCCTGAATGGATCTGAATAACTCGATTTCATTTCTTGCTTTTCCCTGGATGATTCTGGGATCTGCTCAAAATGAGTGGACACAGAAGGCACTGCTCATTTCTGGATTTTCCAGAAACATTCAGATATTGAAAAACATTGCATTAATGAATGGTCTGTCTCATGGTTCTGCCTAATAACCCTACTAATGACCATGAAAGGCTGAATCGAGTTTCCTCCAGGCAGAACACCTGGCCCAGCTCCTCACAGATGCCCTATGGGCCTCCATTTCTTCCTCGTCCCATGAGGAGAGTTGTCTGAATGGCTGCTGAGGTCCCTTCTGATCCTGACTGCAGGAAAATCCAACAAATGATTTGTTTTCTTAAAACAAAACAAAACAAAAATGGCCTGCAAATAGTGTGTCGGGGAAGACTACAGATTAAAGGGGACTTAAAGAGACACATCAGCCAAATGCAATGAGTGGACCTTATGTGGACTCCCTGCTGCTGCTAAGTCACTTCAGTCATGTCCGACACTGTGCAACCCCATAGACGGCAGCCCACCAGGCCCCCTGTCCCTGGGATTCTCCAGGCAAGAACATTGGAGTGGGTTGTCATTTCCTTCTCCAATGCATGAAAGTGAAGTCGCTCAGTCATGTCAGACCCTCAGCGAACCCAGGGACTGCAGCCTACCAGGCTCCTCTGTCCATGGGATTTTCCAGGCAAGAGTACTGGAGTGGGGTGCCATTGCCTTCTCCAGTGGACTCCCTAACAAACCAATTATAGAGTCATTTTCAAGATAATTAGAGAAGCAACGTAGAACTTGGAATAAGGATATTAAAACCTGTTAAATGCTTAAGGTACAATAATAGTATTGTGGTAATGTTTTAAAAAGTCCTTATCTAGTAGAAATGCATACTGTGATATTTATAGATTGAAATGAGATAATGTCTGGGAGCTGTTTTAAAATATTATAGCAAAAAATGGGGGGTGGGGGATGGGGCGAGTCAAGATAAACCAAGACTGGCAAAACAGAGAAAACAGTTGAAGCTGGGTGATGAGTACATGAGGTTCACTGTGCTATTATCTCAACTTTAGCGTCTGTTCAAAAATCTCTGTAATCAAAAGCTAAAACAATGCCAGATTCTTCAGAATACTGGCACTGACTTAACTGCCACTCCCCATACATTCATGCGCCTGAGTCATGTGGAAAGACTGAATAGCCCCGAGAAATTATGCAGTTGAGAAAAAATATTCTAAATAAGTTGAAACTAATGTTTTCACAGAGTATTTTCTATTGATTTTGGCTTCTCTTATCTGGAACATTGTACTTTCATTTCTTCTGACATATTTTATTGCATAAACACAACATCTCTGAATATAGAATTCATCAACTAGAAAGAAGAAGCATCAAAAAAGCCTACCTTGAAATTGAGTAAATTTAATGGTCCCCATTCTCTCCCCGTTCCGGAATACAACTTGACCCTAAACACAAAACAAACAAGAACAAAGAAGAAATGCCATATTAGCCCAAACACTAGTGATCTCAGCTGAAATTCATTAATTGTAGAATGCAATTATTACTGGAGAAAGAGCAGACTCCTGAGGAACCACAGATGCCAAATTAAACTAATTGTTTTTAGAATGATTGTGACTATCTGGATAATACGAGGAGCACAAAATAATGAAACCAACACGTGTACATTAAGGCCAAGATATGCACCATCATCATCATCATGACTATTTATTAAACACCCATGTGCCCTGTGTTATCCCAGGACAAGGTCTTCCAGGGTGGTTGGAAAGATGGAGGAAGAGATGAAGCCCTTGGAGCCTGGCCCTGGCTCTGCTCCTATGCCCCACCCATAAAGATGCGGGTCTTTGCTAAGGCCATTTATCTGAAGGGTCAGAAGGGATACAGGAATACAGGGTCAGGCCTGTATTTCTTATTAAGGACAGAGAATGTTTCTGTAAGTTCTTTGTGAGTGGTGATGTCAGCCCCAATTATAACTGGGCTATGGGGCAGCACAAAATCAAGCTTCTTGAGCCAGAGACCTGACTAGTGTCACAGGCAGCTGAGTACCCCTCATTAGGGACCCCAGGAGCTAAAGACAAGAGTCATCTGCTGCATCTGTTTTGCTGGCTGATACCTGGCTTCCATATGCTGGGCTAAATAAGCCAGGAACATAAAAAGAGGGTGTGGTCTCTCTTTGTCTATTTACGGTCTACCTAAAATTCTGCAACCCTGCAAGGAAACTGACACAGGTTATATCAATGAGTGTTTGTGACATGCTTGAGTGGAAAGGGGGGATGACTCTAATTTTACAGATCAAGAAACTGAGATTGAAGGAAGTTATGCCAAGGTCATTGCAAGTGAGGCTGCTGGATTCAAACCCGAGTTTGATTTTAAGGCCAGCGCAATTTTACCACAGCATATTGTTTCTGATCCAGAAATAAATCTCTTCCATTCTTTCCATTAATGTGAAATTAAGAAAATGAATTGTCTTATAGGTACACAGCTTTACGAGCACAGTTATGAGCTTGCATCATCAGGGAACAGCACAGACGATACCATGGATTCTATGCAATTCTCAAGAGAAAGTGACAGAAAGTACATGTCTTCCCATGGTGGAAATCCAATGTCTGAGGCCCTGAAGTTTTTGGCACAAAGAGAATCACTCAACCTGTTGTCGCAATGAGAGACACGTTCTAAGGCTACTTTGACATCTTTTTGAAATCCTGAAGACAGCTGTGAGTAGTATCAGTTTGAAACTAACGCCCACTGAATTCTATATTCAGGTGACGGTAAGCAATTCCCTGGAGTGTGAAAACACTTTAGCGCAAGGTGAGACAGGAGCTGTGATTTTATTTCTAGGGATGATTGAAAAACATAGAACATCTTCCAAAGGATCACTTTTATGCAAATGGACCACTTTGCAAGGGTGGAAAAGATGCAGATATTGTTCCCAGGACATTTCTTTGTTTGGCAAAGGTGGACATCTAACTAATTCACCCATCTCTGCCAAGCTTTGAAGAACTCTAAAGAGCTCTGGATATAAAATGTGGATAAATTCTGAAGAATCTTTATTAAATGAAACAACTGTATTGAAAGGTATTCAATGTGTGGATGGAATAATACTGGAGTGGAATACAGGACGGGAGTGAGAAAGAATTTCCTTTCACTTTTGGGTTTTTCTCTTTTTTCCCTTTCTCCTTTACTTTTTAGATAAAACTAATTAGTTCATCTTGGAAGTAAGATCTGTCATATTTTATTTTTCTCACAGTAACTATGTTTGTAAACAGGAGCTCCTCCTATCTCAATTTTTCAGGTAATGCAGTGGAAGGAGGCCCGCGTCTGAGTATCTGAAAGCTGGGTTCAGGGCCCCCTCGGGCAAATCCCTGAGCACCTGAGTTATGGACCTAGCACAGCTCCGGGTCTTCAACAGGCATTCAGTAAATGGCACTAGTAATTTTTATCTGAACACATTTAATAACAGAGAGCTGAAATAAAAAAAGATTTCAAGCACCAAGAAGCTTTCCAACCTTTGGGAAGACATTTTCAACATCACATGATTTTACCTGGCAAAGGGGTAAACTGTTGGGCCCTAAGCCAAGGTGGCTTCACAGCTCAGAAACATCAGCCCCTAAGTGACTGAGCTCCCAAACCACATGGGCCACTGTGTGTTCAATCAAAGGGAGAAAGCTCTGCGACTGTGGTTAACTGCGAGTAATGTGGCCATGTGGGTGGGTAAGTGGCTATGTCGAGGGTCTGCACCAGAGAAGGGCGGTGAAGCTCGCCAAGCCCCCTTCTGAGGAAGATTCAACATGTGATTCTCTCCTAAGGTTGTGACCACGGCATCTGCTGGGTTTGACATTTGATGCCAACTCTGCAAACTTGACCACGGGGCTGACTGGATGGGGACCACCGTCCTAGCCAAGCCCACCTGGATAAGACTGGACATGAGTGAGCAAGGCCACAAGCCAATCAGCTGATGTTCATGAAATTCTGCCTGATGGATGTCCTCCATGTGAGCAGGTGCTCAACTCACGACACTCCACAAATATTTACCTGCTCCAGGCGGAGTCCTCTTTTAGGGGCTGATTTCTGCTCTCAGAGACCTTTACGTATGATTAGGACAGACAGGCAAAACATGTTCACCAGTAAATGAATGAGGTCACATCAGCTACTGAGGAGTGCTGTGAAGGAAATCAAAAGGCAGTACCTGGGCGGTGGAGTGAGTCTGGTGGCTAAGTTGGTAAAGAATCTGCCTGCAGTGCAGGAGACCTGGGTTTGATCCCTGGGTCAAGAAGATCCCCTAGAGAAGGGAATGGTTATCCACTCCAGTATTCTTGCCGGAGAATGCCATGGACAGAGGAGCCTGGCGGGCTATAGTCCAAGGGGTCACAAAGAGTCAGACATGACTAAGTGACTAACACACTTTCAGGGAAGACCTCATTGAAGAGGGGACATAAGAGCTGAGGCCTGCACGGCAAGAGGCAGCTGCTCCAGGCAAAGGGAAAGGCCAAGACAGAGGCCCTCAGGTGGGAGGATCAGAAGGGCCAGCAGGGGGAGCAAGGTAAGGTAGCCAGAGTCTGGGGGCCTCAACTGGGCTGTGGAGGGGATGCTAAGTGCAATGAACAGCCATGGGGGAGGGGAACAAAGAAGTAATATGATCTGATTTAAGATTTGAGACGATTGCTCTGGTTCTTGGAGAGACCGTGGGAGAAGAGACATGGGAGGGAGGCTCAGGCATCTGGTCATCCAGGTGTGAAGCGACAGTGACTTAGACTACGATGGTGGTCACACTCTCCTGCTGACCAGTCCAGAGTGCATCGCCAAGGTGCCTAAGCACTGTGGCCAGGCAGCAGACACTTCCCTTCTGCTTCTGTCCTCTGGGAGGGGCTGTGGTGAGCACCCTGGTGTGTGAGCAGATGTCCCCAGGATACAGACATATTTCCCTAGCATCTTGGCTGCTGCTGGGTTGCTCGAAGGGTGACGATTAAGGTTAAGTCCCTTCCTGGGGGCAGCCTACATCCACTGGTCAAAGTGAAGGCACACAGCGGTTTGAGTGCCCTTGTTCAGGGCAGCTGTGAAGGATCGTGGGCTCCAGAGGTCCCCCAGGGTGGCTGAGGCCGGGACTGCTGCTGCGCCCAACTCAGCTCATCCCTCTCCCTGATTCTGCTTCCTTTCTTTGGCTTTGTCCTGAGGGCCTCCCTGATAAACCTCCTGTATGTGAATCTCTGTCTCAGAGTCTGTTTCATGGGTAAGCTGGCCTAAGACATCTGCCATCAGAGGTCACTGGAACAATCTCTTTTTCACAAACCAAAGGAGCCTGAGTGATAAGCGGTGGGAACAGAGCCAATGGGTTCCGAGTCAAGTCCGCAGGGCAACTAGACTCTGGTTTCATGGTGGCCTGGCATCTTAGCCAGGGAAGTCGGGCTGGCTTTGGTTTCTAAAATCCCAGCTTGATCAGGGATTATTTTCTGCTCTTCTCCCCACACACGTATTCTTTATGTACATAGAAATGTTAAGACTCTCCTTAAGCTTGCGGTCCAGGCTGTAACAGAGGATCATTCCATCGATCTGAGACCAAACCACGTGATGCATTACATTCCAAAGCAATGGTGTTCGGTAACTTTGGCTGGGGTGGGGGCTGGAATCTGTCGGCTCCCAGTCCACACTCACTCTACTGTGTCCTCCTCTGTGTCACAGGGGCCCACAGCCCAGAAACCACACTTCCCAGAAGCCCCTGCCAGCTGGTGTCTATTTAGGTTCTGCTAATGAGAAGCATTCACAGGGGGTTAGAATGTGCAGCAGGGAAAAGCTTTTTTAATTTTTTTTCCTTCTTTGGTTGCAGCAGGAGGAGCTGAGTGACTGCAGGTGTCCAGGGCCCCAGCAGCTCCGCACCGTTAGTGTGTGTAGCGGGGCTCCGGCTAACTGCTCAGTAGCAGTGCTGGGGTCCCAGCGACAACAGAAATTGCAGTGGCAACAGAAATTGCAGTGGCAGGAGCCTCAGAGGCCAGAGTGCTGGGGTCTCCATTATTTTATCTGCAGTTCCCGTCTGCTCTGTGGCCACTTAAAGACTCCGTGGATGTTGGAATCCATTACCAATCAGCATGCAGCCAAGAAAACAGAAAGTACTTCAGGCATGTCAGAGGCAGTGGCAACACCAACCAGTCCACTTACTGCAGCCCAAGGGGCCTGGTCATTTTCTGTAAATACTTATCTCTGGTGACAGTGCCTACCTGACTTGCTCCTCCAACCCTTCCAACAAAGTTGTAACCAGTTCCCCGTATTAAATCTCCCTCTGAAATGCCTGAAGTGCTTTCTGCTTTCTTGACTGCATGCCGATTGATAACGGATTCTAACTTCCAAAGGAGCTTATAAGAATGACCACAGAGCTGATTTGGAATGCAAATAAAATAATGGAGGTAAAACCCCAAGTGGATAGTTTATAAGGAATTTTCTTCTTCCTGAAAGAGATGTTGCTCATGTCAAAGACAGCAATCTGTTTCATAAAAGCTGATCCAAACAGTTCAGGTTGAATTGGGACACATAAAGCTGAATTTTCTTTTTTAGAGGAATCTTCAGAACACATAGGATTACATGGAAAAAAGACTTTAGTTTCTGCATTCACCAGACAAGAGTAAATTAGCCACCAGTGTGACCTTGAACAGTCATTGAATGTTTCTGAACATGAATTTTCCTACTTGAAAAACAGGAAGAAAAATACTTCTCGGGATTGTCTGTGAGAGCTAAAGAAGACAATTATGAAAAAAGCAAAACCCAGAATTGCCGCACACAGAGATTAACTTTTATAATCCTCCAGATAATCTGAGTCTGCAAAATTCCACCATGATGTCAGTTGAGAATCCCCAGAAAAATCAGCAGAGAGTAAAATGTACACTAAGGATTCCAGCAGTCAGTAGGATTCAGTGGCGCCCTCTTAGAAAAATTAATTCTGTTTTCACTGTTCATCTTTAATGTTTCACCACTAAGCATGAATGAAATTTATTCCAATAACAGTTTATGAATTGCACAGGCCAAGCCCTACATTGGAAATTTTTTTTTGTCTCTTTCAATTTTACATTAAAGGGCAGGGACACCCTGCCTGGAAAATTATCTGACGTTGGGCTGGAGCTGAAGGCTACAGAGAGGGAAGGCTTGCTTGGCTCAGCCTAATCTCACAGAACTCTGGGCCCCACTGAGGGACACAGTCTCAGCCGGACACACTGCATTTAGGGAAGGCGTTCTGTCTTTAATATGGCTCTAACTGCACTCTTGTCTCCAGGCAGTTGTGTTTGTCTTTGGGAGGTGTGAGTAAACATGATCAGCTGAGTGTTTGATTTATGCTGTGGGGAAACAAGATCTGCCCTGACATGCCACACAGACAGCAAAATCTCTAAGGAGATGGAAGCTGAAGGGTGCTGGGGGACCCTGGCCAGCCCATCACTGTCTGTGTGGATGAGTCAAGACCACTATAGGCTGTTCTGCTGCCAGCCCTTTACCTAGGACAACACTGGTCTCGAATAACGAGGACTTTGAGAAAATTTGAGGGTTATATTGCTGGTCAGATTTTCCTTAAAGAGTAGAGCTCCTCATCATGTAAGCTTGGAGAAGAAGGTGTTTTCTGTTTCCCAGGGGATGACAGGGCATAAAAGAGAAATAATGAGAAACTGGGTATATCTACCCACATGTTTTGCAAAGGTGAAAAATACTCCTTTTTTCCTTGCATGTCCCTTGGGCTATAATATAAGGGATATTTTGCATACTATTTAAGATATTTTCTTACATAAAAATGCTTTTGATAGACCTAAGTCTTGAGGAAAATTTGATGTATCCATTGAGTCTTCAGCAACTGGTTTGCAGTGAACTAACAGGAGGGGCAGGATGGGAAGTGTGCCCTGTCCACTGCCATCCTGTTGGTGCCATTAAATGCAGGGGCATCCTTCTGAGGGATCGTGATCAGATGGCCCATAGGGTTAAAGCGGTATCCAACCACAGACGGAGTGGTGGTCTAAGGCAGGGTTTAGTGAAGTGGAGAACAATGAAGATCAAGAGAAGATGGCTGGCTGGATGGCCCCAGAGAGGTGGGACCAACTCTCTCTTTTCTTCCTGTAATGATACAAGAGTCAAGCTTATTTAGAATAGCAAATTATCAGATATTAACAAGATATCCAAGAAATAAGGAAACACTAAAGTGAGACAGACGCATGATGAAATATTATGATACAGGCATTCAATCAATCAGCACTGTTGAGCACCTATATGTCAAAGTTGTGCCAGGCAGGCACTGGATAAAGAATGAGCCAAGTTCATGTGGTCCTAGAGTGCATGGAGCTTGCAGTCTGGTGGGAGCTACAGACATTAAACAATAAATATACTGATAAATATATAATTACAAACTACAGTAAGTGATAAAAAGGAAAAGAACAGGGTAGTACAAGAGAGAACTGCAAGACCCCAATTAGACTGGGGATCAAGGAGGACTTCTGGAGAGATGGTATTTGCATTGAGACCTGAAGGAGTTAGCTCAGAGTGAGGGGAGAGATTCCCCCTGGGAAGAGGAACTGCAAGTACAAAGGTCCCGAGGCAGGAAGGAGATTGGGAAGTGGGAGGAGCTGAAACAGTGCCAGTGGAGCTGAGGGGAAGAAGAGCATGGAGTGGAGTGGGCAAGGGTGTTGCTTTTCAGTCGCTAAGCTATGTCCAGCTCTTTGTGACCCCATGGACTGGAGCACGCCAGGCTTCCCTGACCTTCACTATCTCCCAGAGTTTGCTCAGATTCATCCTCTGCCGCCCTCTTCTCCTTTTGCCCTCAATCTTTCCCAGCATCAGGGTCTCTTCCAATGAGTCAGCTCTTCACATCAGGTGGCCAAAGTATTGGCGCTTCAGCATCAATCCTTCCAATGAATATTCAAGGTTGACTAGTTGTTCTTGGGTTGTGGGATTATGGCTTTTTTGTCTTCTTACTTTTCAATATTTTCCAATATCCTCTAATGAGCATGTGTTATTTTAATAACAGGAAAACTTTATTGAAAGGCTATTATAAGGAGGCACATTTTTTACAGATAAAAATAGCAACATCATCACCAACAAAATAATACTCCCTCTTGGAACAGATTAAGTTTTACTGACAGCTTAGAGTTTTCCTGAATAAGAGCCAAGGATCTGTGCAAGCATAAGCACATTTCCCCCTCAACTTAGAAGAATGGAAAGAGCAATGAACAAGGGGTCTGAAAGGTAGATTTCGGCTGTGCTCTGCCATTTTCCAGAAAGGGAAGCTGGGGCAAGTCCCTTTTCATCTCTGTTCTCAAGTTTTTCTCTGCAGAACATGCAGTGATAACAATCTTTAACTTATTTTTAGCTCTACTAAAACACTTGAGTATGTTATCTAAGGTTTTTTTCCTGGGGTTCTCCTTTATTAATTAATTCTCAACAACAACCTCAATGGAATGAACTATGTATTATTATCATCATCTCCATTTTAAGGATAAGAAAACTGAGGGCCTGAGAAGAGAGTTGCCTAGGGTCACATAAACAGGCAGTAGAACTGAGACTCACCCTACACATGCCTAACTTCAAGCTCAATCTTCTAACCACATACTACCCTGCCTTCATTTCAAAAACTAGTCACTGATCAGAAAATTAGCCCTTTGTGGGCGTGAGAGTGGGTCCCAAGCAGCCGGGCTAGGGGGAAGGAGGAGGAGTGGAATAGGAGGTAGGTAGAAGGAGTCAAGAATGTGTTGGTAACTGTTAAACTGGCTTTTTGGGGTGGGGGCTGATCTGTAGTGTTTGCAATTTCCATAGTGTAAATATTCCCACCAAGGCAGATTTCAAGCGATCAACCATTAACAACTGGCTCTAGGCAGCCTGCAGGAGCTGGTTCCAGCACAGTGGCCTGGTCAGTCTTCTCAGGAATATGAAACTGAAGAGAAATTCAAAATGCCTAGTTTTTACTGGCTCAAGGGATGGACGAGAACCTCTTCTTAAAGCTGGGCGGGGGGCGGGCTTCAAATCAGTGGGAAGAGCTAGAGGAGGAGCTGTCCCATTACTACTATTGTCTCTCAGCATCCAAGCTGCCCTGGTCCACTGGGCTCTGTGTGGCTGGACCTGGGACTCTGCAGGCCATGTCTCCCAGCCTCCTTGTCAGCTCTGCCGATAGCCAACCCTAGAGTGAGTGGAAATTGGGAGAAGACACAGACAGTACTGTACTGTACACTTGACACTTGCTAGAGGGGTAGATCTTAAGTGTTCTCATGACTAAAAAAGAAAAGAAAAAATAAAGATAAGAAAAAGGTAAATCTGTGATGTGCTGGCTATGTTAAGTACCTTGATTGTGGTGATCATTTTACAATGTAGTCATACATCAAATCATCAGATTGTACCCCTTAAATATATATCATTCCTATTTGTCAGTTATATGTCTATAAAGGGAAAAAAAAAGGAAAACTACTTTGGCTGCTGTGTGGAAAATGGATGGTTACGATGGCAAGACTGGAGACAAGGAAGTCAGTTAGCAGCTGACGTGGAATCCAAGTGAGAGATGAGGGTGACGCAGACAGAGAAGAGTCGGGAAGGAGGTGGACTCCTTGGGGCCTAGCAGTGGCTGGGATGTGAGGCGTGAGGAAAGCGGAGAAGCGAGGAAAGGCTTTTTGATTCGGTGGTGCCACTTCTCATCAGCACAGCTGGAGCGGGGATCTGGCAGGGCCCGTGAGTGGGGTCTTTGCCCGGGTTCCTGGGTGAGTGGCCATGTAGCTCTAAATCCAAGAATCACGGAGCCTCCTGTAAGCTTTTTGCCCCCACCTTGAACCTCCCTTCTTTCCTGGTCATTTGCAGATGCAAGCATCCCCATGATTAGGAATATTTAATTTTGCTTTACTGTATGTTCTATTTTTGTTAAATACATTAGTCTCCACAAGGAAAACCAAACTGCTGACCGGTCGACCTGAAAGTCTGAGACGTGCAGTTTGCAATCCGTTGGAATCTTCACTTTAAGCCAGGTGGGCTGCAGACTGGCCTGGGGGCCAGAGACAGAGTTCAAATGAGGCAGCTGGTACTGCAGCAGTCCAGGCAGACCGCCAGGGGCTCGGGCACAGGAGGTAACCAAGCAGAAATAAGGGCACAGACTGGAGAATAATAAAGAAAAAGTGGTCAGGATCTGGTGACTCAAGGACCAGTGTTTCAGAAAAGGTGTGGGGCTGGGAGGTAGGCTGCTGAGGTTCTAGCCTGGGATCCTCCACTTGATTTGGTTGTGATCTCTCCTATTATATAAAGAGATAAAATTTCTATTATCTGAAAGCTGGGCTAAGAATTCCCCTTACAGAGGGAACAAACTTGATGTAGAGAGGAATCTTGATTAGAAGAAAATGTAGGAGAATATCTTCAAAGCCTAAGGGCAAGGAAAAACTTCTCAAACAAAACTTCAAAAGGACAAATGATAAGGTAAAAAATTTGATTAATTTGATTATATCAGAATTGAGTGTTTCTGTTAGACAAAGACCCCTGAACAAAATCAATAATAGGCAGATGACAGAATGGAAGATTTTGTAAGGTCTACAATAAAGATGATATTAACATCCAGATTGGACACAGCTCCTGAAAATTAACACTACATACAAACAGCAAATCCATCAGAAAAATGGGCAAAGTACAAACAAGCAATTTACAAAAGAGGAAACCCAGAGCAAAGAGGCACAGGAAAGGAGGCTCAATATCATTAGAAATCAAAATTAAATTGATGTCATTTTATACAAATGAAATGGCAAAAATTAGAAATACAGATCATGCAAGTATTGGTGAGGACTTGATAATGACCTAGTGTGTCACTGGTAGGATGTCATAGGAGCAGATATTCTGAGCAGCATCTGTCACTGCTTAGTCCAATTAAGTGTCCACACACCCTCTGACCCAGAATTCCACTCTTGGGATACAGCCTCGAGAAGTTCTCATAGGGGACTCAGAAGAGTGCTAATTACGCACATTACAGTGTATGTGTGTTTGTGTGTGTGTGCATGTATGTTTCTGTGTGTGGGAGAGATGGAGGTGACCTGGGGAGAGTCATCAGCAACAAATTAGATATACAACGAGCAAAATGAATGGGTGCATATGATTTAATAAAAAGTAAGAAGAAAAGAAAACATATAACACAATACCACTTACATAAATTAAAAGCACACACAACAATACACATTTTGCAAAACTACATACCAAAAAAAAGGTATACTTAGATTTATTAGAATGCCTGTTGTGGAGAAAGGAGGGTGGCAGTGGATAAAGGGGATAAAAAGGAATGAAAAAGTGAATGAAGAAATGAAACAGAGTTGGGCCAGTTCTCTGTACCTGAGGGAGGTTAAACAAAATAAAACAGAACCCAGACTTTGTCTTAAGGATACTAGAAGCCAGCTGGAGTCAAAGAGGTCTGTGGTGTGTTCATTTGAATGTTGTTCATTCAGTCAGTCATTCACTCATCATGTACTGGGGACCTTTCTCCCTTGGGCCAGACTTGCTGGGCTCTAGGGACAATCCAGTGAACAAACATATTCCTGGGCTCTGGTCCCACTTGTCAGGCTAAGCACGGTCTGCTCTGGTATTAAATGGATCCAAGTTTGGGCGAACCAGGTGGTCCACAGGCCTGGGGATATTGCCATCTTCCCATTACTTGGATGAGGAAAACGAGGCTCAGTCAGGTGAGTTACATGCTCTGGGTCACAGCTGTGAGACGCAGACCTGGTGTGTGAGCTCAGGTCTGCAGAACTCTGAAACCTCCTACTTTCCCTCCTGCCCTATTAAACTTCTGCCCTAGATGGGTTGTAGTCCCAGCCTCAGCTGCTTTAGCTTACTCACTCAAGGAAGGCCTGTGAAGGCTTCAAGGAGGAGGCATAAAAGACCCAGGCTGAAAACTTCCAGCTAAGTCACTGCTGAATTCCTGACTCACAGAAACTGTGTGAGATAATAAAAGTTTATTGTTGCTTCAGGCAACTACATTTTGGGATAATTTGGTATGAAGTAATAGATAATAAATACAGGGTCACAGGAGGAAACAATTCACCCTGGATGGTTCAAAAGGGACTTTATTAAGGATCACTTACAGAGCAAGGGGCAGATTAAAGGAGCAGACAAGGGAAGCTTATGTGCCTGTACGCTAGCAAAGGCATGAGCTGTTATTTGAAGGCAAAGAAAGAGTGTCGGTGGAGCTTCATAAGATCGGGAGACACAGCGAAGACTTAGCCCTGGAGGGAAGGGCACAGCTATTTTAGGAGATGCAGCCCCAAAGTGGTGGTGGTGGTAGGGGGCTGCACCCTGACCCCTCTTGCTCCTCCCGCCCTTCAACCTCCTGCCTATGTTCTCCACTGACCGAATTCAACTGGAAGCCCAAGGACAAGAGATCCTGAGAGATCTATGAAATCAGCCTCTCAGGGCACAGAGAATGGTATTGTCATCTGCATATCTGAGGTTATTGATATTTCTCCCGGCAATCTTGATTCCAGCTTGTGTTTCTTCCAGTCCAGCGTTTCTCATGATGTACTCTGCATATAAGTTAAATAAGCAGGGTGACAATATACAGCCTTGACGCACTCCTTTTCCTATTTGGAACCAGTCTGTTGTTCCATGTCCAGTCCTAACTATTGCTTCCTGACCTGCATACAGATTTCTCAAGAGGCAGGTTAGGTGGTCTGGTATCTCTTTCAGAATTTTCCACAGTTTATTGTGATCCACACAGTCAAAGGCTTTGGCATAGTCGATAAAGCAGAAGTAGATGTTTTTCTGGAATTCTCTTGCTTTTTCCATGATCCAGCGGATGTTGGCAATTTGATCTCTGGTTCCTCTGCCTTTTCTAAAGCCAGCTTGAACATCAGGGAGTTCACGGTTCACGTATTGCTGAAGCCTGGCTTGGAGGATTTTGAGCATTACTTTACTAGCATGTGAGATGTCCGTGGGAGCAATGAAAAAGAGAGAAAAACCAACAGAGGGATTTTCTAGACTCTACTCTCAGTCTTGAAGTTTTGTGACACTGACTCTATGCAGGGCTGGATCGCATGACTTCAGTTCAGTTCAGTTCAGTCGCTCAGTCATGTCTGACGCTTTCTAACCCCATGGCTGCAGCACACAAACTCCCGGAGTTTATTCACATGACTTAGCCCAAGCCAATCAGTACAGCCTATCCTCTAGCTACAGTGACTCGTTCAGGGGTGGGCACATGACCCAAGATAGCCAATCAAGGCTAAGAGGGATCTCCAGGGATTTTGTTGGCACTTTTAGGGAAATGGGCTTCTCCACCCCCACCACCCCCAGACTTGGTGCTGTGATAATGGGAAGAAGAAGCAACTGGGCAGAGGCTGAGGATGGAGAGGAGAAAGCAGAGCCAGAGATGGAGAAATGACGATGCCTCATCCTAAACTTCACAGTTGTCTTCGGTTAAGTACGGCTTTCAATTACTCTCAATTACTCGCACCAGAAGAGTCCTGAATGAAACAGTCTCACCCATAGCTTTGATGATCTTTGGGGCCCCTCCCTGGGGTAGGGTGGGCAGAGATCATTAATTCCATTTTATAGATGAAGAAAATGAGGTTCAGTTCTCTTTATCACTTGGCATCCAGATCATTTAAATTCATAATTAAATTCACAATGCTAGCCTAGGTCTTTGCTATATATTTTGTCTTTACATTGTACGGTTTTAGATTCCTGACTTCTGTTTCAGTGGCCTTGACGTATGTATGCCTATTATTGAGAGCTGCTTCAAACTCTTTTTAAGTAGATGGCACTCAATAGTAATTTTGATCAATCAAGCAAGCAAAGCATGTAGATCCCCACTGCTCTCCCTCTCCGTGCAGCTCTCTCCTCTCTACTGCTCTGCCTGCAAATTCCAGCCTCCTTGGACTCTCTAAATTCAAATTTTCAACTCTCCTCAATGTGGAGAAGAGTCAACCAGGCTCTGTTTGCCTGCCCCCTCTCCCCATGCCTGGAAACTCTCCAGGCAGTAGGCTGAGCGGCCATAAAAGTCGTGCTCTTTGGGTCCCTTCTTGCAGAGGTCACTCTCCTATGTGATCTATAGTCCAATGTCAGAAAACTATTGTTTCACATCATTTGAATGTTATTTTAGTTGCTTAAGCGTGCGTGCATGCATCTAAGTTGCTTCAATTGTGTCCGACTCTTGGCAACCCTATGGATTCTGCTGTCCATGGGATTCTCTAGGCAAGAATACTGGAGTGGTTTGCCATGCCCTCCTCCAGGGGGTCTTCTCGACCCAGGGATTGAACCTATGTCTCTTATGTCTACCTGCATTGGCAGGCGGGTTCTTTACCACTAGCACCATCTGGGAAGCCCAATTGCTTAATGCAGGAGAGTCTATCTAGTCCTTGGATATTATCTATCTTGACCAGAAGTAGAAGCTCCCCTCCCGCCGATCCAAGTGCTCCAGACACGCTCCCCCTAGACTCTTGCACCGGCTGCCCATTGCCTGGATCATTCTTACCCCAGTCATTGCACGTTTCGCTCTCTTACTTCCTTCAAGTCTTTTCTCATATGTTACCTTCCCAGTGAGGCCTCCTCTCGCCATCCTGCTCCCCTCCCCCTCCACTGGTGGCATTTCCAATCCTCCTTCCTCCTGCATGTTTTTTTTTTTTTTTTTTTTTTATTCTGTTTGAATAGCAAGCATGCCTTCTAACCGACTATATAATTTACCCATTTACTGTGTCCATATGGACCACCTCTGTGCGCTAGACTCTAAGCTCTCTGAAGGGTCTCTGTTCACCTGGCTCACTGCTGTACCCCTAGCTCCCAACACAGTAGCTGGCCCAGCGTAAGTTCTCAAGAATGATTCATTAAATGAATAAATGATTGAAAAGATGACAGAAAAAAAACAACCCATGAGCACTGTCATTAAGGTTAAACATTATGATGTCCATGGGGGAGAGCCGCTAGCACCCCTTCCGTGTGAAGAACAGGCTGAGGAGAAACAGCTGGGAATGCAGGTTAGAGTGGGGGGTGGGACCCCTAAAATGCCAGGCTGTACCCTGTAGGCAGTGGAGGGGGGCATGGAAGCTCTTAATAAGTAATAACATGGTCATAGGTTATTCAGGAAGAATAATGCGCTGAGTGCACAAGCGAGAGCCAGAATAAATGAGTGGCAAAGGGGAGAGGGAAGAGGGGCAGTGCTTGGGATTTCAGAGTCAGCAGAGACTGGCAAGTGGAGGGGGGAATGGAGATGACGCCTGGAGACATTTCTCTAGAAACATGGCTGGCGCACTCGTGCAAACTCGGGTCCAAAGGATTCCTCGGAGGGAGGAGGGCAGGGGTGCACAATGAACCTGGGCACTGGAGGTGGCTGACAGCGCGCCTGAAACCTGGCCCCACCTTCCCACCGTGTGAATGTGGGCAGGCTACGCAGGCTCTTGAACGCTGGTTTCCTCCTCTATGAAACAGTACTAATCACATCTCCCTCACAGGCAGGGCTTGCTCCCTGGACATTCAGTACCTCGGGGACTTAGTAAATTTTGGTTCCTGTTTTGAAAACCTTCTGTCTTACACTATTTCAGCATCACAAGAAGCCTGAGAGATCTGAGAGGCCCTTCTCTGGTCATGTCAGACAATGTCCCCCAACCCCACAGATGAGCTGAGGCACAGAACTCATCCCGAGCTGAGGTCCACAGCTGTCCAGTGGAGGGGACGTCTGATGAATCCCCCTGCTATTATAGTTGCTGCTACTCATCAAAACGGGTAGGAAGCAAGAGCCCAGGGAGGAGATGCCAAGCTGGACATCTGCTCCAAATCTCATTTCTGTGGGGGTGGAATGGGGGAAACAGGACTCACTTCCATTACACTGGAGTTTAGAACCTCAGGATACTCTGTTCACAAGAGACTTTAATTCCCAGGACAGCTGTCTAGTGGCTAAGGCCATTAAACATGGATTACTGAGGCAGCTCTTTATAAGCTAGTTGATAGGATGACTAGATTTGAGGACAAACAGGGAATTTTTTTGTACATCTCAGAAAGCACTGTAGAGCCTGCACATACTGCAGCGACCCTGCCAAGCTACTGAAGGGGAATTGACAGTGGTTATGGGGATTAGCTATCACTACATATGGCTTCCCAAAGATCCTGTGTGCTGAAGAGAGAATCTAGGTCACTGTTTTATCACATACTGTGGGCGTGTAATAATATACACGTGTATATGTGCATGTATAAGATACATACACATATACAAAATCCTGTGCTCTTCATCCACGTACACTAAGAGGATACAAGAGCCGATCAGTCACAATTAGTAATTAACTGTATACACCCTAGGCCCTCCGGACCTCATTAGCCCTCCAAAAGACTTTTTCAAGCTAGCCTATACCCTGTGTTAGGGTGTGTAACACTCTATGTAATTTTTATTATACATATTCAAGATGAAGTTGCATAACATGCCCTCAGTTAACTAGACTCCAACTAGTGGGGATCAACTCAGCAGAGGCTGGCATGGAGGAGAAAGTGGATGGAGTCAGTTCTTCTAGGCCCAGAAAATTGAGGCCCACACCAGGGCAGGACACGCTGAAGGCCTCTCTGACATTTGCTCCCACCCTTTCTCCCCCATCTGCCCCACTCTTTTTGAAATTGAATCACCAAGCAATATATTATAAACAATCTATGCCATTAGATATTTTTCCATAACAACTATTTTTAGTGGCTGCCAACAATTCTACTGGAAAGATGTGTCACAGTTTATTTAGCTAAGCCCAACCACTGGGCATTTAGGTTATTTCCAGGGTTTCCTCTGCCCCTACTGTAACAAACCATGTTGTCACGAGCACTCCAACTGGCTGTGTCTTTGCTCATGTCATGATTGCTTCCTCAGCAAAATGCTTCCTTTTCTAGATGTACAGTATTTTAGGTCTAAGGCGATATAGTACTCCTCACACAGGGATGGAAAAGTCTGGGTGCTTATTTCTAGAAAACATTTTCTTCCCTGCTCCAATTATCTCTTATTTTCCAAACCCAACCTGTCCTTTGAAGTCAAGCCCAACTGTCTAGACTAAAAGTCTAGGCCACTGGCCCAGGGGCTCCCTTAATATTTAAACCAATAGGATATGAGTCACGTATGTCACTTAAAAGACTTCAGTAACCAAAACTAGTTCATCACAGTAATCAAGTTTTGTTTCTGCAGCATTAGGAGGGGCGATGGCACCATCCAGTTTCCCCTGGGCCACCATGCAAATTTTCAGCTTATCTAGTGTTAAAAGGTACAGAATATCATAGAGTCTATACATGAATTTTTTAAATTTAATGCAATAATCTTCACAGTGTATATAATTTGAGAACCTTTCAGTTCACAATAGGAAGCAACTGCATGAGGAGTACATACTTGATCATCCCCTCTTTTCTACCATAACTGGTCAATAACCTTGCCCTGCGGTTTTTCTCCTGACACGTGCCTTGAATCCACCTGCCTCTCTGTGTACTCCACTGCCGTGGTTGGTACCGCATCCCGGCAGTTGCTGTTGTCTCTTTCTCCACTGTTCCTTCCCACTGCAGCCAGGGGAAGCTTCTTAAGAACAGCAACCAGGTTCCTGCTAATCTTGGGAGAAAAGGCACGACATGACCTGTTCTCCACCTACTTATCTCCCCCACACCCAGGCTCATCCCATCCCACCCTCAGCTCCAGTTACATGGGCTTTCTGTTGTTTTCTCAAAGGTGCCCCCACCCCAAGGCCTTTGCATTGATTCTTCCCTTTTCCAGGAATAGCCCTCCAACCTTTACGTAAAGATCTGAGACTTCTTTGAGGTTACCACTGCTAAGGTGGAGGGGACAGCATGCAAACCGAGGTCCAGGGACTCCATGTCCAGTGCTCGTTCTTGCCACTGCAAGCTAAACAAGCACCCAAATGAGAGTGTCACTTCACTTTTGCCTGGCATTTCTCTCAAATGCTTTCAGAATCATTTTTGCAACTGAAACATCTCTCAAAGGAAGAAAACTAGTGCATCACAGTAATCAAGTCTGTCATAGAGGATGTGTGATGATGTTTGAAAATATAATCCTATGAACATCAGAACTGACAACTCTGAAACATCTCTAGGCTAAATCTTCTAATAACAGTCTTTAGCATTCAGAATGGCACTCACATGGGTTTGGTGTGATACATTTCACAGCAGAAATGCCCTAACAAGGAGCTTCCTCAAAGAGTAACCGGGTAGAGGACAGATTTTAATGAGGCCCAGTCCCTGAAAGGGTGAAGTGTGAGTGAAGAAGAAAGGCCTGAGATGAAACAAGGATTTCTGTGTGAGTCCGATGACAAGTGGGACCTCACATCAGAAAATGTGGCAAACACTTTCTAGAGAGGTCAGGACTTGTACAGAAAAGGAGTCAAGACATCAGGGCTATCACCTCTGAAGATCCTCCTGGAAAAAAATGTGCTTTGATTAGAATGAAGCAGACACATATGAACTGCCAATGCCTCTTCTAAGCCTGCTGTTCACTCATTCACTCCTTCTCACCCACCTATCCACCCACCAACTTATCCACTCATTCATCTATGTCTATCCACCCACCTGCTCATCTACCTACCTATCACCTACCCATTTATCAATCCATCTGTCCACCTACCCACATGTCTAGTCATTCAGTCACCTACACATTCATCCATTAATCCATCTACTGATCTTGCTCCCTCTTTCTCCAGCACCCATTCATCTACATCCATTCACCTACCCACATAGCCATCCATCCACTCACTTATCCTCTTGGCCATCCAACTATCTGCTCATCTGCCCAGTCCTCTCACCCGTCCAACTGGCTAGCCAGTCTTTCTTGTATACCTACTATGCATTAAGCCCTGAGGAGATGCTGAAAGAGGTTGGAGACAGGAGGGGTCATAAAAATGATGCATTTGTTCCTTTACCGTCAGCTGGAACTCAAATACAGGCCAAACTGTGGACCTGAGAACAGAGGTGAACCCCAGACAGACCGCACCCTCTCAGAGTGGGTAGCAGAAGCCTCTGCTGTGAAGCTAACCAACTACTTGGGAATCAAGACGACGGCACAGCAGGGACTGGCGCGAGGACTCCCACATCATGCTGCCTGGGTTCCAGGGCCATGTTTCAGTGGACACCTCAGGCAGCTCCACTGAAGCGCTTGGCTCCTGCCTGTTGAATGGACACCCACCCCTGAACAAACACATTTGATTACTAATACCACACGGATGTGGTGAAAGGGAATCAAAGAAAAAAGGCTATTAACCCTACCACCAAAAACTGGTGTGTACAAGCACAGTACTATTTGCTGCTTGGATAACTGTACACGCTGGCTAAGGAAAACAAAGTTAAACTGCTGGTCAATCTCCCTCTTGTTCTCTCATTCTCTTTCCTACTCTTTCAAGATGCATTTCTTAACCTTTTAAGAGGATGACCATAGTGCCTTTCAAGACAAAGTGAGGATAAAGCAATAAGGGGGCCACTATTTCTAAAACCTTCATCATACGTGTGCCACCTTCACAATTTTCAGCCATCTGTGCTTTTATTAACTATCTATCTTTTAAAAAAAACTAAAAGAGAAAAAGAAAACTTATCTCACTACCTTAAATACCAGCTATGCCTTTACAGTACACATTAAAATCCAACAGAGCTATTAAAATAGAGTATAGGTCCTGAAAAAACTAAAAATAGAAAAATTACCATACAATTGGGCAATTCCATGGCTGGGTATATACCATAAGAAAATGAAAACAGTAATCCAAAAATATACATGCACCCCAATGTTCATAGCAGCATTATTTGCAATAGTCAAGATAGATATGGAAGCAACCTAAGTGATCATCAATAGATGAATGAATAAGGAAAGTGTGATATATATACAAATATATATGTATATGCATATATATATACAGATACATACAATGGAATATTATTACTCATCCATTAAAAAAGGAAATTCCACCATCTGCAACAACATGGAGGGATCTAGAGGGCATTATGCTCAGTGAAGTAAGTCAGACAAATACACTGTGTTGTTACTTATGTGTGGAATCAAGAAAATAAAACAAATGAATGAATATAACAAAACAAACAGACTCACAGATACAGAGAATAAGCAGGTGGTTAGAAGTGGGAAAAGGGAAGCAGGGAGAAGTAAGATAAAGGTAAGGTGAGGTGAAGTCACTCAGTCGTGTCCAACTCTTTGCAACCCCATGGACTGTAGCCTACCAGGCTCCTCCGTCCATGGGATTCTCCAGGCAAGAATACTGGAGTGGGTTGCCATTTCCTTCCCCAGGGGATCTTCCCGACCCAGGGATTGAACCCAGGTCTCCCGCACTGGAGGCAGATGCTTTAACCTCTGAGCCACCAGGGAAGCCCTAAGATAAAGGTAGGGGATTAAAAGGTAGAAACTAATATGTATAAAGTAAATTAGAATCGAGATTGCTGGGAGAATTATCAATAACCTCAGATATGCAGATGACACCACCCTTATGGCAGAAAGTGAAGAAGAACTAAAGAGCCTCTTGATGAAGGTGAAAGAGGAGAGTGCAAAAGTTGGCTTAAAGCTCAACATTCAGAAAACCAAGATCATGACATCCGGTCCCATCACTTCATGGCAATTAGATGGGGAAACAGTGGAAACAGTTGCTGACTTTATTTTTCTGGGCTCCAAAATCACTGCAGATGGTGATAGCAGCCATGAAATTTAAAAATGCTTACTCCTTGGAAGGAAAGTTATGACCAACCTAGACAGCATATTGAAAAGCAGAGACATTACTTTGTCAACAAAGGTCCATCTAATCAAGACTATAGTTTTTCCAGTGGTCATGTATGGATGTGAGAGTTGGACTATAAAGAAAGCTGAGCGCCAAAGAAGTGATGTGATGCTTGGGGCTGGTGCACTGAGACGACCCAGAGGGATGGTACGGGGAGGGAGGAGGGAGGGGGGTTCAGGATGGGGAGCACGTGTATACCTGTGGTGGATTCATATTGATGTATGGCAACACCAATACAATATTGTAAAGTAATTAATCTCCAATTAAAATAAATAAATTTATATTAAAATATAAAAAAATAAAAGTCCTCTTGCCTATAATAAACTAATAGTCTGTTCAAAATTGTTATGACTCTTAAAACAGAAACTTGTAAACATAAGAAACTGGGAGCAAAGCCTGGAAAGCTGTCATGTAGGCAGGAGAATTAAAAAAAAAAAAATAAGGTTTCTATAATGGGGCTGTTCACACCTAAAATACTGTGTTAAGTTAGCACAGAAAGCAGAGACATCACTTTGCTGACAAAGGTCAGTATAGACAAAGCTACAGTTTTTCCAAAAGGTCAGTATAGACAAAGCTATGGTTTTTCCAGTAGTCATATATGGATGTGAGAATTGGACCATAAAAAAGGCTGAGTGCTGTAGAATTGATGCTTTCAAATTGTGGTGCTGGAGAGTCCCTTGGACAGCAAGGAGATCAGACCAGTCAATCCTGAAGGAAGTCATTCCTGAATATTCATTATAAAGACCAATGATGAAGCTCCAATACTTTGGCCAACCTGATGTGAAGAGCCAACTCCTTGAAAAGACCCTGATCCTGGGAAAGACTGAGGCAGGAAGAGAAGCGGGGGACAAAGGATGAGATGGTTGGGTGGCATCACTGACTCAATGGACGGGAGTTTGAGCAATCTCTGGGAGAGAGTGAAGGACAGGGAAATCTGGCATGCTGCAGTCCATGGGTCACAGAGTCAGACACAACTTAGCAACTGAACAACAAGCACACAGTTATACCCATATTAGGCCAACAATCAAAGATAAGTTAACACCTATGCAGCATAATCTCTTTTGACACATTAAAAAATATTTGGGGGCACACCAGGGAAAGCCATTTTATTATGCTCTAATCCTTGAATCTTCTCATATATTTTGCATTTATTATACAACATCCAAAACATTACATAACATCCAAAATCAAATGTTTTGAATAAAAATAAATAAACTGAGGCAGGAAGAGAAGCGGGGGACAAAGGATGAGATGGTTGGGTGGCATCACTGACTCAATGGACGGGAGTTTGAGCAATCTCTGGGAGAGAGTGAAGGACAGGGAAATCTGGCATGCTGCAGTCCATGGGTCACAGAGTCAGACACAACTTAGCAACTGAACAACAAGCACACAGTTATACCCATATTAGGCCAACAATCAAAGATAAGTTAACACCTATGCAGCATAATCTCTTTTGACACATTAAAAAATATTTGGGGGCACACCAGGGAAAGCCATTTTATTATGCTCTAATCCTTGAATCTTCTCATATATTTTGCATTTATTATACAACATCCAAAACATTACATAACATCCAAAATCAAATGTTTTGAATAAAAATAAATAATTTATGCTAATCTACTATGACATATAAACTGAGACATTATATATCTATATCTATATCTATATATATATATATATATATATAGCTTTTTGCTTTTCTTACTACCAGAGATCATAAATGATAGAACTACATTATTATTCTTAGGCTAAGTATGACATATGAAAGAAAGCTATTCCTAATGTTTTGTTTTTAGGTGACTAGGTCCCTTCCCACAAAACTGACTCAGGACAAATCCAGTCATCCCAACTCATGAGCCAAATCTGCAAAGTGATGTGTAGTGGCTTCCCGTGACAAAATGGTTTATGGTTATTTGACACTATTCTTATAAGGGCTAGGTCCCTTAATGCTCCTCCCCTGACTTCCTGCCCATCTTCATGAGAACTCTTCCTGAATGGGCAAAATTATCTTTTGATGAGAACTTTAGACTACTGCAGAATCTAAGAATTAACTGAAAGTGAACTTTAAAGAAGAAAAAAAATGGGCAAAGAGGGACATTAATATCAGTAAATGATTGAATAGTTTTTTTCTACTATGAAACATTTAAAATTATCATTAATATGCTGCTTTATCAATGAGCTTTGTGATACATACTTTTTCTTGCAAGCAGTTTTGTAGGATATGCTGTTGTCTGTAAAGTCAAGAAAGGTTGATAATTTTGTTATTATTTAGGGTCAAGAATTTATGTAGCTTTTTCCAAAACTTATAATCACTGAATCAGTTTTTTTTTTTTCTCTTTATATCTGAAAGGTTTTTTTTTTTTTTTTTTAAACAGAAATTCAAAAGAATAAACTTTATTTCCATCCCCCACCACCTACTTCTCTTCCTTTTATGATACTGGCCCATATGCCTTAATACTCAGAAGTAGAATTATAACTGTTGCATAAAAATGTCTATTTGAAAATTCTACTTCTGACCCGCCTTAGACATTCCTGCTGTGTGGTCCGCTGGGAAAGGACGCAGACTTGGAGGGAGAAGGTGAGCTAGTCTTTCATGTTTGCTAAAAGGCAGATGAAGTGACAAGACATCTGACCAGAGCTTCTGGATAATCTTTTACTTATCCTTTCAAATCCCATGGTTTTATCCATGGTTTCATCAAAGAGCAAGGAATTATGTGATAACTATTCAATAACTGTGGGTTAAAATAATACATTTCTAGCCATCTTAAATACAAATTTAGACATAGCCCTTTTCTATGTATGACAATATTCTATCATATATTCTAGTCATATTTTTATCATGATAATGGAATCAACAATACAGTTTTCTCACTGGTAACAAGAACTCAATGAAAATTATAGAACTGTTAATGAAACAAAATCTAAGACTTTAGTTCTTATTTATTTTTGTATATTTCAGGTATTTATTTTCATGTATTTCCATAAAGGCCCTTTGCCTATCTTTTTCCTAATTACTTAAAATAAAATTGATACATCTTTTTTTACTTTTTTTAGGCCTGTACTTTACATTATAAAATCAGACATTGAGTTTGTTTTGAGTGATGAGACATGGGCTCCTGCTCCAACAGCAATGAGCATTGCTGACCTATGAGGAAGACCACATGCAAAGGAAACAGATTTGGCATGAAATCAGTGTTCATTTGCTCATAAACTGTATTCTCCCAAGATCTCTGGAGAATGTGTATACAGTTAAAAAATGCTTTCAGAAGGGTGACGAGACGGCAGAGTAGAAGGACTTGAGCTCATCTTCTCTCACAAAAACACCAAAGAGGCAACTAACTGCTGAACAATCATCCACAGAAAAGACTAGATCCTATGAAAAAAAGGTATTCTACAACTAAAGACATAGAAGAAGCTACAATGAGACAGTGAGTGTGTTTTTGTGATATAATCAAATCCCATATCCACTGGGTTGGTGACCCACAGACTTGAAACATATTGCAGAGTTTCTACTAGAGGTCTGAGAATTCTGAGCCCCACATCAGGCTTCCCTGCCTAGGTCTGGCATCACAAGTAGGAGCCCCCACAGAATTTGGTTTAAAGGTCAGCAGGGCTTGACTGTAGAAGCTCCTAGGACTAGGGGAAACAGAGACTCCACTCTTGGAGGATGCATGCAAGGTTTCACATGCACTAGGACCCAGAACAAGGCAGTATCTCCATAGGAACCTGGGCCAAACCCACCTGTGGGTCTTAAAAGGTCTCCTTGGAGTTGGCAGAAGCCCCAGGGAAGTCCTCAGTGTGAGCTCTCCAGGAGGTCACCATTTTGGTACTGAGAGTTGGCCCTATCCAACAGCCTGCAGGCTTCAGTGCTGGGATACTCAGACCAAACAACCAACAAGATGGGAAAACAGCCCCACTCATCAACAGAGAGGTTGGCCAAAGCTGTCCTGAGGCCCCTGGCAAAGCCCTGTCCACCACAGGCATAAAATCCAGCACCACCCGCCAGTGAGCAGGTACAAGTCCCTCCTAACAGGAAGCCTGCACAAGCCCCTAGACTAACCTCACCCAGCAGGGACAGACAACAGAAGCAAGAAGTATGATCCTACAGCCTGTGGGACACAAACCACTAACACAGAAAGTGAAACAAAATGAGCCATCAGAGAAATATGTTCTAGATGAAGAAACAAGATGAAAGCCCAGAAGAACAAGTAAGTGATGTAGAGATAGGTAATCTACCTGAAAGAAAATTCAGAATAATGTTAACAAAGATGACCCAAGAGCTTGGAAAAAGAATGAGGGTATAGACTGAGAAGATATAAGAAATATTTAGAAAGCGCTAGAAGATTTAAAGAACAGAGATAAAATAACTAAATTAAAAAATACACTAGGAGGAACCAATAGCAGAATAAATGAGGCAGAAGGATGAATAAGTAAATTGGAAGACAGACTGGTGGAAATCACTGCTGCAGAACAAATAAGGAAAAAAGAATGAAATAGTCTAAGTGATTTCTGGGACAGTAAACACACCAACATTCCAATTATAGGGGTCCCAGGAAGAGGAGCAAGGGCCTGGGAAGGTATCTGAGGAGATGATAGCTGGAAAAATCCCTAACATGGGAAAGGAAATACTCAAGTCCAGGAAGTGCAGAGTCCCATACAGAATAAACCCAAGGAGGAATGCACAGAGACACATACCAAACTGATAAAACTTTAAGACAGGGAAAATAATTAAAGCAGCAAGGGAAAAGCAACAAATAACATACAAGGGAATCTGCATAAGGTTATCAGCTGATTTGTCAGAAGAAACTCTGCAGTCAGAAGGGAGTGGCATGATATATTTAACGTGACAAATGGGAAAAACCTACAAGCAAAAATACTCTACCCAACAAGGCCCTTGTTCAGATTTGAAGGAGAAGTCAAGAGCTTTACAGACAAGCAAAAGCTAACAGAATTCAGTACCACCTAACCAGCTTTACAACAATGCTAGAGGAACTTCTCTAGGTGGAGAGGATAAGGCCATACCTAGAAACAAGAAAACTATGAATGAATGGAAAAGCTCACCAGCAAAGGCAAACCTAAAGGTAAGAAATCATTTGCACACAAATATGATATCAAAATCAGCAATTGTGAAGGGAATAATGATCAAAACTATGATTTAAGAACTTCCAACAGACAAACATCCAGGATCAAATGGCTTCACTGGCGAATTCTAAAAAATATTTAGAGAAGAGTTAATACCTGTACTTCTGAAACTATTCCAAAAAATTGAAGCAACAAAGTATCTTTAAAAAAGAACACCTCACAATCACTTAGGCATGGTTTTCTTCCATGTCATATCTACCTAATATCTAGCAGTATGCTTCAAATATAAATTCCTATTTAAAATCTTTTGGATATGGGCCTACTCTCTGTAATTCAAAATGAAGCCTTTGTGCAGGCCACTAATGGACTTCTAACACTGCTTTCTACTTTCTTTCCATAAATTATTCATATATATTTCTGTTAGGTATTCATCATGTATTCCAATTTGATCATACCATTATCCCTCCTAAACAGTGTTGCCCAGTAGATAAACTATACATTTCTCATAGTATGCAAAGTAGCAAGCACTCTTACTGTCTTCTTTACTATTTACTCCTTACAACTTCCATCCCAATAATATAAATGTACTTATTATCTAAGTGTAATGCTTAATTATTGAAACTTAATTATAAAAATCATTGAAGTTTATCCACAATACTATCATATTTACTTTGTCTTCATTCTCTTGGTTTTGAACTTCTAAGTCTATTTTATAAGTCTTGCTGTTTTTAGTATTAACGTTAGAGAAAACAGAACAAATCAATACAGGAAAGGGAGGGAGAGAGAAGGTGGATGGTAGAATACATGTAATCATTCCACAGTAAAGTCTTATTAAATCCGGAGAGAAATCAGAATGAGAAGAATGTGAATATGTATGATTGGTAGAGTCAGATGAGAAAACATTGTTAGCTGTGTTTTGTTGGTATTCTTATGGGATGTTAGGCTGGTTGGGAGCAGGTACAAGTTATTTTTCCCTGCCAATCTGGAAGGGAGTGGTGAAAAAGCTGCAAATAATGCACAGAGTTACTCACCTTACTGAGCAATACATGAACCATGAACTTTCAGATATTCAACCTGGTTTTAGGAAAGGCAGAGGAACCAGAGATCAAAATGCCAACATCCGCTGGATCATCAAAGAGCAAGAGAGTTCCAGAAAAACATCTATTTCTCCTTTATTGACTATGCCAAAGTCTTTGACTGTGTGGATCACAAAAAACTGTAGAAAATTCTGAAAGAGATGGGAATACCAGACCACCTGACCTGCCTCTTGAGAAACCTATATGCAGGTCAGGAAGCCACAGTTAGAACTGGATATGGAACAACAGACTGGTTCCAAATAGGAAAAGGAGTACGTCAAGGCTGTATACTGTCACTCTGCTTATTTACCTTATATGCAGAGTACACCATGAGAAATGCTGGGCTGGAAGAAGCACAAGCTGGAATCAAGACTGCGGGGAGAAATATCAATAACCTCAGATATGCAGATGCCACCATCCTTATGGCAGAAAGTGAAGAAGAACTAAAGAGCCTCTTGAGGAAAGTGAAAGAGGAGAGTGAAAATGTTGGCTTAAAGCTCAACAATCAGAAAACTACGATCATGGCATCTGGTCTCATCACTTCATGGCAGACAGATGGGGAAATAGTGGAAACAGTGGCAGACTTTATTTTTTTGGGCTCCAAAATCACTGCAGATGGTGATGGCTGCCATGAAATTAAAAGACGCTTACTCCTTGGAAGGAAAGTTATGACCAACCTAGATAGCATACTCAAAAGCAGAGATATTACTTTGCCAACACAGGTCCATCTAGCCAAAGCTATGATTTTTCCAGTGGTGAAGTATGGATGTGAGAGTTGGACTGTGAAGAAAGCTGAGCACTGAAGAATTGATGTTTTTGAACTGTAGAGTTGGAGAAGACTCTTGAGAGTCCCTTGGACTGCAAGGAGATCCAACCAGTCCTTCCTAAAGGAGATCAGTCCTGGGTGTTCATTGGAAGGACTGATGTTGAAGCTGAAACTCCAATACTTTGGCCCCCTGATGTGAAGAGCTGACTCATTGGAAAAGACTGATGCTGGGAAAGATTAAGGGCCGGAGGAGTAGGCAAGGACAGAGGATGAGATGGTTGGATGGCATCACCAACTCAATGGACATGGCTTTGGGTAAGCTCCGGGAATTGGTGATGGACAGGGAGGACTGGCATGCTGCGGTTCATGGGGTCACAAAGAGTCAGACATGACTTGAGCGACTGAATTGAACTGAAACTGGATCTTATTTTGGTAATTGATTTTTTTTTAAAGGTAACAGTGTTGGGTTTAAAATGATAGTCTCTCAGCTCTAACATTGAGAAAGCCATTCTAGACACCAATAGAAACAGATCATCACCAGTTTGAGGAATAAAACTCCCTGAAGTACCCCAAATCTCTTTTCCAAAGACTGGCAAATTCCATCATTAGAGGTTATTATTTTGGACTATATGGCAAACACATTTTAGGATAACAATGACTAATTAAAAATTTAAAAATTAAAACTGATCTACCATCCTTAGGAAGCCAGTAATCTCTAAAGTTTCAAGGAATGGTAAATATTTAAAAGGGGATAAAGGCAAAGAGGCAAGTCTAGATTCTGGAAAGCTACCTGAAGAGGAGAGGTCATATTTGAATGTGGCATGAAGACTCTAAATATAGGGTGAGTGTAGAACCACAGTGGTGTAAGGAAATAGAGAATGAAAAGGAACAATATTCACTTTGTCTACTTTACAATTTAACCTTAGTGATGAGAATTTGCAAAAGACACCAGTTCACTAAATCTAAGTAGAAGTACAAGAATGGAGGATCCCATGCAATTATTTGCTTTTTAACATCACTCATGTACTTCTTAAAATATTAATTTATAAATATATATTAATTTTCTTAGATACTTACGTATTTGAGAAAACACAAGAAGGGACAATACCCTGGGTTGTGGCAGGAGCCTGAAGTTCTATTTATCAGAAAAAGAAAACAATTAGTTTGCATCCTTCCCCACAAATTATAAAATGGCAATTAATGTCCTTTAATAGGTCTTTATTCTGTTATCAGTCTTGTTTAAAAGCCTCCAGAGACTCTCCACAATGAAATCTAAATTCCTTAGCAAGGCATAAGATATACCATACAATCTGATGTTCTTTCTTAGCTCTCTAGTGTCTTCACTAGCTAGTCTTCCATATATATTCTATGAATCAGAGGCACAGAATAACTTACTTTCTAAATGTGTCATATTTTCCATGCCTCTGAGCCCTTGTTTTGCCATTTTCTCTGTCTGGAGCACCCTATGCCCTCTTTTAACTTATCTTTTTGGTCTCATTCAGCTTATGTTAACTCTTCTAGAAAGACTTCTTTGAAACTAAGTAAATGAATATTAGGACTTCCCTGATAGCTCAGTTGTTAAAAAGCCTGCCTGCAATGCAGGAGACCCGGGTTCGATTCCTGGGTTGGGAAGATCCCCTGGAGATGGAAATGGCAACCCACTCCAGTACTCTTGCCTGGAGAATACCATGGACAGAGGAGCCTGGCAGGCTACAGTCTATGGGGTCTCAAGAGTCAGACATGATTGAGCAACTAAGCACACACAGCACAAATAAATATTCTTCTCTAGTGCTCCTAAAGTATTCTACCCATTTCTATTATAAAACTTATTATGCGATATTGAAATTAAAGGTTTGCTCTTCTGTCTTCCTGATTATGATATAAATCTACCATTATATCCCCAACATTGTTTTTTTTAGAGTATTATTTAATTGATGTTTCCTCAAAATTTATTCATTGATTTGTTGGCCACTAATCTTCTCTCACTCGAATATCATCTAATTTGCCTTGTATGTAATCCAGTAAGTTTCCATTACTGGGTTTTATTAAGTTGGTGCAAAAGTAATTGAGGTTTAACATTGAACTTTACAGTTTGATCCTGGAATACATTCTTAAATGTGGTTACAAGTGATATACATTATTTTAATACAAGTTTCTCACTTTATTATTATTTTTTCTAATTATTTGTTACTTGCTTCTTATTTTAGACTATAAAAATGATGTTAAACAAAAAGCAAATTTGAGCAGTTTTCTTATTTGAGTTCAAAATGGGTCATAAAGCAGGGGAGACAATTCACAACAGCAACATGCATTTGGCTCAGGAACTGCTAATGAATGTACACTGCAGTAGTAGTGGTTCAAGAAGTTTTGCAAAGGAGATGAGAGCTTTGAAGATGAGGAGCATAGTGGCTGGCCATTGGAAGCTGACAACCACCAATACAGGGCCATCATCGAAGCTGACCCTCTTACAACTACATGAGAAACTGCCAAAGAACTACATTCTACAGTCATTTGGCATTTGAAGCAAATGGCAAAGGTGAAAAACCTTGAAAAGTGAGTGCCTCATGAACTGACCACAAATCAAAAGACCATCGTTTTGAAGTGTCATCTTCTCTTATTCTGCACAAAACAATGAACCATTTCTCTATCAGAATGTGACATGTGAATAAAAGTGGATATCATACTACTGTCAATGACTTGCTCAATGGCTGGATGAAGAAGAAGCTCTAAACCACTTCCCAAAGTCAAACTTGCACCAAAAAAAAAAAAAAAAAGTGATGGTCATTGTTTCATTGTCTGACAGCCTTCTGACCCACTGTAGCTTTCTGAATTCCAGCAAAACCATTACATCTGAGAAGTATGCTCAGGAAATCGATGCTGCAGCTGCTAAGTCACTTCAGTCGTGTCTGTGCGACCCCATAGATGGCAGCCCACCAGGCTCCCCTGTCCCTGGGATTCTCCAGGCAAGAACATTGGAGTGGGTTGCCATTTCCTTCTCCAATGCATGAAAGTGAAAAGTGAAAGTGAAATCACTTAGTCATGTCCGACTCTTTGCGACACCATGGACTGCAGACTACCAGGCTCCTCCGTCCATGGGATTTCCAAGCAAGAGTACTGGAGTGGGGTACCATTGTCTTCTCCACAGGAAATCGATGAGATGCACCACAAACTGCAACACCTGCAGCTGGCATTGGTGAACAGAATAGGCCCAATTCTTATTTACAACAACACTCAACTGCAATTATTCTCCACAATGCTGTACTGCACAACACAACAACCAATACTTCAAAAGTTGAATTAATTAGGCTATGAAGTTTTGCCTCATCTGCCATATTTACTTGACCTCCTGCCAACTGACTATCACTTCAAGCATCTCAACAACCTTTTGCAAGGAAAATGCTTCCATAACCAGCAGGAGACTGAAAATGCTTTCCAAGAGTTCACTGAATCCTGGAGCATGGATTTTTGCACTACAGAAATAAACCAACTTATTTCTTATTGGCAAAAATATGTTGATTATAATCGCTCCTATTTTGATTAATAAAGATGTTCAGTTCAGTTGCTCAGTCATGTCCGACTCTTTGTGACCCTATGAATCGCAGCATGCCAGGCCTCCCTGTCCATCATCATCTCCCAGAGTTCACCCAGACTCATATCCATCGAGTCGGTGATGCCATCCAGCTATCTCATCCTCTGTCGTTCCCTTTTCCTCCTGCCCTCAATCCCTCCCAGCATCAGAGTCTTTTCCAATGAGTCAACTCTTCGCATGAGGTGGCCAAAGTACTGTGTTTGAGCCTAATTATAATGATTTAAATTCTGTGGTCTGAAACCACAATTGCTTTTGTACCACATCATTCGAAGAGTGATTGTTAGCATCACTGTTACCTATTTGTTATTCATTGGAAGAAACAAGAATTACCTCTTAAACTTGACTTTGAACAGGCTCTAATGAGAGTCCCTTGGACTGCAAGGAGATCCAACCAGTCCATTCTGAAGGAGATCAGCCCTGGGATTTCTTTGGAAGGAATGATGCTAAAGCTCAAACTCCAGTACTTTGGCCACCTCATGCGAAGAGTTGACTCATTGGAAAAGACTCTGATGCTGGAGGGATTGGGGGCAGGAGGAGAAGGGGACGACCGAGGATGAGATGGCTGGATGGCATCACTGACTCGATGGACGTGAGTCTGAGTGAACTCCAAGAGATGGTGATGAACAGGGAGGCCTGGCGTGCTGCGATTCATGGGGTCGCAAAGAGTTGGACACGACTGAGCGACTGAACTGAACTGAACAATGATGCATATAAAAAGTGTTACTTAAATCCTAAGGACATTTTTGAGTTTGTGTAGATATATTTGTTGTGTGTGTTCATATTTTGAGAAGTAGTACTTCAATTTAAGATTTCAAAGAACTGAGAAATTAAGTGTGAGTGTAATACAATTTTAAAAGCAAAATAAAAAAACTTCTATGGTTTTCATTAATACGCTGTAGTAAATAGAAATATTTTCGTAGAGTGCTGTATAAAACATTATAGCTATCTTCTTTAAAAAGCTAAGGTTTCAAGGAGGAAAGAGAAGTCTTTTACAGTAAAAAACTGGGGGAATGTAAATATAGAACTATAAAGAAATGTTGAAGCTGATGCCTACTCTCTGCCCATTGGCCATAACTGCAAACTTAATGGAGAGCCAGGGAATTAAAATATATCATGCTCAAGTCATATGGGAAATTGAAACTTAGAGCTTGTAAAAACATATTGGATCCCACAGAGCTACACTCTTGGTGAAAGAGTTGTTTAAAAAAAAAATTCATGGCACAGAGATGCACATGATACCAAGGCACAAACATATTATGCCTTGGTATCAGTGTGGAAGAGGGAGAAAAGGAGAAAATAAAAATATATCTTAATAATTCATAACCATAGATTATCTCTTATGTGATTTTCAGGTGTAAATTCACTGTATGGGCCATGAAACTCCAAATGAGAAATTAATTTAAAATGAACCTCTAGTTATAGCTCTCCCAGATGCCTAGCAGAAGCATATTAAAAAATTAACAACTTTATTGAAGTATAATATTCCTAGAACTGTACATATTTAATGTGTTCAGTTTGAGTTTCTACATAGTAATACATCATATAAAAGTATAGAATTCTGTCATAAATGAACTAACATGTAAAACACATCCCTATCATACACATAGACAAATATTAAAAAAAAATTAATGTGCCTGTTATCAGGAAAAAGAAATATTAAAAATAGACCTCAAAGATTTCATATATCTGAATTATCAGATATATAAAATATATGCATTTC